>PVIA01001112.1:165757-313808 GCA_004024845.1 Tonatia bakeri
GGGGGGAGCCTGAAGGTAAGGCGAGCTGCTCGGAAGCTGCTGACCAGTGGGGCAAGTCCTTCCCACAGGATCTCTGTGGTCTGTGACAAGATCACAGCGTCCGTTAGCAAGTTTACATGATATGGAATGAGTTCACTGAAACAGAATTCTGCTGTAAGATTCATTTAGTTGTTAGAATTTAAAGGAAAACACAGACCTGCCGGGGTGTGCGAGCCAGACTTGGGTGTGCTTGTCGGGGTGCAGGGCCTGTGCCTGCAGCCAGCGGTAACAGTGGAAGCCTACAGAGACACACCCCACTGTGACACACTCAAGGGTAGTCCTCGTAAAGCCAAACCTCGGCCAGCCAGGTGTGACCAAGTGTCACTGCTGGTTTTATACTTAACCCCTCTGCTAAGACAGTATGAGACAGAGTCTAACTATTCTAGCAGATTCTTGAAAAACAATACATCCTCATCACCGAGATTAGAAACACACACAAACACATATCCTGAGTTGTTACATACCTTAAGGCCTGTTTATGGGTTTTCTGTTTGGTCCACGACCTGTTACTCACACATCTGCAGCGTGTTACTCTAACGAGTGTAAGGCTAGAATAAACCTGCTACTGTTAGCGCAGGCCTGAGAGTACGCCGCAGGAGGGTAAGCAGAGCAGAGCCTGCCCTGGCCTTGCTGCAAAGAGGCCTCAGTTCCAGACTTACAGGAGCAGGGTCAAGTCCTACAGATGCAGCACTCAGTGGTTTCTGAACAGGCTGCCAACTACCTGTTCTGCACGCATTCTCGAAGGACACCTTTTCTGCTCTGCACCGCTCTTGCAATCAGGCCTGGTAACATGAACAGGATGGCTTTCTCCCCCCTTTATTCTTTGCTATGAAGGCAGGTACACTACATGTTGGCTGTACTGAAATCTGCAGGAAAACAGACTGCAACAGCATCCACTCATTGTTTTCTTTGAATATGAAAACATCTCCTTATCTCGAAGGAATCACAACAGTATCATGGCCTGCCAGGGGCAGACACCCCTTACGTACAATCCCCACTGGTCTGCAATCCTGGAGATTCCAAAGTGCCCCCAGTAATGATACATTCACTTCCTTCACATTCAAAACAGTCCTTGGCCCAAGACCCAGTTTGGGACTACCAATTACTGGCTCCCTATATGCGGGCAGGTCCCAATCTTTATCTATGACAACATGTAGCAATATAACTTTATTGCCCAGTTTCCGAGGTAATGTGAAGATTAAATGGGAAATTTTGTGAATCACGAAATCTTATGCAACCACATATTACTGTTTTCTTTTTTGAACCAGAGTAGTGCCTGGCACAGTCGGGCACTTGGTGAGTGCCTGCTACAAACTCGGGAATGGAGGATAAGGCAGCACCGTGTCAGCGGGGCTCTAACAGAGCAACAACTCAGCACTGCGCATCAGTGAGCACGTACAGACCCTGGGTGACACCGCCCTCTGTAAGGACCGCCCAGAGAACATGAAGCCCCTCCCCCAGTCCTAACTCAACGCTCCTTGTCTGGAGAGACGCCCCCACACTCCTGGCAAGGCTCTCCAGCTACTGGACTTTGGTGATCTGCCCTGGACACGCAGGCGAGGAGAAGGAGCCCTTCTGGGAACAGATGGGACTAGATAGGACCTCTCCTTCTGAAGTGACTGTAACCTCAGAATAAATGTCTCCCCACACAAAAGTCAGGGAGCTATTAGAAAAAGTAAATGCACGGCCACCCTGCACCTGGTCCCACATCACCAAGACCCCTGGACTGGCAAGTGCCCCCCACCCCTGGGGAGAGCGACAGGCCTCTGCACCCTCACGTGGACGAGGAAACCGGACAGGAGATGGAGTGTGGAAGGGTGCCCACTCGAGCTGAGGGACAGAAAGGGCCCCTGAGGGATGCCCACTTCCTGTTTGTTTTGAAACACGGTCAGCCTTCAGAAAACGTGCAGAAAGAGCGCCAAGAATCACCACGCCCGTCACCCACGCCACCCAAAGGCTCATTCATTTGTTACTGCATGGGCTCTGTCCTGTTTGTCTGCACACACACACTCTTCCCCCGAATCACTGGAAGGTAAACTGCAGACTGCTAGCTAATTGAGCATGTAGCTCAGGGACACTCCCTTACACACCGCAGCACAATCACCAAGTCTTTCAAGACTAAGTGGTCTTAAAAGAGCCCGTCAGGACTCTTGGGCTTCTGGTCAAGATGGAGGCGTAAGTAAATGCCTGTACAGCAAAAATATGACTAGATACAAAACAAACTTCACCCAGAACTGTCATAAAATTGAGCTCTGTGGAAGTCTGACAAACAAGGATTTAAACCACCTTCATCCAGACGGGTAGGAGGGGTGGAGACGTGGAGATATGCAGACGTGGACGGACAGACAGTCCCGCATCCACGTGTGGTGGATAGAAAAAAAGAGGGACACCTACCTCGGGAGCGAGGGATCAGCCCCAGTCCAGCCCACCCAACCCAGGGTTTCAGCACCAGGAAGATAAGTCCCCATAACTTCTGGCTATAACAACCAGTGGGGGTTGGGGCAGTGGAAGAAACTGTGTCCTCTCAAAGGGCCTGCAATGGACTTAGGACTCACACAGACCCACCCCCTCTGGAATTCAGCACCAGGGCAACAGCTGAAAGGGCACCAGTGGCAAATGGGGAGAAAGTGAAGTGTGGGTGGGGAAGACAGCTTCCTCCCAGGCAAAACTCCAGAGGTCAGGCAGCAGCACTGTCCCCTCTCCCGGCCTCCCCCACACAGAGCAACAGAGTAGTGACCCGGGTTGCCCACCCTGGCCATTACGTAAGACTCCACCCCATACAACCTAGCAAGTGCACTAAGACAAAGTCAAAGCAGTTCTACCCAATACACAGAAACACAGGGAGGCACCAAAATGAGGAGGCAAAGAAATATGGCCCAAATGAAAGGAGGACCGCTGATGGCCACTGCAGTGCGCAGCTCTTGGGAACCAGCCCTCCTGATGGGCGAGTCGTGAGTTCCCAGCTAGTGTGCAACCACTCCACGTCCCCCACCTGAAGACCCAGTGTTCTAAATCTGAGCTCTCGGACAAGAAACAAACAAACAAAAAGGGTGAGTTCTGGGGGCTAAAATCTTAAGCATTGTTTCTAAATTAATTAAAATTTCATCTGTACAGATTTTACTTTGTACTGATTGCTTGTTTTGGGGAATAATATCCCTTTAAGAACCCTTTGAAAATATGTATTTCTCCACAGTGACTGTATTCTCACTCATTTAAGTTTTCCTTGTTTTTCAACATGTAAACTAAGTTCCACCACCAAGAACATTATTTTCTCCCTTCTCAAAATCCAGTTTTCAAGCCACTTACCCAGAGAACATCAAACACTCAGCCAGATACATAACTAATCTTTGCACAGCAATGCACTTCTATGTATTTAATCATAAAATACCTCCAACCACCAGCCCATTGAAAAGCACTGAGATAGGTGTTCGAATCGCCATTTCACAGGCAGGAGAGTAAATGGCCATATGTTCAAACATTTCCCATTTACAGAGTACCTACTTCATTTACTCAATGACTACTTACCACATCTTTTTGTGAGAAGCAACAAATATGCTGGACATAGGACAATGAAATGGACAGTCACTACACTGAGGGACTTGAGAGCCACACACTTCAAAAAGGGGGCAAGGGAGCACTGGGGGCTTTGGGAGCGCAGCGGGTGCTGTGCAAACCCCGTGTTTGGAGGTCAGGGAAGGCTCAGACAAGTGACCTACAAATGTGACCTGACATGACAAAGAAAAGCATGTCTTTAAAAAAAAAAAGCTTTTTTGGAGAGGGAAATGTGGATATGTAAGGGCCCCCCAAAATACGAAAATACATAGAAAAATTGGGGCAAAACTAGAAAGAAGAATACTGGTTAGGAAAACATTGCAACGATCTGAAAAATAAATGACGGTTAGAAGTGGCAAGTGTTGGTGACTAAGTTTGAATCAGTTTGGGAAGATGGAGGCGTCAGTCTGGGAAAGGGAAAAGGCAAGGGTGATGCTCAGCCCGGGGGCTCAGGCAACACAGTGGGTGCATCAGCATTTAGCAAGCCAGGAGACAGCACAGTTGTTGCTTGTTAGCAAGAAGCGAATGAATTCAATTTTGGACATACGAGTTTCAAATCTAAGTAGAGATATCCAGTGGACAGCTGAAAAGCTCTGAACTGGATTCACAGATTTGGGAGTTATTATGATATGGTAACGAAAACTAACAGTGGATAAGAATATCTAAGACCATAAAATAATAAAAAAAGGGAAAAAAAGAATATCTAAGACTTTTAAATATCTAAAAGAATATCTAAGGGATGTGTGCAAATTCTGATATTAATTAAGTGGTTTTTCCATAGCCAGAGCTCAGAGCTTTCACCATATTCTCAAAGATTAAGACCACCAACACAGATGGTAACAGAAGTCATGAGGGTGGTGGCAAATGACAACCTGCATGAAGAATGTGTGTGGAAGGTAGACACCAACAGGTAAGGAATGGGAAGGGGAGGAGTCTGCCAAGGAGCGCAAGGAGAGACCAGATGAGCAGTCTGAACACCCAGAGTGTGCGTGTAAAGAAGCCATTCAGTGATGAGGGTTTCCAACAAAAGCAAGTGGTCACACATATCAAAGCTTTAGAGATAAGGAGCTAAGTGAAAGGTCTGCTGGAACTGATAAAGTTGTTGGCCGCGGTGGTGAGAACAGCCTTAGGGCTGTGCTGCAGGCGGAGGTGGGTTAGGGCGATAATGACAGGTGAGCGAGTGGACAGGGAATGCAAACAGATTTTTTCAAATAGCTGGGCTGTGCAGGGGAACACATGCAGCAGGTGGGAGGACATACAGAATTATTCGAGAGATTTTTTAAGATGGGGTGAATTTAGGATGCAGTTTAAGTAGTTAACGAGTTTATGGTATGGAATCACACACTGTGAGGTCAAATTTAGGCTTTTCTACACACTGTCTAACCATGGGCAAGCCACCTGATAATCCCAGGTCTATTTTGGCAACTGTAAAACAAGAATAATCATCTCTTAGGGCTGCCTGGAGGAATTAAGTAAGATAATGTCTAACTATTTTTGGCCACTGAGTCCCCCACTGGGGGGACTGGGCATACTGACTAGTTAAGGGAAGAAACCAATACAGAAATTGAAAATAAGGGGAGAGATGTAAAATGACGGATTCACCAGCAGCCCTGAGACCCAAGGACAATATACTGCATCTAGTCTACAGCAGCACAGGGAATTACCCTTTTGCAGGAAGATAGCCCAAACTCCCATTTCTCTCAGTCAAACAGGACACAAGATAATTTGCTGAATATGGGGTGGGACATGCGAAGTGTGGACGAGCTTTCACATTGCTGCAGTTAAGCAGGAAAAGGGGAGGAGATGCCAAAGAGAAACTGAGAGCTTGCAGAGATGCACTGAGGGTGACTGGAAGTAGAAAAACGAGATTTTCTGACGCAAAGTTGAGCAACTGTCTCCAGAACTGCTGTGTAGTCCCAAGGTAAATGCCAAGAAGGATGACAACACACTGGAGACTACGTGCGGAAAGAATACAAGAGTTTGCGCGAAAACCAAGCAGTGCAAGAGCAGAGGAGACCGAGGAGCCGCCATCGGCCCACGCTGGGGGAACTCACGACCCAGTGACATTCAGCCCAGCTTCCTTGCGGAGGGGAAGGAACGGGTGAGCCTGAGACCCGACCTTATCTCGAGCCGCGCCAGGGTTGCGGGCGCTCAGGACTCAGGATGTCCCCGGGACTTACCAGCAGGCCGTCCACGTTGATGGGGTCTCGGCACCGGCGGCGCACGGTCTCCTCCGCTGGGTCCACGAGCAGGCTGGGCAGTTTCCGCGCTGGCCGCTGCTGACTCATGCTGCCCAGCCGGCCGCCCCTCGCCCCCCGCGAGTTCTCCCGCCTTCTCCGGGTCGCGTCGAACACCGCCCCCAACACGCCGTTCCCGAAGCCAAGCACGAACAGAGCTCGCGGCCTGTTAGGAGGTACCCCTGGCTGGGCCTGGCTGCGGACTAACGCGCCACTGCCCACAGCCCGGGGAGTTATCACGCGGACAGCAGGAGAACTGGATAACCGGGCACTCTCAGGGAGCTGCGACCGCCATCTTTACGCATGCGCAGTGCACCGCCTCCAGCGCGCCGTCTCCTGCGCGCATGCCCGCTCCACGCTCTAATCCTCGCGCTGGGGCAGGAGTCCGCGAAGTCCCAGCGGACGGCGTCCGTGCGGAGGACGGCGTAGGAAAAGGAAGAGGTGGGGCAGGAATCCAAAGGAAGGGGCGGGGCGGGGGAGAATCCCTAGCGAACCCAATCAAACCAACCAAGCAACCAAGCAACCAACCAAAAAAAAAAAAAAAGTCCCAAACAGGCAGCCGGGAAACCACAAAATTCCTTGGAATTCCTGACACTAACGAGGCTGGTATCTGAAAGTTCGGAGCTGGCCGATATGTTAATTTATCCTTTTTAAAATTTTTAAAGATTCTATTTACTTTTAGAGCGGAAGGGATGGAGAAAGAGAGGGAGAGAAACGTCAATGTGCGAGATACACATTGATCAGTTGCCTGTTGCACGGCCCCAACTGGGGACCCAGGCATTTGCTCTGACTGGGAGTGGAACCTGGCGGGCTGGCGCTCAACCCACTGAGACACACCAGCAGGGCACAGACTTTAATTTATTCTTGAGCTCCCTCTGCCCTCTCAGACATTGCCCAGGGCTAATGCTTAGATGTTGGTGACCAAACAATTGTGGAATTGCTTACTTACATGCTTCTCTCTTTCCTTTTTCTTCTTTGCTTTCCCTTTCATTTGATGAATAAATTATTGATAACCTGTTCTATCAGTTACTGTGGTGGGCGCAGGAGCTATTTATCTGAAGTCCTCACAGACTCAATCTCGAATTCCAGAGGAGACAGATAAACAGAACATGTAAAGCTGGACCCAGAGGTGTGTTTTCAAATCCTGACTCCTTCAGTTACAAGACCTTAAGCAAGTTTCTTAATTGCTCTGTGCTTCAGTTTCCTCATCTGCTAAATGGGAATAATGACCATAGGTACCTCACAAAGCCTTTGTGAGGATTAAATGAATGAATGAATGTAGATTACTTACAACGGGGTCAAGCATAGTCGCGAAACAGAAAGGCATGGACTTTGGTATGTAAGGGGTGGAGGGCAGCGACTGAGCCAGGCGATTAGACCAGAGGCTCCTGCCTAGTCCAAGAGGCCCAGCAGGGAAAACTTCCGGAGGAAGTCGCCTCCCCAGACACTAAACTTCTTGAGGTCAGAGGCATGTTCTAATCTTTCTGTCTCCAGCATGCAGCACAGTACCTGGTGAAATAGTAAGTGCTCGGTACACGTTTGCCAAACGAATGACTGAAGTGAAGGATAACCTAGGGGAAGTCTCTAGCACGTTGGGTTTTGTTGCAGAATGGAGAATTTCCCAGGCAGTTAAAAGATGCTTTTACCAACCAGAGTCCAGAAGAAGGCAAGCTCTGCAGACTAGGAGTGGCTGCTTTTATAAATAAGGTGTTAATTGAGCATTTGCATTCTGTTAAATGTCCTGCATGCATTTTCTCATGTAATTCATATATCAAAACTGAAAGATGGGCATTTGGGGGGTCCAATTTACAGATCAAGAAGATTAGCAAGATTACAAAAATTACCGGAAGTCCTGGCAAGGAAGTGGTAGAGGCAGGATTTGACACCACAACTGGTTAATTAATTTGGTATATCGATCTCTGAGAAGATGCCTGAAAAGTGACTAGATTTTCTGTGGCCAGAAACGGGGTTGGGCGAGTGAAAGTGGGGTGTGGGGTCAGGATGGGGGTGGTCACAGAGAGTCAGCGCCATGACACAGCCCTACAGAAATTAACAATACCTGTTACTGGGCAGGAAGGCCAGTGAGCTCACACTCAGTGAAGCCACGGCCACCTGCTGAGAGTAAGGGGCCATGGCAGGATTGAAGATTTGGGAGACAGAGCAGACACCCAGTAAATATTTGTACGAGGGTGGTTGCAGGCATGGGGGACAGTAGAGGAGACTGGCTCGGGAGACGTAAGATCACGGGGCCGCACTGGACATCGCCTCCGTAGTCTGTGGCCACCTCCATGTCTCTGCCATACATATGAGAGTTGGAGGAAGCAGAGGGCATGTGTAAAAGATGGCAGAGGAGAAATGGTGGTCGCAGGACCATCCCCCGTTGGTTTTCTGTGTGTCATAGTCGGGGTGATTGGATGTCAGGGCAGGAAGAGATCCTGGGGATCGTTCAGGAGAACTCTCGTTTCACAGGGGACAGAGCTGAGAACCGAGAGGGGAGTGACTTGCCTCAGATCAAAAAGATCCTAACAGAGCTGACTGTTTACTTTCCAGATCAGTGTGTGTTTTAGAGAATTGCAATGAGGACAAACACGCGCAAGAGAGGAGCCCTGGAGAGCTAGAAGGATGCCGAAAGAGGAGGGGCATGGGAAAAGAAAGAGAAACCTCATCTAGAGCCAGTCCTGTGTCAACCCTTATTGGCCCCCGACTAGCAAGTAACTTAACCTTTAGGACCCTCAGTGTCTATGTTTGTGAACCTGCAAATCTGCTGTATTAGAGATAACGCACGTCAAGCCCCCAGAGGACAGTCCTTCTTCGGTGGAAACAGGAACTTCACAATTTCACAGGGGCTGTTTACTACTAATCAAGTCTCAAAGCTTCTACTCCAGTGACTGGAAGTGGTTGTAAAATGACATCAGATGGAATGAAGAGCAGTGCAGTTAACTCTTTGTTCCGAGTTTTTGTTTGGAACGTGACTAGTTTTAGAGGGAGCTCCCAGGACAATGCCTGCCCACAGACGTTGTTGTTGGTCCAGGCACATGGGTTCAGTCTCTCCACTTAGTAACAATATCTGCCTCAGAATGAAACAAAGGAGTCCTCCTGCAGTCAAATGCACCCCCAAGGGCAAATCCCTGGGAAAGCTCATCGGAAAGGACCTGTGGGAAGGGTGTGCTGCTGCTGTTTGCCTGGGTGAGCTGCAAAGGGAAAGCCACAAAGGGAGGGGAGGGGCCTCTCCAAGGCTTGTCAGCTCCATTTCCAAAAAGGGGTTTCAGCCTTTCCCTCCTCCTGATTCCTGTTGGGGGCGCCTGCCCTACTTGTCATTGTGCCTGGACTATTGTTACTGCTTCCTAATTCACTTCCCTGCCTTTCATCTCTTCACCTACCACTGCCCAGGGACTCTACCCTATCACTGTTGAATGAAACTACTGCCCCTCCTTTGCTGGTCACTGCTGACCTCTCACTGGCAGATAAATTGTTCTGAAGCACAGATCTGATCTCATCACTCCTGGGCTTACAGTGTGTCCGGGTACTGTGTTGTATTATCGTCCCCTTCACGCTGGCCACTTGCCTGCCTGGCCGCCACTCCCGTCACACTTCTGGAGGGCAGGAGTTGTGTCTCCTGCAGTCGGGAGCCCCTGACCACCTTTTTGTGGGACATGGGTTACATCATTTTCCCTGGTCTGGTTCCATTAATCCTCACTCAATTCCTTAAAATCTTCCCTTCACTGCTGTGTCTTCTCTCATGTTGTTTTCTTTGCCTAGAACATTCTTCCTTTGATGCCTCCTCTAGCAAACTCCTCATGTTAACATCCTTCCCCCGGAAGCCCACCCTGAACCCCGATGAGGCCAGACTCCGGTCTCTTCCCCATGGCATCTGATAAGCCCCTGGGTTGATGCTCCAGATAGCGTTTTACCATCAATGGGAATGTTACATTATAACCAAACCACATTTGGAAAATAGAATATCTTTTTTTCGTGCTACTTTGCCATTTAAAGTCTGTTGCAAAACAGGACAACACAAGAGGAAAACATCACATTTTGTCTTAAATCTTCCAAGTGTACCACACAGCAGATTTTGTTTGGATTGCACATTATCAAATTATTGCTAAGTTTAGCAACTTCCATTTTTTCTTCTGCTTGAATTTTAGGCTGTAAGATCTCATTTTCTGAGTATGCTTTGAATATTGTCAGTTTCAAGTAGTTTTGTTTTGGAGAAAGCGTGCCATACAGTCAGCATTGGGAGTTCTCAGAAGTTTAGTTGATGTGGAGTGCGCCTGGGAAAACCTGCATTCACATCGTCGTCACACGGTTGATAACGCAGCAGACTCACAGCCGCAGGGTGTGAATTTGATTTGTTAGAGATTTTATCAAAGCAAAGCTTCATTAGTAATAATTCAGATGGATTATGTGAATATTTTCTTTTTTCTGTATGTAGGGGCGTGATTAAAATTCATGTGAATCGTGTTGAAAAAAATAAATACAGTCAGCAAACTTGAAATCATTTGTAAGGTATTTACATATCATTTACTTAATGAAAAAAAGATAAACTACAGTACGCTTTCCTAAAAGAAAAGAAAGTTGCTAAGCATTAGACCTTAGAACACCAGTTTCAGATTTATGATTCCCAAATTGTTTTTTTAAAGATTTTATTTATTCATCTTTTTTTTTAAAGATTTTATTTATAGCCTTGGCTGGCGTAGCTCAGTGGATTGAGCGTGGGCTGCGAACCAAAGTATCGCAGGTTCCATTCCCAGTCAGGGCACATGCCTGGGTTGCAGGCCATGGCCCCCAGCAACTGATGTTTCTCACTCTCTCTCTCTCTCTTTCTCCCTCCCTTCCCTCTCTAAAAATAAATAAATAAAATCTTTTTTTTTTAAAGATTTTATTTATTTATTTTTAGAGAGGGAAGGGAGAGGGGGAGAGAGAGAGAGAGAGAGAGAGAGAGAGAGAGAGGGAGAGAAACATCAATGTGCGGTTGCTGGGGGACATGGCCTGCAACCTAGGCATGTGCCCTGACTGGGAATCGAACCTGCGATGCCTGGTTCACAGCCCGCGCTCAATCCACTGAGCTACGCCAGCCAGGGCTTTATGATTACCAAATTTTTATTTTATTTTTTCTATCACCAGTTACCCCTCCTATATCTTTTTCCACCTCCACCCCCAAAATTTTAAATATCATTAGACCTTTGAGAAATTTTGGTGAAAGAAAATTAAACAAAAATATTTTCATTGATTTGTGAATAGATGTATCTACATAAACAGTGAGGAATTTCCCTCTCATCCCATCTCTTAGCAGTAAAACCCTCTCTCTGGAGGCTTCCCTTGCATTTTTTTAATATGTGCTTGCAGGGGTGCTTATGCATAAATACTCATCTATGTTATTCCCTCTTCTTGCTTACACACTAATAATCATACAATCTCTTGCATTTTTAAACTAGGGAAGATCTTGCAATTTTTCCCTAATGGTGCAACAAAAGTCTTTCTTCTCCTTTTGATGCCTACACAGCACTGTTCTATGTCCCAAGCACTTTGGTTATTCCTAATATTTTGCCTCCACAAGCAGCTCCAGATACAGAGCAATCTTGTGTCCATGTCATTTCACACAGGTGTGAGTATACCCAAAAGGTAAGTGGTTAGGAGTAGATCACTGGGCCAGAGGCACAGGCATTGGTGATTTTGACAGGTATTTTCAAATTGTTCTCCAAACAAGTTATATCAATTTACCTTCCTGTTAGCAAGAGCTAAGGGTGTGAAAGTATGAGAAAGCAAATTTTCACTTAAGGAAACAGCAGTGTTCACTCTGTATAATACATTTCTTTGACAAAAGCATCCTTATTCTTTTGGATAAAAAGAAGATATCCATTATAATGCCATCAGTTGCTAGAACAGTAAGTTATTTGGCTGATGCTATCAAAAGTCTCCCTAATCATTTTGGCTGACAGTCTGACATGTCAGTATGCTATGCTCATGAATTTTGGGATCCATTAGAATAACCTAAGTAAGTTATGCATGTCCACAATGTAATGTACATGATATACTGCATTCCTGGGAGTTACATTCCTGGGTATTGCTTGGAATAAACTCCCAAGAGGTGTTTGCAGAGAGAGAGAATGATGAGGTTAAACGTGATGAATGCTGACATCTATAGCAATATGGTTTCCGTCCTTGCCTTTCTTCAGTCCAGTGTGATTCTCTCAGGTAAATGCGCTAGAGACTGGGAGGGTGGCCTTTAAATGTGGCCGCACCACCGGCACAGCGATGCACAGTGTTTCTGTGCACACTATCGGAACAGGGCATCTTCCCAATCAAACTTGCGCATGACTTTCATCCTTTCTGGTTGGGGGGAAGCTGCAGTGCTGAACAGCCAGGGTGCGACTATGCTGCCCCTCTGTTTTTAGAGAGCGTTCCATTGAAGCTGTTTTCTTGCATTCTAGTCTACTTGAATTCTCCATGAGCACAATGTAGTTTGTTTGCTCATGCCTTGTTGACTGTTAAATGTGTTCTACGTATATTTTCACCTCCCACGAACTACCCCTGGGGGTACACCTGTTTCACTAAGTTCGTTTGCCCTGGTGACTCTTGCCCTGGTTTATCTGTCTAATTTGGTACCTGCCAAGAGGACGTTCGAAGGGCAGGTACAAGCCCGTCTATCATTTGTTGGTAGTGCCTTGACTCCCCACCAGGTGGAGCAGTTTTATTTAATACTTTAGAGACTCCACTGAATCAAGCTTCTGAATTTTGAACCGTCACACTATTCCTGGTAAAATGGGGGTGGAATGGAGTAGAGGAAGTGCAGTCAGATCTCAGTTTAAGGTTTCAGATGAAGAATTCCCAAATCTTTAGGCCACAGATTTACTACTGATCAGGGTGGGGTTTAGCCTCTCTGGTCTACACCGTGTGCAGAAACAACCCCTGCCCCCTTCCAAATGCATGCACTGAAGTCCTGACCCCCAGTACCTCAGAATGTGACCTTATTTGGAGTTAGGGTCTCAACAGAGATAATCCAACTAAAATGAGGTCATTAAGTTGGCCTCTAGTCCAATGCAACTGGTGTCCTTATAAGAAGAGGAAATCTGGTCACAGATACCCTAGAGCGAAGGTGATATGGAGAAAGCCACCTACACGTCAAGGGAAGGGGCCTGGAGCAGGTCTTTCCCTCGCCGCCTCCAGGTGGAACCCATCCTGTTGACTCTTGGGTTTTAAGTTTCTGGCCTCCAGAACTCTGAGACAATAAATGTCTATTGCTGTAGCCACTCCGTGGTGATACTTCATTGCAGCAGCCCGAGCAGATGAATAAACCTCCCCATTCACATTTTTGGGTGATTTAAGCAAGCTGGCATTAAGCATTTACAAAGCCAGGGAAGCATTTTCCCCATGGGAAGTGCTGATTAACACGAACGGGGTTTTAGTTTGGAGATATATTGTTGGAAGTGAACGTGTTTTAAGTACTCTTCAGCCATTTAGAAGTCCCCCTTTTATAGAAACAAGTGACATGCTGCTAACCAATGATTCTAAACAGCTGCACATACACAAATAGGGCTTCTGAAGGCTTAATGCTGGGCCACACTGCCGCAGTTTAGTTGGGCGGTTGCAGTGAGTGTGACTGACCGCCGGAGGATGCTGTTGGTGCCATGAAGGAGAGTATGTTGGTACATGTGTGTCTGGACATGCAAATATGTACACACATGCAAACATGGGACAGGAGTTTGCATCTGGGTGTAGCCGTGTGAAAAATGTGTGTTGCAAAGAAATGGTAGGAAATATGGGTGCAAGGAGCATGTATGTGTGAAGGGGAGAAATGGTGTGACTGTGTGTGTGTGTATGAGAGAGAGGGAGAGAAACTTGGTGTCTGTGGAAAGAACGTGAGAGACGAAAGGCCACATGGATGTTAAAGCGTGCATGCTGTCTGGGTTTCAGGAAGCAGATGTGTGTGCAAGAAATGCATGTGTGATGTGTGTGCACACACATGTGAGGGGTATGTGTGTGAGGAGAAGTGTATGGGTGTGGCTCTTTAGAATGACCCTGGTCAAAGAAACACATGCTCCCAGGAGCCGGGTCTCATTGCCCTCCTGGCCCCACGGCCTCTGCCAGACCTCGCCGCTCATGGCGTGGGCTCGGAGAGTGACAGCCCCTTTGTGAGGTTCAGGCTGGCCACCAGAGTTTTTTAGTTTGGTCCCATTCTTGTCAGCATTTAAACTAGGCTGATTCTCCTCATTTAAGAAAATATCTTGAAATTACTTTTTCAAGTCTTGGTCCAAGTTCATTGAAGACATGTAAAATAAGTGGGTCAGTTTCAGTTCAGGAAAAACAAATCAAACTCATTGTATTTGTGTATTGGTGTTGACATCAATGGCTAGAAGCAAAAGAATGATTCATTAAGCATGAAAACAATACACAGCTTTTTGTTGACTCTCATTTCTTATCTAATTAACTCTTAATTGGTGGGAGTCTATTCATTTCTAAAATTTATTATAGATTTTAAAAAATAGAATTAAATGGTATTCCCAGAGCCATTGCATGAAGTAACTAAGGTATAGCTACTCTCCCTAAAGCTTTTTTCCCAAACAGTAACACTATTTCCACTTTGATTCTTAGGTTGAGCCAAATTGTATTTTGTTTGTCTTTATTAAAAGTAACTTCCTTTTAAGTGTTGGGTTTCAAGGAAAGAAATTATGTTTTGGAATGACTTTCTCTTACCAGAGGGCGAACTAATCCAGCCCCAACCCCAAATCTGCTTAGCTGCCTGTTTTTCTCCCTTTTTTAAAAGTGGCCCAGGCATTAAGAATGATTTTTACACTGTAAAAGGTTATGTTTCTATAAGGACTTATATAATAGAATAGCATTGATTTTGCCTCTTGCTGGCAAAGCCTAAAATATTTACTCCTGGACCTTAAAAAAGTTTGCCAACCCATGTTCTGTAGAATTTCATAATTTTATAAAACATAAGCTGTCAAAATGTAAGGGGCAAAAAGTAAGGATTTCATGCAGTGGTTACTGGTTTAGCAACGGCGATCGCCTAGACCACTGAGCGAAGGGGTTAATGTCACGTTGATGGAACCTGGCTGCTGCCTGCATGTTCTGCCAGCGTGGCCGAAAGATGGGCTGTGACCCAGAAACACCGGTGCAGCTCCACCAGTGTTCCCCGCAGCCGTGTTTACAGTCGCGGGCAGCTGGGGCGACTCAAATGCCCATCAGAAGCACGTGTATACAAATCGTGCCAGATCCACACAACCGGAACACTATGGAGCAGTTGAACGAAGTGGAGCTGTGTGTGTGATTAGACGGGTCACACGAACAGCGTTGAGTAAAACAGCACGAACTGGGCAGAGGTAGACCCTTCGTAGGTAGAACAGAGAGCACAGTAACACACAGCAAGTGGCAAAGCTGGTCAAGTGCTGTGGACAGTGTGAATGCGTGCGTCTCAGCGACACCATAAAAACAAGGACCGGGTGTTTCGGAAGAGTGCCAGGACAGGCGGGGTGAGGAGGAAGGAACCAGGGGCAGGGAGAACTGACCAGGGGCTGTGACGGATGGTTATTTATTTTGAGTTCTTTCTTATGCGAATATATATCTGAAGCAGTGTGGTGACACCTTGGGATTGGCTGGTTCCTGGGCACACGGGGGCTCCTGGTGGGGTGAGTTTGAAACATATCACAGGAAGAACAGGAAAACGATGGTGCTGCCCACGAGGGCAGAGGAGGTCTGCGGAGATTCGTTCCCCTTGTTCCCGGAGGACCTGAGAGGCAGGGGGCGATCGCTGGGGGGCCACACCCTCATTCAACTTTGTCTCCCCTGTCTGCCAGGGCCTTGACTGTTGGGCCCAAGGCCAGCTGGGGGTCCTGGAGTGAGTGGCAGCGAGCCTTCAGGGTGGGTGGCCTGCCTCTAGCTCTCCACTTCCTGCAGATTCCTGAAACCATCGGCCTGTCTTTGGCTTAAAGAAACAAAGAAAGAAATCTCGAGTTTTGCGTCTTCAGTCCTGTGCTCCGGCTGGGGGCCACCTCTGCTCCAGTCGCCAGAGAGGTCAGCAAAGACTTATGTGAGGTCAGTTCCTTCGCTTCTTCTGTTTCTTTTTCCTTCGTTCGTTCTTCTGATCAACACCAGATCCAGTGTTTAGCCGGGTTCCCTCCTCATGTGTCCATCATTCCAGAATCTTCCTCTGCCTCTGCTAGCCTCAGGCAGACCCCCGTCTCCCGCACTCCGGTCCCCCCAGCCCCGCGCCCTTGGGGCCGGTCCTCTGCCCGGCTGGTGTGGTCGCGCGCCGCGCGGGTCCAGCGGGGCGCCCAGCCCAGCAGCTCTGGGCAGGGCTCCGCGGGGTCCCGGGGCCCTTGTGGGGTCGGTGGTAGGCCTGGGCTCTGCTGGGTCTGCCACACAGACCTGCCGTGTCCCTTCTTCTGGGAGCCTGGTGCCAAGTGACAACATGACCTCTGTTCTCCGAAGGTTCTTCCAACTTCTGTCCAGACTTCCTCCCCGGCTAAGTCCCCTGTGGCCGGAGGAGCTCCCAGTGGCGGCCCCGCGGGAATGTGTGGGGGTGCGTGCCCCGGGGCAGAACGTGGCCGCCGGTGGGGGAAGGAATCCTTCGCTCGGAGACTTAAGGAAACGACCTATCCGAAGCGCGGCGGTGCACCTCGCCCGGTGCCTGGCATCTCCTGTGAGGAGTTGGGAATTTCACCGAGCTGGGAGCCCGGACCGCGCCCGGACGGCGCCCAGACAGCGCCCGAGGGCTGGCTGCCGACCCGAAGACCGGCCTTGCCTGGGGCGCGGGGAGCCGGGAACAGGGTGGGGTTACGGGCGTCCTCCGAGGGGACGAGAGCGGACCAGGGTCAAGCTGGGGCGCCACCGCCGCGGTAGGGCGCGGGGGCTCGGTTCCTCGGTGTCCCCCCTTCCTCCTTGCCCGCCGCCGCCCGGTCCCAGCCCTGAGCCGCAGCCAACACCCTGACTTGTCCCCAGCGCAGGTCCCGGGGCGGCCGGGCCTACCGCGCGCCCCTCCTCCGCGGCCGACCCGAAGACCCGGAGAGGTGGATTCGGGGGCGGCCGGTGTCAGGGGTCGGGTCCTCCGCGCGGGCTGTGTTCCGCTCCTCCAGGTTTGCCGAGCGCCTCCCGCTCGACCGAGCCCGGGAGCCGGTGTTGTGCAGGCGGCCGGAGGCTGGGCTGGCCCTCCGACGGCGCGGGGCGCACGGGAGCGGGCAGCGCCGGCGCGAGGACAAAGGGCAGAGGGGCGCGAGGTAGGTGCGGCCTGCGGACCCATCGGCAGGGCGGGGGGCGCGGGGCTGCCACGGGCGGGCGGCCGGCTCCGGAGCGGGGCGGGTGGGACCTCGCCCCTGCCCAGTCCGCGGACAAGAGGAGCCCGAGTGCGGGACGCGGGGCGCGCGAGACGTGGGCACTTTCCCGGCCGGACCAGCAGGGGAGGCGCGGAAGTTTCAGGGTTCAGCCCTGAGGACACCTGGGGACTTGGTTGCTGCTCCCTCTTGTGTGTGTGCGGGGGGGCGGGGGGAGGAAGGGAGGGACAGAGGCAGAGACACACAGACACACTTGGCACAGGGGGAGCAGCGCTCCAAAGGTGAAAGCTAGTAAAAACGACCGTGACGGCGATAATCAGTATTTTGAGGGCGCGCGCGTGAGTCTACGTCTGCGTGTCCAGAAAAGTTGGAGCCCGAGGTGGCAGCTATTTCTGGCACTTGGACCCCGGGAGAAAGCGGGGCTTATTCTGAGAACCACCAGGGGACCGTCTCTGAGGGAGGGGCTCCCTCGTTTGGACAGGCTGCCACGGGCGAGGTGGGGGCTCGGTCACTGGATCCCAGTTTGGGGTCTTGGGAACAAAGGCTGCTTTCCTGAAGTCCGAGAAGGAGGCGGGGGAGAGGGAGGGGGAGAGAAAGAGAGAGAGTGTGTGTGTGTGGCCGCCGGCGCCAGGGCGACCCGCCACTCCCGGAGAGGGTTGCTGGGCCACTTTGCTGTCACCCCTCCTTTGATCCCTGGTCACTGAGGACCAGCAGAAAAGAGGAACTACTTAATTTGTATGCTGACACCTTTCTGTAAGAAACTTTTATTATAAAGGCCGGTTACTTTGGAGCTTGAAAGGTATTTTTTAAGCATCTCTCTGTCAAACAAGAAATGCGAAAACTTGAACAAAACCTTCTGCCCGCAGTGGGCGCACTCTGATTGCCGGGTTTCACACCGGGTGTCAGTCGTGGCGGGTGGAGTTCGGGGAGGGTTCTGAGCGTCCTCCTGTGGAGGTGTTGCGGTGACATTTGGTTTGCAGCGTCTTCAAGTTTTTGGAAGTTTCAAAGGCCACTGAGAATGCCACCTCTATCTCTTTAAACTATATTTAAAAGCGTTTTCCTTCTGGAACGTAGAGCTCTTGAAGTACAGTTGGCTCCAAGTACCTTCCCAGAATGGCTTAAATCTCGGGGCAGGTTCGAAGAGTTTGTGACAACCCATCTGGACCCCTGTTTTTTGGGCTTTCCCAGAAAGGTTTGTTTTTAGGAAACAAAAACCCAATTTAAAATGTGCAACAACTAAATGAAACACCGGTGAGGAGACGCGCCTACGTGTCTGTTGGTGCTGCGGCCTGGTTCCCTTAGAGTTTGCGATGGGAGACGGCGTCTTCCCTTCAGCAGCGCAGTGGACACGCCTTCTGCTGATCCTCCCGGAATGAGCGCTCTTTATGGATTAGGGAGCGAGCTCAGGTTGGAGCCGAAATTCCACGCCAGTCTTTCTTGTTATTGCAGGTGGCTTAGATGATTTACTTGTGGCTTAAAATGGTTGCAGTCGGTGAAAATAGCCAGTGGGACCAATCCCTGTAGTTTTTTACTGGGTGGGTAATTTGTAGCTACACTTTAAATACCTGAATTTTTGTCTTGTCTTTCTTTTTTTTTTTTTAGGAGAGTTTATAATCTCCTAGGGCCTGTCTAGAGAATTCTGTGCCTCATATGAAGTTGATCACGCTTTCCTCTAGGAAGTGGCTGACGGAACTGTGGCACTGGAGGGCTTTCCTCCAGTACTACCATCTTCCTGGACGTCAGAAACCCCCTTTTAAAGAAAACGGTGTCCGATTGGTGGACTCAACATTTAAAATACTTAGCGATTCCAGAGTGTTGAGAGGCAGCCTCAGAGTGGAGCTCATGAAAGGTTAAAAACTCAGAATGAAAAGAAGGCAGACTGTCTGTCTAGAAGAGAGGGAGCAGACCCCTGACCCCTGCCCTGTGCCCAGGTGCGGTCGTCAGGATGGAGGGGGCAGGGCATTTAAACAGAGGCTGTGGTGGGGGCCATTGATGCACGGAGTGGGTAAAGGAGCTTGCTTTTTAAAAATAATCACACCTGTTTCTCTGTCTAGCATGCTTCAGTGATTCTGCTCCAGACCTGGAGAGAAAGCTCCTGTGGCATTTTCGGGGGCAACTGACCACTAGGGCTGGCTGAGAGCCACTTGTGGAGTCCGGGTCTGGCCCTTGCAGAGGGTCCCTGGGGCCCTGATCCCATTAAAAGATTGCAGGCAGTTAATCTTCTCAGCTCATACGCTGCTTAGTGGGCGCTTCTGACTTTTGAGTTCGGTTTCTGGATACGCAGATAAATTATAGCACTTTAAAGCTAATTGCCATTTAAAACAAAAGAGAGATGGGAAAGGCTGCTGTAGAAGTAATATGTATATGTGGCGTAAAGCTTAAGAACATGCAGAAGAGTTGAAAAAAGAAAAAAGAATACCAGAAATCTATACTCCAGATATAATTACGTTTAACACTTTGGTGTACTTTTTTCCTGATATTAAAACTAAATTCTACATGTTTCTAAACATCGGTCAAAATTACATATTGTGTGAAGTATATTATGTCATTTTGTACCTTCTTCATATAAAAGTTAGATTATGAATGTTATCTATCATCGTTGGATATTGTCTTTTTAAGTAACAACTTTATGTTCCAGTGTGTGG
Organism: Tonatia bakeri; assembly: GCA_004024845.1. Taxonomy (NCBI): domain Eukaryota; kingdom Metazoa; phylum Chordata; class Mammalia; order Chiroptera; family Phyllostomidae; genus Tonatia; species Tonatia bakeri. The sequence continues at coordinate 185,504 of PVIA01001112.1, forward strand.
GTAAATTGTAATGTAACTATTTTTCCAGCAGATTCTTGGGCTTTTGCTATTATGCATACTTTTGATGTTCTTTCCATTTAGATGAAACATCACTGGTTAATGGTAATATACATTTCTCAAACTTGACTGCTCTTAGAAAGTGGCAAAATATTTAACTTCAGGGATGTAACGCGGAAAAGGCTGCAGCCGTGTCCTGGTCTCTGAGCTCACTTTTCGTCGTCTCTCCTGCCGTTTATCGGTCTCTGTAACACGATGACTTGCACCTTATTTACCCCACTGAATTACGGGCTTCTTGAGGACAGAAATGTGTGCCTTAATTTTGTCTGCAATCCTCTAGTGCCCAGCCAAGACTTGGCCTGTCACCGATGTTCCAAATACTCTTTGTGTGTGCGCACACATGCACATGGGAGGGGGCGGGTGAATGTATTTCCAGGACTTTGGGGGGAAGCCACGCCTCTCGGAGATGTGTGGTGGCACACCCAGACCCAAGAGGTCCCCTCACTTGTGTTATGGAAATCTTCAAACATCTACCAAGCAGAACATTTTATAATGAACTGTTTGTGGTCATCATCATGCAGGTTCCACCCTTGTCAGCATTCTGTCTGTTCTGTCCCTCCTCTTCTCTCTTTCCACACTGCAGCCCGCCTGGGTTTCTCTGAAGTGAAGCCAAGGCATGATGGCGTTTCATGCCCCTGCGTTTCAGACCATGGCTTTACTTAGAATCCCAGGAGAAGGCCATGGGTTGGGGGGGCTCAGCAGGAGGTGGGTTTGCCCGGACGCTGTGTGATGGAATGCCTAACAGGCTCTGTTTGGGCCTTGAGAGGCTGGGTTCTCCTCCCGGGTTCAGGTCGTCACTGTCACCCAGCAGGCTGGCCAAGGTAGGCTGTAGGCTCCCTTCTAACTTGACCTTGGTTCCAGCATTTACCAGCCATCCGGGCTGTAAGTCTCAATCAGTGTCAAACATCTTCCCCTTGTGCAGAGGGACGTTGACTGTTGGGGACCTGTGGGGTTTTTTGATCAGGAACTCGACAAACAGGCCCTGTCCCTGACTCAGAAAGACCTCACCGTTCGTCACAGCCTGGACGGACCTCGAGAGCATTGGGCTAAATGAAATATACCAGATGGAGAAAGACAAACGCTGTAGGATTTCACTTACATGTGGGGTCTGAAGAACAAACAAACAAATAAAACAGACACAGAGCCACAGACACAGAGAACAGACTGATGGTTGCCAGAGGGGAGGGGGCTCAGGGGCTAAAAACAAGATTTGGGAGAGAAATTATGAGATAAAGTATTTCCCAATTGGGATACATGTAGGGAATTTTCATTTAAAAAAGCTGATTGTGAACCATTTCACATGGCACACACATTTGTAATTACACGTTTGCTCATTTGAGGTCTTATCTGCCATCCCCCCCCCCCCCCCGTGCATGACCATACTTAGCCTTAGTCACCTCCTTTTAGGCTCTGTCTCCAAATACAGCCACACTGGGTGCTCCAGCTTCAACACATGAATTTGGGGGACGCAGGTCCTCTGTCCATAACACATTGCAGAGATCGCCCCCTGAGGTGGGCACGCTCAGTTTTGAAGCTTGCAGGTGGGGGCTGGTTGGCAAGAGCGCACGGGGGCTCCCAGCACTCTTGGGAACATCGAGGAGGGGTGGGTCTCTTCTCCCATAGAGGGTAAGGCTGCCTCTCACAGGTGGCACGTGTGTTGTCGGTGATCTTTCTGTGCCTGGCACGGAGACCGAGGTGCACCCCCGCAGTCCCAGCCCAGGACAGTGCACGGCGAGGTACCTTGTACGGTTGTTTGCTTGTTGGTAGTGGACAGTTTTGGACGAATAACCACACATTGAAAGCACCCTATGAAGTGTAGGTGCTATCATTCCCATTTTATATGTAGGAAAACTGAAGCCCAGGGAAGGTCAAGGTCTTCATATTCCAGGGAAGTTCAAGGTCTTCTTGCTCGCCCTGGCTGGTGTGGCTCAGTGGATTGAGTGCCAGTCTGCAAACTAAAAGGTCTTCTTGCTCAAGGTCATCAACATTTGAATGCAATTCTGTCTGATCACAAAGCTGTACAACTGTGAAGCCAAATCTTAGCATCAAAAAAGTTTATGCCCATTGTTTTAACTTTCCCAAACTTTCATTTGTTTCAAGTTAATTTCTACGTGGACTTCTCATTTGTCGGCCATTCATTCTCCCCTTCTTTTGACATGAAGAGCCATATCTCAGGATAAGTGTTCTGCCTTTACCTTTTCTGTCATCTTTCCCTGTTTCTTTCTGAGAGCCAGCATATTCTCTGAGGATCTTGTGATGGCTTGTTCTAAAAATCTTTGGGCCCTGCTTTTTACTAAGATACACTTGTTGGGTTTGCCTAGAGAGTGAGGTGTTCAGGATTCTGTAGTTCCGAGAGAGGTGTCTTTGCCGGACCCTGCGAAGGAAACCAGCTTGATTTTTACCTCCTCCTTATAATCAGTCTTCTCCCTGGTTACTCTGGGTGGTTTACGGCATTTGTTAGAAGTGAGCAGAGGAGAGAGGGCCTTGGCTGAGCAGAAAGCCAGAACTACCAGAAATTCACATCTTTGAAATTAAAATTATTCTTCTTAACAGGTTTGTCTGAGAGCACATTCAGTCAGCTTGTTTGACCAGAATCTCCGTACTGAATGCTCGCTGTGCGCCAGGTGTCTAGGTGTGCGTGGTGAGAGACACGCAAGGGGTGAGCCGTGGCAGGCCCTGCGTGCAAAGGCCGTCTGTCAGCTGCGGAGGCACACAGGACCGCCGCTACCCGTCCTCACCGCTCAGACACGATAGGCATTGAGAACAAGCAGAATTTGGGCCGGTGTGTCTGGGGACCTTGGGGACATAGTGCTGATTGAGAAAAGGTGAGAGAAGAAATAAACAGTTACTGACTTTGTCCCAAGCTTGGGGACTTACATATGCCACCTCACTTAATCCTTACTTGGAGGCAGAGTGTAGAGTCCCTTGTAAAGATGAGGCATTGGAGGTTCGGAAGGGCCGATGGACTTGCCCAGGGTTACACGGACAGCAAATGGTGGGGAAGCCATGTTTGTCATATCCCAAAGTGGGAGTAGGAGTGGGGGCCGGACAGAACCAGGCTGAGTCCATGGGCCGATGGGATTGGTCTGGTCGGAGGGTGCCCCAACATTCAAACTGCTTTTCCTGACTTCTCATCACACAGACTCATGAGACTTGGGCCTTGTAAGACGCTTTTGGGGTCCTCTGGTGTGTGTGGTCCCCGGAGCAGCAGCATCAGCCTCACCCGGGACATTGTTAGCATTGGAACCTGGGTGTCGGGGCCCTGGAAGCTGTGTTTTCAAAGACTCTGAGTGAGTCCCCTGCATGCTGAAGGCTGCAAGGCCCTGCTCTGGAGCCGCCCTGGTGAGAGGTTCACCGAAGGGTCTTTGATCTAGAAACCAGGCGTTCGTTCCTGGCCAGTGGCTGACGTGGGGTGTTCTGACTCGGCCTGGCCTTTAGATGCTGACAGTCCTGCATCTGTGAAGGGAGTGGTCCGAGTGGTTGAGCTAACGGGGGTGTGGTTAGGAGCCGATCATCTGGGGTCATGTAGACACGGGGTCAGATCTGAACTTGACTGCACTTGGACAAGCTACCGAACCTCCAGCTCTGCTTCTTCATCTGCAAAGTGGGGTCAGTAGTAACAAGCAGGTCATGGTGTGGTGGCGAGAACTCAGGGCGCTACGAGTCAGGTGCCTAGAACGCTGCCTCGTGCGTAGAAAGAACCTACACCCGTCGTTCTGTTACTATCAATGCGTTTTACCCCCACCCGCCGCTGGCGCTGGCCTTGGAGGGCTTTCCCCTCTAGGGGTGCTAGTTTTCACTCTTATCCACCTCTTGCTGGATTTCCATGGTGATTGTGTGGGGTCATTCTATGACCCTTTGGGAAGAAGGCCCACCCATGTGACATCTAGTGGTCTGCCTGGGGAACCGGGCCTGTCACATGATCTGCTTCCCTCCACCCCTCTTTTTCCTTAGAGATGTCACTCATAAGCTGTGTTCTTTGAGCATCGTGACTGGGAAGCAGACGGTGGTCTGGACAGCTGGCTGCTGTCATTCCCCGAGCTCCTGCTCTGTGCCAGCACTTTGCAGGGCCCCGAAACCTCCCCACTGGCTCGGAATGTGGGAGTGGTGTAAGCCCATGATCCATTTGGGGTGATTTTTGTATATGGTGTAAAGGGTTAGGTCGAGGTTCATTTCTTTGCCTCTGGGCGTTCAGTTGTCCCAGCACTGGTTGTTGAAAAGGTCATCTTCCTTCCACCGAGTTGCTTTTGCGTTGATTTCTTATAAGATTTTTAAGAATTGGTGCTTTTGATCATCAAGTCACATATGCTGGGCCACAAAATGCCCGACGTGTACACAGTAAACATGAATTGTTCATAACTCAGGAGACCCATCGAGACTGTGTGGGGGCCACTGCAAGTCAGCACTCGGTGGCCCTTAGGTGGGGGTGCAGGTCAGGGCTCCAGGCATCTGGGGTGTACTGGGCGGGGTGGGGGGCTGCGTTCCTGTGGAGTTTGACTGCTGCTCTAAGCTGGGCAGCCTTCCGTTCCAGGCACCGGTGGTGACACAGGTGTCCAGGTCGATCTGGGGCCCACTGACCTTGGGTGCAATTGACCTTGTGGCAGGCAAAGGTGTGACCTGGTTAGGCTCGCACTCTGCCGGTCAGCCCAGCCCCGCCTGACCTCTGACTGATTTCTGCTGTCAGCTCCTGGGAGGCCTCCCACACCCACCCCCACCTGGTGGCTTCCAGCAGCTGGCTGTTTGAAATCTGTGCTTAGAATACACAGAAATCAAGTGCAATTTGGGAAGTGTGGGCTTACATTTAGAAATTTTTCATTATCTTAAATGTTTCTTGGCACACAACATGTTCTTTGGGAAAAAAATTGATAGCAAAGCTAAACAAATTTACTGGTATCTAGAGTCCCCGTACCCTGAGATAATCCCCGTGAACGCTTTGTTCTCACTTTAGCTGGGCCATGAAGACCCAAGGCTGGTTTGGAAAAAGAAAACAGCAGTCTTGTCTCGTTGGCTGGAGGGGGAGAGAAGTTCTGGTGCAGCCGAGCAGGCTGCAAAGGCGGCCTGCGCGGGGGTGTCGGGGTCGCCTGGGTGCCCGGGGTTACCCGGGCGTCGCAGCCGGACCAAAAGGTGGGCGCTGAAGGCCGGCTGTGGTCAGAAGGAGCTTTTGTTTCCACTGCGCGCGCCTGCCTGCGCGCCTGCCTGCCTGCCTGCCTGCCTGCCTGCCTGCCTGCCGGGGTGAGGGCTGAGCACATCAAAGACGCGGATGAACACTGTTGTTATCTGGCCCTGTCCTTTGCCCCAGCTGCTGCGGAAGGGTCTCCCCGCAGGGAACCCCGGAGAGCAGAGCCCCCTCATGCTCGCTATGAATCCTGGGTGAGAGCGGTCGATAACGTTCACATTAACCGTTCGCATCAGTCCCCCTGTTTTGTTCTGGAGAACATTTATTTATTTACCTGTCTGATTAAAAGATTAAAGTGCATTTTCTTTCCATTTAAAAACATTATCCGTGCTAATTGCAGAAAACATAAAACACAGAAAAGTGCGAAACAAAAGACTGTAATTCCTCCACCTGGAAATAACCATGGTGGCATTTGGAGAAGTTCTTGTCTTTTGAATGTGCATGTGTCCAGTGATGCAACTTTTACAGAAACCGCCATCACGCCGTCACAGTTTCCCCGTAGGGGTGCCAGGAGTCTTCTTCCATGCCATTGCTCTGAATATTCTACTACACAAACTTTGTTATTTGTAGTCTACCTTACGTCCTTTTTACACAATTTTTTACAATATAAAATTGTTGCTTTTTAAAAAAAGATTTCATTTTATTTTAGAGATAGGGGAAAGGAGAAAGAGAGGGAGAGAAATGTTGATGTGCAAGAGAAACATCGATCAGTTGACTCTCACATGTGCCCCAACCCAGGACCTGGCCTGAAACCCAGGCATGGGCTCTGACCAGGGATTGAACCAGTGACCTTCTGGTTTTCGGGATGAAACCCAACCCCACTGAGCCACACCAAGCAGGGATAGAATTATTGTTTTTTTTTTTTTAATTAAAATGATATTGCTGCCTTTTCTGACTAGTAAAGAATTCTTCTTGTAACAACTAAAAACATTATAAATCAAATTACCCGCCACGGTGCTAACAGGAACTTTTCAAAAGGATTGTTTAAGTAACAGACTGCTACTCTGTGTTAAAATGGTTCCACTGAGGCTCGGTTTCAATTTTGCTACAGTATTATTTTTGCAGACCAATCACAACCATGACCGAATCTCTGTATCCCATAGCATGAGGTTGGAGAAGGAAACACACACATCACGATCCTGATCAATAACAGACAAAGCACCCGAAGATTGATTTTGTCCTTGAGGAAACCCAGTAATGGCAAATCAATAAGTGATCACGAACAAAGGAAGTGTTGGAACTCCTTGTAAACAGACCTTGGAAGGAGAGCGACAGTGAGGCGTGCTGTTCTTGCTGTTAAGTTAGGGACAATGGCGATGTGTCCTGTTGGCAAGCCTTCGGTGGGGAGGGGGTGCAGGGGTGCGGGGAGACCGAGCAATTTACTCACAGCCCCACGATGACGAGCTACCGCTGGCCTCAAAGCCGTCGCGTTTGCTGATCACTGTCTGTTTATCCGGGGAGCAACTGTGGCAGGTCAAGCAGCACTGCCCGGGGAAAGAACAGTGAGTGTTAACAGCGTGGACGCAGGCAGGCTCTCAAGGGCAGAGTTGGGGGGATGCACCCCACTCCCCAGCCCTGCACACTGGTGACCCAGGGCACCCGGCAAGCTCCTGCCACATTCCATGCCTGGTGGAGAGACACTAATGCCGCTTCTCCCGCCACTGACCTGAATGCCAGGCAGGGTTCCTGTCTTCAGCTTCTTTGAGGAGCTAAGGAACCAGGTCAGAGGGTCAGACATTCACAGATGCAGAAGCTCAATTCGGGTGTTCTGATTCTCCATTCGGTTCGCCTCCGGCCCCCAGGTGGCGAAGAGAGAGCACCCCTTTCCTCCCTGTCTCCTTCCTGCCCCTGTAGGTTGTGTGTGTGGGGATGGGGGGAGGAGGGGGGACATCATCTGGGTCCCTGAGAAAGTGCAGAGGTGAGTGGAGCAGGGGCCCCACGTCATTCAGGTCCCGAGTCCTGTTCCCAGGTAAGGGACAGGGGCTTGCTCTTCGGGACCAGACGTCTTCTCAAGGCTGTCAGGTGGACGCATAATTATAAGATATGTGATGGTGTCCTCACCTTGGGGGTCACCTGGGAGATGAAACTCGTTTAAGCCTGAAAAGTCAAGTAGGAGAGGCCCCTGTGCCCACAGGCAAGGGCCCTGCTTTCTCTGAAAGCCTGGAGTGCGTTTAAAAATAAATAGAATTTTTTTGTGTGGACATGAACGTGGGCAGTGTAGTTCCTTTTCACGTAAGGAGCTGCTTTCAGGAAGTACAACGTGAATGTGTGTGCCGGGGTTTTCTTAGAGATCCAGTTCCTTCAAGGGGCAGGATGGAGTCAGGGCTATACAAGGCCGGGGTTCATGGCCCACTTCCTCTGGCTGCCCCAGAACCTCCTTGGATGCGATTGCCTCACCTCCAGCAGGAGGGGGTGAGACTGGCCCCCCCACTCAGAGGTTCATTCTCGGGAGCCCAGCCGTCATGGTTGCAGCTGCAATGAATCATCTAGAACATTCTTCCCTCAGCCCTTGCTCAGGTGGGATACCAGCTTCTCTGCCCTTGCACAGCATGGTTTGGGGAGGGAGCCACGGGTGTGAGCAGGTAGGTAACGAGCAGGTGAGCCAGGTGATGAGGTTTCTCTGGGGGTGGGGCCTATGTTGATGTCCGGAGGGCCACCAGCCACTACTGTCTCATCAGAGAGGCCTCGGATGAGAGCCCCTCAGGCCCAGGCACCCCAGCTTCTCCCACCACTGACCTCCCCTGCGGGCCTTTCTGCAGACATACCAGGCCCGAGAAGTCCTGTTAGATGATGATGAGGAGCCTACTGTGGCGGATGGGGAATATTAGGGGCTTGGCTGGTGGGTTTGCTATTTTTAGTTAGGCCAGGCGCCTTGAAGATCCGTGAGGAATTGGAGGTGGCTCTCCCCGAAGTCCTCCCTCTCCCTCCTTCGCTCATTCACTGAAAGTCCGTTGAGCTTCGAGGGGCCATACGTGCTGGGAGGAGGGGAGAACAGGGTCTGGGGCTCGTGGTGGGGCTGGCTGGGGGAGGGATACTTGCCCCATAAAGAAATGACATGACTGCAGGGGTGACAAGGAGCCCCTTTGGGTGGGTGGCAGTTTCACAGAGAGCTTCATGGAGGAAGGTCATACTTGAAAGGGACACAGTATTGGCATATGTGTAGGGGAGGGGCTGTTCCTGAAGGGGGGAGCACACATTTGAAGGTTAAAGTGTTTTCCTAAAATGAAATCATAGTGTAACCAACTGCAGCTTAGCCTTCAGGAGCGTTCACAGCCGCGGAGTCCTCTGGGCTCACGTTCCTCACAGACAGGAAGTGGCTGGACTTAGGGACTATGGAGATGTCTCTCAGGGCAGAGGGCGTGTCTCGGATGACAAATGGAGACAGAGCAGGTAGAACAGGGAGGGGACCGACTCTCCCCCGACCACCGCCGCAGCTGCTGCTGCCTCCTCCAGCTGCCCAGCGTACACATTACTTCTCCTAACAGAAATCCTGGACAGGATGGCATCCGCTCTATTTTATGTGGATGAGGTCATGAGAGTCTGGATGGTTAAGGATCGGGGTTAAGAACTCCGAGTGTGTGCCACAGGCTGGAGTCCAGGGGCTGACTCGGCCCCACTCCATAGGCGTGGCCCCGGCCCTGCAGACTTGGCTGTGGGTTCTCTGGGGCAGACGGTGCGCCGGGTGAGCTCTGGCTGTCGGAACTCTCAGGGCCAGAGATTGTCCCACCGCAGCGATGGCCTTAAATGCAAAGTACCTATGTCACTTTATGTGTTTTGCATGAATCAATAAAAAAATGCTGATTTTGAGACACAATGACACGATAATTAATAACCAGCTGAACCAGGGAATTAAAAAATAATCCCTTTTTCAATGTACCAGTTTTGCCGAGCAGGTAATATAACAGGCGTTGTTTCCTCAGGATGAGTCCATAGTAATAAGAATGAAATGACAGTAACAGTGGGGATGAAACGGACGCTCCGGCGACTGCCTGCTCTGTTCTAGGTCCCAGGTCAGGTGCTTTCTATTGGGTACCATGAAACGATAATAGTGGACCTGCATCCCGTCTTCTGCAGTTTCAAAGAACGTGCCCAGGACTTGCTGTTTGGTGCCATGGGCATGGCTGTCACAGGCACAGGCTCTCACCTGTACTCTCTCCTACTCCTCAGGGTCCCCCCACTCCCCGTTGAGGGCTGGGTGGCGCCTGCTCACAGGTTGGGGCCCCCAGACCACGAACTCCTCAGCTGTTGTTGCAGTCACCTTGGACTGGGGGATGGGGGAAGCAATTTTTTTGTTTTCTTTCCTGGATTGTAAGGGGGGATTCTGACCCGGCCCTAATTCTTTCCATTAACTCTCCTAAATCTGGACTGTGCTGCGGCACAAGAACGCATTGAAGAGACAATTCTGGAGGATCAGTCAACGGCCTGGAAAACACAAAGCCCTAGAGGAGATGTGATTGCTTTTGGAGGCCCCTAGACGGCCTCAGCCTGGTTCTTGGAGGCCGCCGTCTGCTGCTTTCCCCTCCAGCCGGAGGATGGCAGGAGGGAGGGTGCACGAGGAGGAGAAGCAGGGGCCCCAGGCCTGCTCTCCTAGCCCACCCTCCACCCTCAGATCTGCCTTCTCCTGAGATCCCTGGCAGTGGGAATTTCTTTTTCCTTCAGGAAAAACAAAACAAAACAACCGACTCCTTACAATCAAGGCTGGCCTTGCCCGGCAGCCCCCCACCCCATCCCACGCATCCAGGACGCAGCAGCGGACCAGGGGTACTCCAGGGTGTTCATTTCCCAACAGATAGCAGCACCTCACGGCTCTTCCCCAGAACGAGCGGGTCCCCTCTGCCCTTCACCTGGCACAGGAAGGTGGGTTTGCACACCCCACCCGACACCTTTGGGTTGCCACGCCCACTTCTATGAGGACCGCTGCCCGGACCAGAACACACACCATCCAGGAGCAGCCGTGTTCCAGGACAGTGTCATCTGAACCCGTATTTAGACGGAAAGAAGATAAACACAACATTATTGTGAAGGCAGCATAAGTGATGCAGAGTTGGCTTCAACTGCCTGGTTGAAGGATGGTTTTCTTTCTAGATCTGCACCGTTTCGAACCTCGGTTTGCTGGGACGGATCTCCGCCCACTCCCCAGGTTGGCTCCTGGCCCAAACGCAGAATCCACATTCTTTCCCTTGGCCAATGATTTGCCAGAAATTGCCATTTCCTCCTAAGTAAAAAAAGGTTCCAGGGCCGACTCTGCTTTTTCTCCATTTCAGACTTTTATTATGAGAAATTTTAAGCATATACAACAAAACAAATGAGAACTTTACAACAAGCCTCCCTTTATGTATTTCCCATTTTAAAAGCATTAGCAACACGTAGACAATTTCGTTTTGTCTATTACTGCCCCCCCACCCCAAACATGTTTCTTCCCCCCCACGATGGATTTCAAAGCAAGTTCCTGACACATTGTGTCATCCAAATACCTCTGCCTGCACCTCCACAGGCATTCCCTCGTTCAGAAACATAACAGCAACATCAGTGTCACGTCTAAAGTAAAATAACAATCCCATTCTATCCCAAGCATGCGGTTAGCGTTGCGGTCCGTTTCTGCCGAGGGTCATTCACGTGTGGCTGTGGTTGGCGCGTCCGTCAGAGTCAGGATCCACACAAGGTATGTGTGTTGCGTTTTACTGCTAAGTCTCTTAATGGCTCTTTAGATCTACAACAGTTTTTTTTTTTTCTTGTCATTTGTTCAAAACACCAGGTCATTGGTCTCTTGCAGTTCCCTGCCTTCCGGAGTCAGCTGGGGGGACCACGGGGCTGCTGTTTAATCCGTCCTTCTGGCCCTGTGTATCATCGGTAAGCTGGAAGTTTGGCGCAGTGGCCCGATCAGATCTGGATTCGGTATTTGGCTAGAGCTGGCACCAGGAGGGGACACCATGTCTAGGTGGCCCCCTTGGGGTCGGCCAGTGGTGGGGTCAGGGCTTGTCAGCATCATCCATTTATTTAAAAATCCCCCATGGGATTTCGCCACAGCTGACCGTCACTGCCAAGATCCCTGGTTCTTTAGGTGTCGGAAAATGGTGATATGCTAACATTTAATGTCCTTATTTCTTTGTTGGACTTCTTTATGAAGCACTTCTCACCAACAACTGCTGGGTGACCCTGATGGGCAGCTTGTGCAGGGAGGGCAGGAGATGGGTGGGTCTTTCCCTAACCCGCCCATTTTCAGAATCATGAGTCGATGCTTCCCTGGCATTCTCCAGAGCTGACTGATGAGTGTGGTTTTGCTTTTTTAGCACACTTATGAACTTTTAATATATTTGGTGTGCTCAGTTCAGTGAAGTAGTTTTTCTTTCCGGTGCTCAAAGGACCCACCTTTGACCCCTCCAGTGGGCTCCTGCAGGCCAGGCGTGGCCAGGCCCTGGCTCAGGGTGGGCGGCTCCCCTCCTACTGCCAGCCTCTTTGGAAACAAAGTCTCCCCCCCCCACCCCGTGAATGGCCTTGGGAGCCAGACTGTGATGGAAGGGCAGCCAGAGGTCATTCTCTCCTCTTTCCATCACACATTTCCCCAGGGGTCACAGCTCCTTCGGTGTTCCATCATCACCCCCACGTGAGCGGAGGGTCAGAGAAGTTATGTCTCCCCCGAGACCACGCGGCCAGCCGAGGCAGAACTGAGGAATCCGAGCCAGGCACATGGGCTCCACATCCCAAGAATCGATGAGCAGAAAGGGCTGGAGGGAGAAGCTTGCGCGGAGGCCGGGAGATGAGATAGGAATGTGAACTCCAGGTCAGGTTGGCTAGTGCCAGGGTAAACTGGGGGCGGAGCAGAGAAGGCAGGAGGCACCAGGTCTCGGATGCCTCCCTGCTGAGGACGCACGTGAAACCCGGAGGCGACCACATCGGGGTGAGGGAGGCTGGCGGTGTCTCCCAGGTGAGCAGTGCTGCCTTTGCTCCTTATGCCCTCCACTGCGGGGCTCTTCCTCCCCACCCTTGACCTGCTTGTCCCCTTCTGCACGGAGACCGAGGTTCTGGGGAGCAGGGACCATTCCTCATTCAACAGCGGGCCTGCGTCTGGCTCAAAGCAGACACCATGCACGTATTCACCAGGTTTCTTAGGTGAGTCTTCTCAGCTGTAAGCTGCAGTAACAGGTCCCATGCCTTAGGGGTGTTGTTTGTACCTCCGCTGAGATTCCCGCCCAGCCCAGGGTCTGTAAGTGCAGACCACTGCTCACACTGTCACAGACCGTTTCCCTGCCCTTGGTGTTCCCAGGGGGAAAAAATCCTGGCTCAGTCAGCCTTGCTTTCTGTAACCAGCTGATTTCTCGAGGCAGCTGGTGGGATTTCCACAGCACCAGGCGATGGGGTCACATTCAGAAAACGGTGGTGGGAACAGGTTTTGTTGTTGTTGTTTTTTAAATCGAGGTGAAATTTACATAATATAAAATTAACCATTTTAAAGGTGAAAAATTTAATGGCATTTAGTACATCCACAGTGGTGTGCCGAAGCTGTCCTTCAATTTTTTGATTTTCATTTTGAAAGGTTCGGGGTGGGGGGGGTCACGAGTGCTCACCTGCCGTGGATGAGAATTAAAAAGCAGCAACTATCTATTTTGTATCTGTTCTCCTCCCTTTGTCGTTCAACCAAAGGTGGCTGACCACACGCTGCTTTGCCACCACTGTGCCGAGGACCCTTCTGGCCAGGTTACAAGTATTTGGGCCCCTCCCCCACCAGGCCTGCTGCCTCATGGGCTCCTGCAAAAGACCCACTTCTTGGAAGCAACATTGTGTTTTGTAAACCTTGAAAGAATTATCATTTTTATGGGGCTGACGTAGAAAATTTTTAAAAATCAGAGTAGCAACTCTTTTCCTGTAGATAAAAATCAACCACTCACCATATTTACTGAGTGCTTACTATGTGCTATGCCCTGTATACCTAATAATGCCCTAAACAGATGTGAGTTGTGCCTGGGTTCTCTTGGCAACATTGAGGCAGAAGGGAATTTGCACGTTTCCTACAGCTTTGGGGAAAAAGTTGATCTTGAGCTCCTCGGGCTGCGGAGAAGCACCCAGTTTGGGTGAAAGGCACCGTGGGCGAGGAGGCAGGACCTGGATGGCTGTGTCGGTCTCATCAGCTGTCCCAGGAACCAGGCACCCGACCCGGAGCCTCTTTCTCCACGTGGCGGCAGTGGCCAGGCCCCTGGCCTTGCAAGGCTGCGGCAGGCCCCCCGAGAAGCCACACTGTGCCCGGTGTGTGGCAGGTGCTCGAGGCAGGCTCTGAAGGGCCCCGTCGGGGGAAGAATGAGAGAAATGCCTCTTCCAGACAGCTCAGGAGGCGGTTTGCGCAGCCGGGCTAGTCGTAGGTTTCACTTCAGCGGCCATCACTTATGACTTACAAACAAAGACACCCTGGTCACGGTGACCCTCCGCCAGGGGCTGGAGCGGTTTGGGTGAGGGAACCCAGGGACGGCGGGGAGATGGTTCTGGAGTCTCTCACCCCCTTCTCAGGCTCCAATGAGACGTTGAAAGACAGTAGGCTCAGCTGGATCTGATTGCTTTCCTGTTTGTTATTTATAAGTAGGGACTGTGTCCGTGGGCAAAGCTCTGCTGATTAATCAAATTCGTTCTCTGTATTTTCCCAAGAAGGGACGTGTTCTCACCTGTCCTGGGCTCTGGTAGGGACCTGTGGTTTATCTACACATCGGTGGTAGGGGGGAGAGCACCTATCTCTACCATGGCCCCAGGGTGGGGAGGGTAAGCCCTCTGTCTTATCCTTGAGTTGGGGGGCAGGGGTTCAGTCCAAGCATTGAAGGGCAGGCTCTCAGGGGAGGCAGTTTTAAGCAGCAATTGATTTGTTCAAGATCATTGCAATTAATTTGCTCACGATCCTTCCAATGAATTGGACACTCTCTGAATCTCTAGCACAGTACTGGGTTCCTAGGGAACCTCTTTGTCTTGCTTCAAGACTCACTTCCTTCAGGAAGCCTTCTGTGATCTCCTTAGCCGATAGAATTTGCTCCATTTTCTCACTTGTATGACCCAGGGTTGGAATTTTATTCTGACCCACCGGAAACTTACCCTGACAGTACCCTCCCATTCCCTGGTCCTTCAAGTTTATCGAGGGTTCTCAGTCTTGCTATGAAAACAGAACAGTGGCTTCCTTAGAAGAATTCCCACCTGCGCAGTACCCAGTTGATGAAGCGCTTTCTCCGGGTCTGGCCTCTCTTGATACCGAAGGTGACGTGTTGACCGGGAGCCCTGGCTCGGCGTGTCCAACCACACCCACGAGGGCTCCAGTGGGACGGGCGGCGGCCGCATCCTTTTTGGTTTAATTCAGCTGATATTTCCTGAATGATAATTGGTGCCAGACGCTGAACTGGGCTCAGGGGCCCTGCGGCTGCCAGCTCCCGGCCGCTGCCAGAGCGTGGGCCAGAGCGGGGTGGAGGGATCTGCAGCTCAGCCTGCAGAATAGCAGCTGAATCCGAGTGGAAGGGTGGGGATGGGTGGGGAAAGAAATGTTTTTGACTGGGAGCCTGGCCCAGATGCTGGAGAGGTGGCTTCTTACAACCGAAGGTGTTGGGAAACAAACAGTGTCCCCGAACCCCAGGGGGCGGGCGGTCAGCGGTCAGTGGTCACTGGCGCGGGCCAAGTGTCTGTGCACTGCAGACGGTGTGCAGCTTGGTCCCCGGCCGTTCTCACACAACCTGTTCACAGCCCTCTGACAAGGATATTACCGTTATCGTTTTACGATGGGAAACCCAGGGATCAGGGAAAATCGGTTGTTTTCCCAAGTTAGCTGCTGTGTTGTTGAACTTGAAATTCACCACGCCCCTTTGCTAGCATGCACCGCCACACCGCCTCTTATTTTTGCGATCGAAGGTCCATGTTGCATCTTCAGACGCACTTGGGGTTTCTCTGCTGTGTGGGGGAGGGGTTTGGCCCACAGCTCTGCCTGGCGAGGAAAAGGGGGAGGGGTGCTGACTGCAGAGGCCCCCAGGGAAAGGAACTACAACGAACTCTGGAGGGTTTACCGGGCTAAAGGGGTGCCACTGAAGGTGTGGGAGATCTCGTGCAGAGCCCGGTGGCCCGGGGACACTTGAGACTTCCTGACTTCCTGGGTCCAACCTCTCATTGTGCTGAGACCGGTGCTGCCGCCGCTTCGTCGTGATGCTTACCGTGTGCTGAGTTAATACCGTGGCATCTCGTCCCGGGAGACTCCGGGGTCCTCTGAGGTTGAGAGCAGCTGCCCTCCATCCCTGTGTCCCCAGGGCCTAGCACTGTGCTTGGCTGGGAGTGGGTACTTAGGGTCGTTTGTCGAATTCATCCATCTACCGCCCAACCATCTGCCCATCCATCTATCCGTCCACCATCCACCCTTCTAACCACTGATCTCTCCAACCATCTCTTTGTCCACCCTCCCTCAGTCCATCCACCCACCACCACACGTCCATCCACCCATTTGTGCACCCACCCACTCACACGTCATCCACCCACCCATCTACCCACACACACATCCATCCACTCACCCCACCCCGCAGCATCCTTCTCCCCATCCGCTCACTCCGTCCTCCCTTAGGTGCTCTGCAGACAGTACCATACACCTGGTACTAAGGCCAGTGCCGAGGTCACAGAGATTGAGACAGATACAGACCAGGCTCTGAAAGAGCTCAGAGTCTAGGAGCAGCGAGAGGAAAATGAGGTAAATAGGAAAAAATAACAAAAAGAGGACATTATTGTCCCCAAGCCTATGACTCCCCATGAAGATGTCAGTTGTTTCCTGCACCGTTAATGAAGTAGACTCAGACGGGGCAGCCTCTGCCGGTGCCACCTCCCCAGTGTCACGGCCCCTCTGAGGTCCCCTGCGCCATCTGGCCCCTTCCTCTACGGGAAGTCCTTTGAGACAGGAAGCTCTCCGTTGGAGCTGTATGCAGAGGGCAGGGCAGGGGGCACTGACCTGGTGGCTTCAAGGTGGCCACATCGCCGTCCCCTCCGGGGTCTCCTCAGGAGGGACGCTGCCTGAAAGGACAGAGCAGATGCTCTCTGGGCCGAGCGGTCATTCATCAGCCCCTCCTCCGGGAGCAGGAGGTGACAGCACATTTATCTGGGAGCAGAGGCTAATTCCTCCGGCATTATTCTTGGCTCAGCCCGCCTGCGCTTTGGGACACACTTCGGCAGACCCCTGAGGGGCGAGTTCATTCATTCACCTTCTCCAGTCTTTGTGACATCGCAGAGGCCCATGCGGAGGAGTTGAGGGAGTGACTTAGCCACGAGAGACAGCCCATTGGGCAAATCTGAATTCTGGGCCTTGAAAGTGGAAATGTGCAGGTGGCCCAACTCGCAGGATGTGGTGGATTTCATGTGCGTGGATATAAAAGTAACCTTGGAACAACAAGGGGCTCTCTCGTGACGAACTACAGCATGTTTTCTCATCCATGTTTCAAAGTCTGTTCTCTCTGCAAGAATGTATCCTATTGATAAGAACTTACACGTTGGTATACTTTTTTTCTGGTGACTGCCTTTGTTCAGTGGGCGAGTGACTTCCAGCACTTCTTTATTATGTTTGCAAATGTTTTTTTTCCATCTGCTTCTCATTTTGGAAATCCCAGAAGGTTACTGGTTACTGTTCTCCAAAACTCTTTTAAAATATCTGTTGCAGCATTTCACTGGAAACTTCCAGGCATTGGGAAAACATGCTGTGTTAAATGAATGTCCTCGACGTTCCCCCTTTGGGACTTGTTTCCCTGTGCCGACCATGGAGCAGGTGTGTGCCATCCCTGGGAGAGAGTCGCACCTCTGGTTCTCTGATCATTTTCCGGGTGACCAGCCTCTGTCTCTACCTGCCAAAAAGGTGACCCCGATAGCCACCTTCCCCCTCAGTTACCGAGGACAGAAATGCTTGAGTTGTCTATTTATTTTTTATTATTACCCCCCAGTATAAGTTGGCGCCTTGCCCCTCTAGTCATTGTTCAAGGGGATCTTCCCACGTGCTCCTCTTGTTTTGTGTGTCGGTCTGATTCTGGCCTGGGTGCAGTCTTTGGCGGTGATGGGCTAATCCAGTTCAGGTTCTGTAATGTCACAGGTCTCGGAGAGCTTACCTAAGAGTGCCTGGCTTCCCACTCCCCTTGTCTGTGGGCATTTTTACTGGAGAACGTGATTTAGTGTCATTTTTCCGGAGCACAGGAGCCGGCGCTCTACCACAGTGGGACACAGGGACCTCATTGCTTGGGAACTCCCCTCTGTGCCTTGTCACGGAGGCAGGGGGGCATGTCGATGAGGAACTGGGGGTTGCTCTCCACATGAGTGTCCCAGGTCAAGGCCACATTTGGGTGGGCAGTTATGACCTAGAAAGCACTGGATGTTGAAAAGGAACACAGGTGACACCTTTGGCGCAGGAGGAGGGCCACGCTCATTTAAAGGTCCCCTTGGATGGTCCGGACGATGTGACAAAGTTTTCCTTCCTTTTCGGTAGGAAAAGTCACTGTGCTCTCTGGGGCTTCTCGCCCTGAGGTGAGCGTCCCAGGGCCTCAGGGTCAGGGCAGCATCAGGGAACCCGACAAGGGCTTCTCTCGGGGCTTCTGGGGTGCGCTGTGGTGTCAGGGAGGGAGGGGCGGGCGTTAGCCAACAGGGTTGTCAGATCCTGTCCCCGCCGAGGTTCCAACCTCCCTAGACAGCTTGCTTTGGACTCTGGTGACATTTTGGTGGCAGTCTGAATAGGACTGAGGCAACTCAGCCATGTCTGTGAAGTTAATAGAGTGAAATGAGGGGAAAAGTCTAGGAAATGAAATATAAATGTGATTTTTTTTTTTATCCTCACCCGAGAGCATTTTTTCATTGCTTTTAGAGAGACAGGAAGGGGGTGGCAGGAGAGGGATGATGTAATATAAACGTCAATGGGTTGCCTTTCCTAGGCTCCCGGACAGGGGACCGAACCTGTACCCTAGGTATGTGCCCTGACCAGGAATTGAACCCACAACCTTTCGGTGTATGGGACAATGTTCCAACTAACTGAGCCACACCAACCAGGGCTAAATGTGATTTTTTAAATGGAAAATACCCTAACAAGTTACCTGTCTCATGGAAAGATCTCTTCCACAAAGTCTCTCGTGAAAGGCATCTACTGTTTGTTTTCTGTTGTAACCAGACCAGTAGTTTAACACGATTTGGAATAGTGCAGAAAGATGCAGTTACCTCTACTGTTGGTAATAATGGCCACTCAGAGGTTCCCGTTTGTTATTACAGGAAGACATTTTGAACTTGGTAAGTGACTGTTTTTGAAGGTCGTCACCAGGCCTGTATAAAGTTAGAAAGCCCCACCAGCTAACTCCAATGGTCCCATCTCCCTGCCTTAGCCCTTCCACATTTTATTATAATTACTTGTTTAATCTCTGAGCCCTGTACCTCACAAGACTGAAGTTTTGTGAGGACATGAGCTGTATTTATCTTGTTCACCATTTAAAAAAATTAAACGATAACTTAATTATTTTAAACAAAAAGACTTATTTATTTTTAGAGAGAGGGGAAGAAAGGGAGAAAGAGAGGGAGAGAAATATCAGTGTGTGGTTGCCTCTCACACCCCCGCAGCTGGGGGCCTGGCCTGCAACCCAGGCATGTGCCCTGACTGCTAATTGAACCCAGTACCCTTTGGTTTGAAGGCCAGCACTCAATCCACAGAGCTACACAAGCCAGGTCTAACTTAATTACTTCTGCTATGCAAAGTCCTGTTTCAAGCTCTTTGTTAACCTTATTTCACCCTCACAGCGACCCTTTGAAACAGAGCGTGGATTTCCCATTGCTGTTGTAACAAGTCGCCACGAATGTCGTCCTTGGACACATGAGGCCTGTTCTCTTGCGGTTCTGGAGGTCAGAGGTTCTGTGCTGGCTCCGCGGGCTCACCTCCAGGCATCAGCAGGGCAGTCTTCTTTTCAGGCAGCTCCGGGAGGAGTCTGTTTCCTTGCCCAGTGGGGTTGCTGGCCTAGCTCCGTGCAGGCTGCCCGCTGAGGGCCAGCCCCATTTCTAGAAGCTGCTGCATTTCTTGGCTGTCCCTTCCTCCACCGTCAAAGGCAGCAACTCTTGGTCAACTCCTACTCACACCTCGACTCTCTCCTCCTCCTCCCCCTCCCCCTACCCCGCCTCCTCCACCCTTTCCTGTCTTATCTCGCTCTCTGACTAGAGAGACAGGTTCCCTTCAAGGACACAGGTGACTAGAGAGACAGGTTCCCTTCAAGGACACAGGTGACTAGAGTGGACCCACCAGATAATCCAGGATTATCTCCCGATCTCAAAGTCTGTAACCTTAATCTCATCTGCAAAGTCCGATTGTCCGTGGAAGGTAAGATTCCCAGGGTCCAGGGGCCAGTGTGTGGATACCCTTGATGGGTGGTGGGGGGTTGTTATCCCTCCTGCCACAGGCAGGCACTGGTATAATCTTTATTTGACAGACAAGGAGACTGAAATGCAGAGAGATTAAGTAACTTTTTCAAGGCCACACAATTGTTGGGTGGGGGAGGGTCTGTCTCCTCCTTCGTCCGTTGAGCCACGCTGAGTGCTGGGCCCACGGTGGAGACCTGACACTGACCCAGTGAGGGATGAAGTCACGCTGGACTCTTCTTAGAAGGGAACTGACTGGCACTGAAGGTGAAGAGGAGTTGGAACACGGGGAGTCCCTGCAGCTGTGAAAGAGAAAGCCCTTTGGTATCCTAGGCAGACACCTGCCTTTGCGAATTTACCTAGATTTGAAATGCTCCCTTGCTGTAAACTGAACTATTCCACTTCTGTTCATCTTAGGTCCCTTTGCCCAGCCAGGTTTCTCCTTAAAATACGGAAGGCAAACAGCCTGTATTTCCGTCGTCTTCCTAGAACTGTTCTTCTTCAAAACTGATGTTAACCTGTAAACAAGTCTAAGTGGCCAGTTTGTTTGAAACTGTTGTAAGAAGCAAACAACACAGACCACTTCTCGTTTGCCACTGTGTGCCATCCGTCTAAGTGTTTCGTGTCAAGTGACTTTGAAAACAAGTTGTTGTTTGGCCCCGAGTTGCCGTAGCAGGCACGCTGCCAGACTGTGTCGGTTGGAACCTTCACACACGTGGAGGCTTCTGGAATGTGTGCCTTTCCTTGGACACAGGAAGTGGGCATCTTGTCCTTGACTCAGAGATCTGCAGGGATCTTGCCATCCTTGGGCCCTCAGGGACATTCCTTTGGACAGATGTTTGGCAGGAGTGTCCCGGGCAGGACTCCCAAAGTCCTGATTCCAACTCAAACCAGAAAGACAAGAGGGCCAGGGAGCAGCCCTGGTGGTTTCAGACTCTGGTCAGTGTCCTTCCCACTTCGTATTCCAGATGACTCTCGGGGAGCACTGCCGCTCTGACCGGCCACAGGAGGTCCTACCCGTTGCCTTGCCCCTGGCAGGCTGTGCTAGGCAGCCTCTGCATCTCACGGTTTGGGGTCTCAGTCGCCACTGTCTTGCCCACCTAGTTCGTCCCAAGTGCCTGGTGCAGCAGATAGGAGGTTCTCTGAGTGCATACTTGGGCAGTCTTTTCTTGGGGTTCACATAGGCTCAGCCCAAGAACTCTCTACTCAGAAAAGGATAACAATGTAGCGTGTTTGAAGAACCCCCCCTCACCCCACAGATAGCATTGCATTTAAATTTGCGGGTGGTAATTTGTATTCCTACTAACTAAATGCCCAGATATAGAGCCCACCCTTTTCTCCTTCCTCTCAGGAAAATGTGTTGATGGCAGACCTTTTGGGTAAGGCTTGACGAGGATTCACAAAAGGGAAGAGTGTGTCGCGGGGTCGGCGTGGGGCCAGACCAGCCCAGCCAGGACCAGAGGCAGGTCTCAGAGCTCTATGGCTTGAGCTGCACTGACCAGAGGTCACAGCCAGGAGGCCGGGTGGCAGGGCAGGCAGAGGGGAAGGTCTGACTCTGGGGGCCAAGCCACAGTAGGGGCGAGGGACCTGCAGACCTCTCCGTGGGAGGTGGCTCTGATAGGGAGCTCTGGCCCGGCCCAGTAGCCAGAGGTCTGGGGTGAGCGGACGCCATCTTGCCCATCTCCTCAGGCCAGCGTCCAGCGTCCAAGAAGACACTGTCCAGTAGACTGAACAAGAAGAAAGGTGGGCAGTGCTAGGCTTGGGATGGTACGAGATTTGTGTTCAAGTCTCACTGCTTCTTCCTAGTTATGTGTCCCTGGGCCTTGCATTTCCTCTCCTGTTGAGCTGGTGGAACTGCATGAGGATGGAGTGAAGAGACATGCAGACTGCCCGGCAGAGGCAGCCTCTGGGGTGTTCATGTGCCATCCTTCCCCGGGGGACAAAAAGTCCTCCGCAGGATTATAAAATAGCACTTGGAGATTTTTGCATCTGCCTCGCAGTGTACCATGTCCTGTCTGAACATCCTCTTCTCCCCAGAAGGTCAGCGTGACCTCATTGTCTGGGGCAGATTTGGCCTGGGTTTGTTTTGGTCTTATCATCACTTTTCATACTGTGCTTTCCAAAACACATCACTCATCTTGGCACTGGCTGAGCCGGCACCGGCCTCTGTGCAGCCCAGGGCAAGCAGCTCCGTCCACCCCCTCCCATCCCCCTGACTGACGGAGCCCTGCCTTTGTTCGGCAGAGCCGAGTGCCAGTCTAAAATCTCAGCTTCCCAGGCCCCTGGGAGTGTGGGCAGCCATCAGACCAGGCTCTGGCCAGTGTCTCAGAAGCACTGAAATCATTTGGGTGGGACTTCTGGGAGAACAGCTGCCCCACGACACACGGCCCCTGGTGAAGGGCCATGCTCCTTTGCCCTTGACCTTTCTCCTCTCATCTTCCGGTCTGGAATATGGACTACACTTGCCACCTTCCGAGGCAGAAGGAGCTTTGGTCTTAGATGTCAAGGTCAAGATGCCTCCCTGGCTCTGGACTCTTCCCTACAGGCCTGCTACACCAGAAGAATGAGTCCGGAAGGGGCGGAACCATGGGCTGGGCTTCTGTGACGGGCAACCACATACGACTATGGATGTGTGAGGTGCTTTCCTGGGCTCACACCCACACGACTCCATCCATTTAGATGTGTTAGTGTGGCCTTTTCAAGGGCGCCTTTTCAAGGGCGCCTTTTCAAGGGCGCCTTGGCCACATCCTCTTTCTTGTGTTGCTTTTCTCCCAGAATGACATGCTCTATGGATTCCCTCGGGCTTCTTCCTTAAGGCGTTTGGCCAAGACCCGGGAGAGTGTGTTCTTACAGAAATTGGACCTTAAGTGGTGAGGCGAAGCGCTTGCAGGGGACACAGCTTTCCAGGGACGGACCCCTCCCGAGATGGAGGCGGGCACCCAGGCTCAGTTCGTAGACTAGGCTCTGGTGTCCTCTCCCGAATTCTCCCTACCCCTGACTCCGTCTTGCTGTGTACCTTCCCTTCCACCTTGACGCTCAGCGTTCTTCCTCCTACCATCGCTGGGGTCCTCCTGAGCCACTCGAGGTTGTGGCCCTTTCTCACTGCGTGGGGTTCAGGGCCCTCTGTGTTTAGCTGGCACAGGGACCCAGCGACCACTCTGGGTGGTGGGCAACACTTCCAAAGGCTTGTCCCAGCTTTGCACAGAAGGATCAGACGCTTGGCAGAGTTTTATCAAAGGTTTGCTTTTATAAATGCCAACTTAGTTTGCTCTGGCCAAAAAATAAAATCCATTGAGAGCTTAAGTTCACGCGGATTCATCTCCTCCCTAACCCTAGCTTCATGAAAGGTCTTCAGTGTTGTCCTTGACTCTCCATTTTTGCCTCTTCTTTTTCTTTCTTCATGTCTTGTGGCATTTGATGGGCTCACATGCCTCCAGACTTTCTTCCTTTAGGTCACTAGTTCTCTTAACATGACAGAATAAGAGAGGGGGCATAATGTAAAGGAAAGACCATGAACTTGGGATTTCAGTAAACCTGCATCAAAATCTTAGCTTTACTTACTAGCATGTGATCTCGGTACTTCATGTCTATGAGCCTTAGTTTTCTCATCAGTAAGCTATGAATTTCATGAAGATTAAATAAGATATTGTATGTTGAACACTAATTGCAGTCTTAGTTTCCGTAGCTACCCACCCACCCCCTCCTCTCTTTTCTTATTCTTGGGAGGGAGCAATTTCCAATCCTTTCAACTGGTACTTTCAGTAATGGTCTTGACATTTCTAAAGAACACAGTTTGCTGCTGTCTGGTTTTTGAATTTGAGGTAATATTTTTAAAAAAATTTTAAAGATTTTATTTATTTATTTTTAGAGAGGGAAGGGAGGGAGAAAGAGAGAGAGAGAGAGAAACATCAATGTGCGGTTGCTGGGGGCCGTAGCCTGCTACCCAGGCATGTGCCCTGACTGGGAATTGAACCTGCGATGCTTTGGTTCACAGCCTGCACTCAGTCCACTGAGTTACGCCAGGCAGGGTGAATTTGAGGTAATATTTACTAACTCTCTACTGTGGAAGGTAAGATTCCTCTCCCTTTCTCATCGCCCCATTCTCCCCACACGGATGCACACCTCCTGCCCCCCACCCTTCCGGTTATTTATAGTTTTCGATAGCTCCATTCAATGAACACATGATATGGCCATGTGGACACTCCACAGCTGAGCCAGGTATGTACTACTCTTGGTGTTCCTTTTTCCTGCATAGCTTTCCCCCCTAAGATTAGTAGTTACTTCATTTTTGTATGCATTTATCACTACTAATCTGGTCGTCAGAACACAGTGAGGAAGCAGTAAGTGCTAAAGGTATCTTATCAGGCAGGGAGAAGCATGACCATTCTTCGGGAGAAAGGAGCCCACCGCCCCGTCACCTGCCCTGCATTAATTTCTGTTGTGTAAATGATTTCGTGGCACAGTGGATTCATGGGTTAGCAAATGCCGAAGCCAGTTCCATGTAGCTGTTCCCCACGATGGTGCTGGGCAAAAGCCCAGTTGTATTTAATATTCCAGCCCGACTCTGGGAAGGTGACTCCTTGAGGGACCAAGCTGGTGGGGCCGGAGACGTCTCGTGGTGAAAATGGACCCGAGACTGTGCTTGGGCACCTGGTGGAGCCGATGGACAGCCTGTCTCCTGTGCGGCCTTCCCTGTGGCTCAGCCTCTCTGACGGGCAGGGCTCACTCATGAGCTTAGGAAGCGCTGACAGAGACAGACAGGCGTGGACCGGGCTCTGGAGAGCCCGTAACCAACAAAACAGATGTGCTCTTGGCCCTGTGGTGCTCGTGGTCTCCTGGGGAGACAGATGTTGCTGCGCAGCTTGTTGGTGCGGGCAGTGTTGTGAAGGCTCGGGAGGGCGGGCCTCCGGTCCTAGTTGTGCAGCGGTTTAACGAAGCCTGCCCCTCTGACTGTCCTGCTGATATGAGCTCCCAAAATATTTTAGGATCGATGGATATCCCCAAGGCCCATAAACTGCCTTTCCTTGAGATTTTTTGGACCCTTTCGTGTCCATTCTGCATTGATACGCAAACAGCTGTTGAATAAACACACGAGTTCTCAGAATCTGTCTTTTTCAGGCTGTAAAGTCAGATTCCACCAACTATGAGCCTGCTCAGGGAAACAGTCCCCAGCTGTCCACCCTGGGAAGGGGCATGTGTCTGAGGAGCAGGTCACAGAAACCCAGGGCCACTCTTCTGGCAGACCAGAAGGATGAAGACTGTTGTAGGGTGGAGGTTTTTCTGTCATTTTACATCTACCCCAAGTTCACATTTATATCAGAGTTACTTAGTGGAAGGAATCTCTTTCAACTCTACCCCCCAAAAACACAAGAATTTATCAAGTGCAGACACCCTGGTTGAAAGTAGCAGGATTATGTACTTGGAGTGATTGTTCTATTTCTTGCCTTTAAATGATGTAACAGCATCTTATTACAAGGCACAGGTTGGACCTGGGGTAGTTTTGAGTCCGCTTCCAGCTGTAAAACCTACGGTGACAGAATATTTTACAAAGCCTTTCCCGAGCTATGCTCTGCCTGTGCATTAAGCGGTCCCAAGTCTGTGTCTCCTGGGAGAAATCCTCAGTACCAATACTTTTACAGAATGCATATATGTTTGTTGAGTTTCATTTTTTTTTTTTCTTTGCTAGCTTATACATCCTTGCCCTAGGAGAATGACCAGGTAGCTTTTCTAGATCGGAAGTCTTCCAAGAATTAGTTTGGATGAAGAATTAGCTCCTGGCAATCTTTTTGCATCTGGCTTGGGCAATTCTCCACGTTATGAAACGGGCTTTAGTCACTTGTATTGTATTGTATTGTATTGCAGCAGAGTTCTTACCTTCACAAAATAGCCAGAAAACTATGTTTATTTTCACCTGGTTTACGTGTTTGTTTCCCGTCATGACCTTGAGAATCCCCATTTGTCAGGGTTCAGAGGGTCTTCCTCCTTTGAAAACAATGGTAAGAAATTCTAAAAATATTGAAAATAATGAAACTGCCCAGTCTGTGTTAGACGTGTGAAGATGGAGGAGCTCCCCTCACCCCCGTCAGAGAAAAAGAAACCCTATAAAACAGTAAAAAGAGAAACTAGAGTAGACTTTGGGCAGGGACGAAAACTTTGAAGTA
This sequence comes from Tonatia bakeri, assembly GCA_004024845.1. Lineage (NCBI taxonomy): Eukaryota > Metazoa > Chordata > Mammalia > Chiroptera > Phyllostomidae > Tonatia > Tonatia bakeri. The sequence goes on from PVIA01001112.1 coordinate 211,256, forward strand.
CAACTGTGGTATTGACGTCCACAGAAATTTCTTTTTGGTTTGGGAAGATGAACTGAAGGGATAGGTTAGGAATTCATACAGGGGTGAGAAAGACAGAACGAACGAACAGCTGAAAAGATGCTTCCTCACTAGTAAAGAAGGAAATGAAAATTAAAAACACAAGATACCATTTCACACGCACTAGATAAGGAAAAATTTGAGTCTGTTGAGACCCTCAGTGGGTATGATGTTTTTGTTGTGGGGGAACTGTTCATGTAGCCTCCAAGGTGCATGGTATCCCCCAAGTTGTGTGGCATCCTTGAGACCTGTGTGTGCACCTGGAGACGTACGTGATAACGTCCATACCAGTGTTATTTTTAATAACACACAAGTTAACAAAAACTAGAAGTAACTCAAGTAGCCATCAGTACGAAATGGGGGTATATTTATACAGTCAAGTGCTGCAGAGAGTGGAAGTGACCAACAGACATGGGCAGGGTCATGGGGGAATCTCAGGAACATCGCATTGAGCCAAAAACAAGTCACAGAAAGATCGTGCAGTGTGAGACCATTTTAAAAATGTAAAACTGGGCAATACATTGCTTAGGTTGAAACAAATTAAAATGGTTAGGCCTTGACCATTGTGGCTCAGCTGGTTGGGCGTCATCCTGTAATCCAGAAAGTTGCTGGTTCGATTCCTGGTCAGGGCACAGGCCTGGGTTGCGGGTTTGGTCCCCAGTTGGGGTGTGGATGGAGGGCAGCTGATCAATGTTCCTCTCTTACATCCACATTTCTCTCCCTCTCTTTTTCCCTTCCTTCCCCTCTCTCTAAAAGCAAAAAGAAAAAGAAAAGAATTAAGTTAGAGTAGGCTGTCAGAAATGCCAGATTTCCGACGCTAAGCCAGACAGACTGAAAGAGTCTGCATTTCAACAAGACCCTTCTTCCCTCCTCGTGATTTGTATGCTCACTAACATTGATCTTTGCCAAATAGGAAAAGAAAAGTTTAAGTAAATCTTTGTTAAATCTTAGGTTAAAATTAAGTTATATTTAAATTAAGAATTTTGTCTCAGTTGTAGAGAAAAGGAAGGAAATGATAAAGATAAAATTCAGGATACCAGGGACCTGGGTGTGGGGGTGGGGGCACAGGAGGCTCCCCGGGGGGGGGGGGTCAGGGAGAGCAGGGTGCTCTTGTTCTTGAACCGGAAGTGGACACACCGCTTTCCGTTATATCATGAGCCTTTGTAACATACAGATTTTACTCCCGCTCTTTTGTATCTGCTCGAGTTTAATAAGCAGAGTGGAGGAAGGAAAGTGGGTCAGAGTGAGGGTTGGACCAATGCAAGCAAGTTGCCTGGAGGCCGGGGGGCTTGGTGTTTGTGGAGGAGAGGTCGTCCAGGTCCAGGTCTCTCTTGGGTCTGAGAAGTTGTGTGCAAGGCCGCCCACCCCAGCCCCCAACTCTGTCGGGCCCTGCAGTCAGCCGGGAGGAGGGGTATATAGGCGGTGGGTGGGCTGGCATCCATGGGCAGGTGCCCGGCTGCCTCCCAGCTTTCCCACAGTGATGCAGGCCCTCCACAGGAGCCTAGCTCTGGGGACACTCACTCCCCATGCTGTCCCCTGAAGGAGCTGTTGAGTGGGAGCTGTCGGCTGCCGAGGAGACAATCTTACCCTGAGCCACGTGCAGCGGCCCGCCTGCGGGGAGCAGCAGAGTCAGGGCTCTGGGGCGCTCAGCTGCTCTCATCTGCTCTGCGTCGCGCTGCGCCCGACGGACTCGGACCTGATGAAATGCTATGATCATAAGCCCCCCCCGCCGAAAGTTAACCACGCAAATGACACGAGACCATTGGCAAAAAAATACAGAAGATTAGAAAGAAAAAATAATGGTCTATAATTCCATTTCCCCACACAGCTCCCTGTTAACATTTCAGTGTATTTCCTTCCAGCCTTTTTCCAATGCATGTAAAAAATTACAATTACATTAAGTGCTAAGGACGTGAATGACAGAACTTTCCGTCCTCAGGTGTGCTTTCTCTGCTGACCATGTTCACTGCCATGCTTTTTGTTACTTGAATGTGTCATATTAAATAGGTGGAAACTATCCTTGCTAATGAGTCAACATTAGCAGGAGTAAAGTGGGACATGTACGTTTATTCCTGGAGAGTTTAGCAAAGATCCATTACTTTGGGTCATTAATTCTCATTTTTTCTTATGTCTTGAAACTGAACCTGCTTCTGGGAGCGTCACTTCATCAGTAAACACTCTCACGGCACGTATTTTGTGCTGGGTCCCTGGGACACAGATGGGCAAGATAGTTTTCTAGGAGCTTGGTCTTGGGGGTGGGCAAAACATTACGTTCGTGTCTCATCAAGTAAAAGACCGAGTGATAATGGCTTCTGTGATCCGTCCTCGCTTTGGAAGGGCAGACCTGATAACGTCCTTACTCTGAGCAAGAGCTGTGGCACCAAGGCCTTATCTTTTCCTACGCCTTTTGTTTTTGTTTTAAGGCTCACCACAAACTTGAGCAGTGAAAAAAAAAAAAGAGTGCAGTAACTGGGTCACCGTGACCCAGAACCAACCAAAATACGTCTAATTACTGCAGCCGGCAGCGATGAATCATACTCCGGCGAGCTGGCTGTATTTCCCACAGACGTGTTGGTGCCCTGACTCCCTGGTCCGGGGAGCATTAGCCCCAGTGCGCATGGGTTCGCAGGAGGACAGGGGCCAGCCCAGGGTCTGCTTGGCTGGGCCCTCCAGAGGGGAGGGAACCTTCCCCTTGGCAGGGCTGTGGCTTGGTCATTTTCATGCAGAGCACCTGTCACTTGCCTGACCGTGTAAAGGGGTTCGGGTTGGGTGTCGCCGAAGCCTCCCAGGGACCTAGTGCTCTCAGTGCATCACCTGCACTTGGCTGAGGACGCTGAGGCTCTGGCAGCTGAGTCCCTCGAGTGCCCAGTGGGCCGTGGGCGCCAGCAGAGTTTGAGGGAGTGAACGAAGGGTGGCTTCAGGCTAACGGAAGGGGCGGCGGCAGGAGAGAGCCTGGCCCGTAGGAGCCTAAAGGGTTGGTCCCAAGAGTAAGGAGGTTTTGTACCTCCCAGTTACTCACTTCTGCAATTTTTAAGCAGCAAATTCACATAGCAGTGGGGGAGGGGAGCGGATTTCAATGTAAGCTAATAACACAAGACAGAAGAGGGAATAGATACCTGGCCAGTGAAGAGATCAGCTTGACTAGTCCTCAAAAAAAAAAAAGGAAAAATACTTATCAGGTGTTAGCTACTGTGCTAAATACTTTACTACAATATCTTATTTAATCGTCACAAAACTCCTCACATTAAGCCTGTGATGTTTGTTTATAGTGCAGGAGGCTGGAGCTCGGAGGGTCAGGGGCCCGCCCCCAGGCCCCACAGCCCCCAGGTGACGCCGGCTGGCATGGTGACCTGGGCACCAGTGACGCAGCTTCCCTGAGACTTGTCTGCTTTCCAGTAAAAAAAAAAAGCCAGGAATGAAGATTTCTTTATACTTCAATTTTATTCTATATTTAATGGAGGGGAAAAAAAGAATGATAGATTTCCTTTATGCTAACAAAATCCCACAGCTGGTCCTGGTCCAGAAAGAGAGTCCTGCTCGGTCAAGGGCAGCGAGAAGGCCAAGCAGGAGCTGAGAATTTGGGTGGGTGGGGTTGCCAGAAATGATGCGCTCAGAGTGATCGGTGTGCACCCCTGGGCCCTCTGGCTTCTTCTGGTGCTTCACCCGTGTTTGGCACAAGTGCTGTCTCTAGTGCGGTTTCTGGAACTTAAACCTAAACAAGTGTGTGCGTTTAGGGAGGTCAGGTGCACTGCTCCATGGAGGCTGGAACCAGGTTTTGAAGGACCAGCCGGAGCCTGGCAGAGAGAACCCCACGCACAAAGAGCCAGAGGTGAGATGGGGCATGGAGCGAGCAGAAGCCATGAGCATGTGGCGGCCGGTGGCCGGCAGCCCGCGCAGCACCGATTCCTCAGGTTGGTGAGTAAAGCCGATCAAAAGTGACCTAGAGAACTCTCGGGGAACATTTTGTAAGATCCAGGGCCTATTTATTTGGAAATGGTGGTTATCATGGTCTACCTGTTGGACAGGTAGAGATGTGCCTGCTTTTTAAAGGTCATCACTTCATAGCCACCACCTCATAGTCTGAAATGCTCAAGCTGCCTGTTGGAGTGGCGGCTGTGTCTATGTATGATGTGGATGGGGTTGGGCCGGGGAGAGCAGCCAGGTGACAGGGAGCAGAAGAGAAGGGTTTGGGCGGGAAGATGCACTGGCCTGGAGCGTAGGGCTCAGGGCTAAGTTCAGACGGGAGCCCCGCAGTGCAAGCGCCATCGAGCTGACATCGGGGGCGGGGAGCTCTCCCCACTCCCTTCACACCACCAGCCTCTTCGGACAGTGACGGGAGAACACCGCCAGACCAGCGCTGTGTGCCAGAGCCCTAACTCGGACAGACCCTTCTTTCCTAATGTTCTGCTCCTGGTGGTGACTGTGTCAGTGTAAAAAGTTAGCAAGTCACAGGAAGAGTTAAAGAAGCATGAATGAAATCTTGAACTCTTCACTTGGAGGCAACCAGTGTGGACATTGTTTCAGTCTCTTGTAGGCACTTTATGTATTTGCTCACAGGTTGAAAGCTTAGTAGTGACAATGTTATTAATATCATGGCCTATGTAGTAAATACTGTATCTGTGCCACTCACTGGGCTAAGCATCATCGTACGTATAGGAACTCATGCAGTGCACCCAGCAACCCTAACACACAGGTGCCTTTATGCCCTTGTTTTCAGACTGGGGAAACTGAGGCACAAGATGAAGTAAGCTGCTTAAGGTCTGACACCCAGTAAGTCAGGATTCAAACCCAAGTCTGGGTCCAGAGTCCGTTCTCTTAAAAACTCTGCTGCTTCCTCTCTTTCCCTCTCTATTTATACATCTGTATATAGTAAAACATCACGTGTTACATTACACATGCATATGCGAGTATCTGTGTTTTTAGCAGATACATTTCTGTAACAATGTACAATATTTTTCTTGCTGACTGTCATATCCTGAGGTTATCCTCGCCACTTAAAAGCTCTTTGCACACAGAGCTTCCATGCATGGGGACACTGGTGGCTGCATCAGGTGTTGCTTTCCTGTGGGTGTTTCTGTACCTCCAGGCTCCTGCCATCACACTGTGCGCGGAGAGATGGGAGGCTGTAGGCACACCCAGCATGCTCACTTCCTCCCGGCCCCTGGGTCCTCTCCCGCCTGGTGTGTCTCCACAGGTGAGTGGAGCCTGGACAGGGTGCCCAGGGTGTGTTTGGACTCCCCTAGCCTGTCCCTAGCAGAACCACCAGGGGTTGCTCCCCTGCCTTTGCTGTGACGGTGTGGTGGCAGGTGGGGTCCCCGGTGGCTCTTTCTGGGGGGACAGTACTCAGCCCAGGAAGGAGTAAATAGGTCTGTGATGAAGGGTACTTCCTTCGACTCTTCAGCGCCTGGTGCTTTGGGGGCCTAGAAACTGCTGAGATGGGGGCACCAATGAGAATAGTCCAGCTCTTTGACTTTTGTTACAAAGGGCAGGTGACATGGACCCCCTGGGTCCTGTCCAAGTCATCTGTGTAGGCAGATAAAAGACCCTGGCGAGATGATAAAAATCAAAGTTAAAGGCCTCCGGCACAAATGGAACGGGCTTCTATTATTTTCTTTCCTTTTTCAACTTGGGTTTGAGCGGGGTGCCTGGACTCGTAAGGGTTAATTGCAGCAGGAATGTATAGGAAGCTCTGGACCACAGCTGGTGTGGGCTTGATTTCCGTGGTGGCAGAAATGATTTAAATGACAGCAGTGCAGGAATGTCGTGCACCTGCGACTCTCGGGCGTCTCCCCAGGCGTTCCCGGAGGTGCTTCTCTTAAGGGGCACGCGGCCCCCTGGATCGGCGCCACACCTGCGGGGCTTGCAAGCCGGGCTGCCTGTTTCCCATGGCAAAGCCCTGCTCTCTCCTGCACCTTTGTTCTCTGCACAGAAGCATGTGGTTCCATTCCAAGAACAGAACTTTCATGTTGTTTAAAAAGACTCGCTTTAATTGCTGGTGGTTAGACTGACAGATCAGTATGTACCTGCGGGGAGAGCACTGTGACCCAGCAAAACGCGGCAGTGCTAAGAAGGCGGAAAACTGTGGCACTTGCCATCTGACCCAGTAGGAGCCTGAGGCAGATGGAGCTCAACTGGGGAGGTCTGCTGCTGTGTTTTTTTTTTTTCTTTCTTTCTTTCTGGTTGTTGTGGCCTGGGGAGCAGATGCTGGCTTGGAAACCTTTTCCTTGGCTGGCTTGGCTGGCTGCCTGCCTGGGCAGGGGCCAGAGAACCTGGGTGTCAGGCCAGCCTGGCGCTTGGCCCCTTCTCTGGGGCATAAGGGCTTCCACATGATGAGAGGCAGCCTCCACAAACACGCCCGCCTTGCCACACTTGGCTGGCCGGTTTGTGGGCCGCCTGAAAGGACCAGGTGCATCGGGCACTTGACTCCAGGGCAGGACACTGGCTGTGGGGGGTGGAGAGGTTTTTGGCGACTTTTTGTTTAATTGTAAGGATGGCATGGGCCTGTGTTGAGCGGAATGGTGGCAAAGCATTCACTTTTAGTAAGGTGGGGGTGGGGGTAGGGGCAGTAAGCCAAGTGCGTCCACCTCGTGAATCAGGTTTCTTATTTCTCTTGTTTGCAGTGGTATCTAAAGGCAGTGGTACTGTAATTATTAAATGATTTGCTAAGGAGATAGACAAAATGCTTTGGATCCTGCCTGGTTGGTTCTGGAGAGAAGCTTTTCAGTAGTTTTTTTTTTCTTCCCTGCAAATCTTGCCTGGTTTTCTTCTGAAGGTGGGGGTGGTGAGGGTGGTGGGGGCAATGATGACATGGCTTTGTAGTTCTGTTCTGAGAGCCTGAGGACCCCCAGAGGAAGCACTGTCTCACATTCTGTCAACAGATGTCTGGGCGGCGGCTGCAGGCAGGACGGTCTCAGTTGGAGGGACAACAGATTAGACAGAAGTCCAGCCCTTGGCCTGGCTTTCCTGCCTGCAGAGGCACCTGTGGGGTTTATGAGACCCTGCAGGGAGACCCAGAGGCATCTACATGAGAAAGCCGTTTCCTGCCCGGAGGATCATCAAAGAGTTTACAGGAGACTGTGCTGCAGCCTGAATGCCTTTATGGCCACATCATATATTCCGGGCTGGCCGCTCCCAAGGGGCCAGAGGCCCACTGTGCTGCCGATGTTACAGAGTGAGGCCGAAAATGCAGCCCCGAGAGGGCTTCGCCTGTGCTTTCCCTGTCTTTGGACTTGGCTGCAGAAACAAGTCGCTGCACTTCCGTGCTGGCTAAAGGGACCCTCCGCTTTGCTGTAGGGACAATGCCGAGGGGTGGGCGGGGGTGGGGTGGGGGGAAGGATTGGGGGTTCAGTGGCAGCTCCGATCTGGGCTGGAGATGGAGGTGTCCTGGTAAGGCTGGGTCAGGTGCCTTCCTGGGAGGCCCTGAAAGGTGAGCAGAATCGTAGGGGAAGCCTGTCTTCTAGAGAGAGAGGGAGCCTCAGGTGGGAGGGTCTGGGGTGACAGGTGTGCTTTGGATAGGATTTGGGAGGGAGGCAGACAGCACAGCAGAGCGGCCCATGGGCTGCTGTGGGGAGGGTCTCTCTCTCCTGCACTTGAACTCCAGCCTTTGACGCCGGAGCCCGCCCTCTCTCTTCTCAGCGGTGGTCACTTCTCCAGGCGAGGGTGAGAGAGACAGAGGACAAAGAGGAGTGGGGACCAGATTGAGCAAGGCGTCACCCTGAGGAGGGCTCAGCCAGAACGGGGTGGCGGGAGGGTCCCGACCCCTTGGTCACTGAGCTCCTCAGCCACCCTGTGGTGGCTTCATCCTGCACCGCCACGGCGACACTGCCGACATCTCCCTCTCTTGTGGGGGGCGGGGTGGGGGTCCTCTTCGGTCACACGTATGGCAGTGTTCTCCAACAGGCCTTCCTCTGGGGGCTAACTGATGGGTCACATACCATATCCGCCAGCTTCTAGTCCTCTCCTGGCTCCACAGGGACGAGTCCAGACTGGCCCCTTGTCCCTGGGCTGCCCCGGCTCCCTCAGGGCACCTGTGCTCCTGCATCCACAAGGACCTGTCTTCGCAATCACGTACTGCGTGTCACCCCAGGGGCAAGCCTGGGTGCACTGACCCCTTCTGCCTGGAAGGCCCTTTCTTCCCTTCTGCTGGCGAACTCCTCTTGCCATACTCGGCCCTTCCCAGGGCCCTCGGAGATCAACTGGAGATGGGACTTTCCGCTACTGTCTGTTTGAAGCCACCTTCGTGTCTGTGTGTAGTGAGTTACCTGCTTACCTGCCTTCCTCGATGCCTAAATCTATTTCCCTTCTACCATCCACTTCCAGCAGGCCTAAAGTGTTTCTGCTGTGTATCCAGATGAGATAGATGATTTAACTTTGTTTAAGGCAGAGCCATGAATTGGGATGAGGAAAGCTCTCTCTGCTTTCCTTAGAGGAGGTGCAGAACTGACCAGAGTTGTGGATTGGTGGCTTAGGACAGACCCAGCTGTCAACCCTGACCCCGAGACCCTGAAGGCCCCCAGCTGTGCCTTTGCTTCCTGCCAGGGGTGGCCCAGGTGCCAGGATCTGGGGCAGTGGAGCAGTAATTAGCAGAGTATCCAGCTATCCCTTGCCACATCTGCCTTTTATAAGACACTGTCCTGGGCCCCGTGGGGAAGGAGACATGAGTGGGCATGGTCGCTGTGTCCAGCAGTTCAAGCCCCTGAGGAGGCAGGAGACACAGACACCCTCTGTGGCCTCAGGGGGAACAACACAGAGTCCAGTGAGGTGCCAGTGAAGTACTCGGTGAGGTGGGGTGGGAGGAAGAAGCAGGAACAATGAATTCTCCTTGAGGACAAACAGGAGCCACCAGCACCAGCAGGCCCATGGAGCAGCAGGGTGTCCCCGAGGAGTGACCAGAAGGACACCCTGATGCTCACAGGCAGGGCCTCCCCTGGCCTGGCTTGGAGTGGAAACGGTAGGTGAGTTCAGGAGATGCCTGGGGCAGGGCCGGCAATAGCCGAGTGCTTTCTGGTCCACTCCTAACAGAAGCCAGGAGTTTAACCATTTCCACCAGAGTACAATGACTCAAATTAAGTCAAGTTCTCTGGCTAGCATCTCAAAATTAGAATCATGAGCAAATTAATTGCACTTTTAGAGAGGAAACTAGAATTTATTGAGATCTACTATATATCAGCCACCCTCTGTATGTTCATTCCTTTAGCCCTCACTACAGCCCTGGAAGGTGGTCTTTCTTAGCCTTGGTTTACAAATGAGGAAATGGAAGCACAGAGAGGTTAGGTAACTTGCCCAAGGCCACACAGCTTGAAAGAAAGATAGCCGTGAATTAAGCCCCTATTGGTCTTATTCAAAGTACATGCTTTTTACCCACTGGCCTGCAGATTATGGAGGAAACAGGGTGTTGGGGACTGTCCATGGGTAAAAGGAGACCTCTGTGCACTCTGGCGGAGGGGTGCTGGGTCGGACAGTGAGCACAGGAGGCAGCAGCTGCTTTATCTTGAGGAGCAGAGTGACAGGCGTGTGGCATTGAGGGGTACACGGAGCGGCGCTGCCTCCGGAAGTGCATGCCCTCCCATTTCAGGAACTCAGTGGCTGCTGTCGACAGATCGGGCTCGGGGTTTAGACAGAGGGGCCTCTTGGCATGACTGATGAAAGGGACAGGAAAGTGATCGCAGGCTCAGATTTTAGTGGGACCCATTGCTAGGCAGGTTTCCTGTGTCTGTGGGCCTTTTAAGATAAGTGGATTTTCTGCCTCTTGGGCAAACCTTTTGATATTCTAGTCTTACAAAAAGAAAGGAAAAAAGCCGGGGGAGTCACTTCAAGGAAAGGCAGGAGCTAGCATATTTTTCTTTGAATGGGCTGCAGTCTGGAGTCTTCTGCTTTAATCTCCGGGGAAGGGCCCGCTGGGACTGACAGTGAGGCAACACGGACCAGACCGGCCCGCCGGGGCCCCTGCCTGTTTATTTTCCGGCTGGAGCTCCCCCGTCGCTGGCAGATTGGTCTTCGGGCAACATTCTTAGAATGCTCTGGGTTTCTTTGTCTGCCTGGAAATGTCTTTTTAAACGGGCTTTTCATTTACTGAGGCTTCGTTTTCTGGTCAGGGCAGCCCCCGCACCCCGCCCGCTTTTAGGGAAAGCTGCCATTAAGAAAGAACCTACGGCCACCCAGTTTCTAACCGAAAGTTTCAGCTGGGCTGTGTGCGTGAACGGCATTAAAACAACAACTGGGAAAAATGCTCCCTTTTCGGAAGTCAGCAGCATCGCCAAAAGCAGAGTCTCAGGTGCAGCGACTTTGTGGGGCATTCCAAGACTGCACCCCAGTGTGTGACTGCAGGCCAGTCGCTCGTTGCCTCCGTTTCCTCCCGTGTAAAAGGAGAACCACGGGAGTGTGTCCTGGAGCTGTGATGAGAGTGCAGTACCATTGCAGATGTCATCCGGGAGCGGCACCCGCACAAGTGGTCCTAATTACTGGTGGCTGTTCTTTTGATGATCGTATAAAATGTTCTCAGGCTTTACGATGCTAAAGGAAGTAAGAAAGATGGGAAGACAGCAGAGGTTTTTAAACTGAAGTCTGTTTACCTGCCAGAGGAAGATAACCCTTCCGTCACCCGAGCGGTTGGCACATAGGAGACAACTAAGCAAATGTTTTTCTTATTTTTGACTTCAGACTTGGGTCTTCTCTCTACGTGCATTTCTTGATTAATAAATTGTATGCGGGGACCACCGTGTATGACACAGGTCTTTACATTATAAGACATCCCCAGGAAAATAATTAAAGTGACTAGATAATGTGGGCAGGCCAGATGTGCCCCATCTTCGTGGTCACGCTCGCTTTGGACAGCTTTGGACACAGGCGGCCGTGAGTGTGTAAGCGCTGCAGTGGGTCTGCCGCACGACAGGGCTCTGGGTGCACAGGCAGGAACCCCCAGGATGAAGGGAGGGTTTTAGGGCTCCCGGGGCCACAGCAAGAACACTCGCCCTGGGAGGAGGTTGGCTGGCGCCTCGGAGAGCCTGCTTAGTCTCGGAGGCCAGCTGCCTGGCTCTGTCCCTGAGGAGTTTAGAGGCATGCCATGGCTGCCGGCGAGATGGGCCGTGTCTTGTCCATGGGAAGGAGATGGTAGCACAGACTTACAACCTTCTCATGGAGGGTGCCTGCCAGTGTAAGCTGCTTAACGCCGCTTTTCACGGAAGAGATTCTCTAGAGGTGGGCTTTCAGCTGCAGGCCAGGCACTAGCTGTGCGTCATCAGACAGGCCCCTCTGGGCCTCAGTTTCTTCATCTATGGAATAGGGATGAAAATAGGAGCAGAAATAATACCAGACGGGACTGCTGCTAGGATCAAATTAGATCGTGCTCACCAGGGCAGCCTTCCTTTGCTCTTGGCGTGTGGTTCACCATGACCGTCAGCTGCCCTGTTCTGGGGTTCTGTTTGTCCCCCGTTCATTTTTGTGCCTGCACTTCATTTATTTTTAAATGTAACCTTCAGCTTTTAATACATTTAAATATGCATGAGCTCAGGAGCCTATTCTATTCTATTCTATTCTATTCTATTCTATTCTATTCTATTCTATTCTATTCTATTCTATTCTATTCTATTCTATTCTTTAAGATGAAAACATCAGTCTCCTAGCCTCTTTCCACTCCACTTCTGCTTCCTAGAGGCAACCAGCTTTCAACTCCGGTTGTTTTCTTTTCTGGAATTTACCTTGTTATTTACAAATAATAACCAGGGTTGCCATTCCTTATGTATTTCTGGCTCATCTTGAAATTCTTCCTGTGGAATAGGCAAATGTAGCTTTTTTTACGCCTCTTCCTGCCTCAATGTGCAGCCTCGCCCGCACACAGTGCCTTCCTTTCCCCGCCCTTCCGGAATGATCCCCTTGAACCCTGGCTGAGTTGGCACTCTGCGTGGGCTTGCCCTGCGCTCTGATGAAATCTTCAATTCCCGTGCGACCCCGTATTTTCCCTGCAGTATGAATTATTGCTTTTTTTGTTTACTTGAGTTTTCATCAATCTACCAATAATTCACCCCCATGCTCTGCTCTGGCAGAACCTGTGTGGCTCCTTTCAACCGAGTGGACCACCTCCGCTAGCTACACCTGTCCCTCGTCTTCCTCCTGAGGGGTCGGGTGTGGAAGACGCCTGCAGTTCCCAGGCCACGTGCACATGCAGGTGCAGCTGGGGTCTGGCACGGAGACGGCATCCGGGGAGAGAGTGCCAGAGTCACCCAGGATGGAGGCCTTTTGCCCTGTGAGGCGTCGGGAGGGTTTAGGCTTCTGTGTTTGACCTTGAGCTACACCTTCAGCTCTCCATCAGACAGGTGTGGGATTCTGTGCCTCCACTTCAGCCTGCTCTTGCCCTCTGGCCCCCAACTCCCCTCCTCACCTGGCTGGTGTCTTGTCTGCATGGTCCAGATTGCTGGTCTGGCAACTGTGGTCCAGTAGGGACCGACCAAAAGGTCTACACCACTCCCTGGGATCCTCAGCGCCTCCGATCCTGATCACAACAGTTACTCCATGTGATTTCAGGTCAGCATTCACAGGGAGAGGGTGTATTTTCTCTGTCGTTTGCTTATAGACACGGAAGCTTTGATGCTTGCTCGGGTTGTAAAATAAAATGCTCCACTTTGTTTGAGAACTCTTCCATGCTGCTGTTCTTTCATGTTTGTCCCCTCTTGCCCCCCACCTCCTTCCACCCCCACCCCTGGCTCCATCTCTTATCTTTCCATAAGGGTTCCTTCAGGTTACTTCTCATCTCCAGGCCTTGAACTTGTCATCTTTATAATGGGCTTCATAATATCCTCTCCTGGACATTGTGCATGTTGAGTGAGGGAGCCTGCCCAGTGCTTTGCATGGAGAAGCTGGCCAATGCTTGTTGTTTATATTTTTTTCCTCCATGTGGCTCCGTCCACATTAGGCATTGATCTGCTTTAATGGGTGGAGTCCCCTGGGCTCCAGGTGCCAGTCAGCTGTCGGGTGAGCTGAGCAGGACCTCGGGAACGTAGGGTCTGGATGTCCTGATCCATCTTTGAGTGTAATTCTGCAGGGGCTCAGTGTCAAATGAGCTGGACGTCCAGCTTCCTGTGTGTGTGAAACTCCTTAGACAGAACTCTACAGAAATAGGGGACATTTCTGATTTTATTAATTGTTGCCTTTAAATAGTCCAGCCTGAATCAAAAACAATGCACGTGCCCCCAGATGTGGCCAGTAAGCCCTAATTCATGTACTGAAGTAGGCAGCAGGTCAGGAAGCCAGGCAGACAAGGGGGCCCTGGGGTGGGTGCTGCCGGGGGAAGTGGGGGCTGTCAGGCAGCTCCCGCAGCTGCCCTCTCTCTTTCAGGAGCACTTTCTTTTTGTTGGGGCAAATTCCTGAAGCAGTGCGCCCCACAGCTCAGTTTCCCAGGCTGCAGCAGAGGCTGACCGAGGGGCTGTGCTCAGGAGTTATTGCCACTGGCAGGAAGTGTCTGATGGTTTCCGTTTACTGTAAGTTGGAAGGGGAAAGGCTTCCTTACAACAGAGGCAGCAAATCAGTGTCAGTGAGGTGACACCAGCCCTCTTTACCTTCCAGAGGGAAACACAGCTCCCAAAGGGCACCAGTGGTCCTGTCTTGGAATGGCTCTGCTACCAACAGGACAAGGGCCAGGGGGCATTTTTCACGTGCACCCTGCATCCCAGTGCGAGACCGTGTCTGGCTGGTGAAGCTAGGCTGCCCACCCATGTGGCCAGTGCACCGCCTCGAGTGAACCAGGAAACTGCTGTCCTGTGAGCACATAGGAGCTGGCTTCTTATGCTGTGTTTTAAGTCAAAAGCTACTTTGAAGATCAACAGTATAGCCCTGGCCTGCTGGCTCAGCTGGTTGGAGCATCGTTCCGTACATCAGAAGGTTGCTCCCTGGTCAGGGTGCAAATGGGAGGCAGCTGATCAATATTTCTCTCTCACATTGATGTTTCTCTCTCTCTCAAATCAATAATAAAAAAAATCTTCGGGTGAGGATTAAAAAAGGTAAAAAAAAAAGAAGATCTAAAGTATAGTAGACAAGAAATACACAAATATTGTCTATTTCACATAGGAGATTTGAATAATTTAGCTCCTTTCATCCCTCGGAGAGGGTTTATACATCTCTTTTCTCATTTGATAGTATATTTTAAAAATCCATTAGGTGTCCCCCCCCCAAAGAAACCCTTGACAAATTTAAAAAGTTTCTAACACTAGTTGTGGTTATAATCCAATACAAATTAGAAAGAAATAATATAAGGCTGACCTCTTCCTCCCCATGCCTTGACTATTTAGAAATTAAATATATACTCTGAGTAATTCTCAGATTGAAGAAGAAATCAGAATGGAGGTCATAAAGTATCTTAAAATAAATAAAAAGGAGAATACTTTATACTCAACCCGCATGCTGTCGCAAAAGAGGGGCCCAGAAGCAAATGGACAGTCATGTCTTCATTATTAAAGAAGCGAGAAGGAGAATGAAAGTGATGATAGAGTAATGATTTTAAGAAGTTTGGAAAAAGTACAAGCCATTAAGCCAAAAGGATATAGAAAGGGGGTAACATAAAAACTAAGTTTAAGGAAATAGAAAATACATGGAAAGCATTGGGAAGGACTGTAGACTTCAGTGGCAGATCTTGGGAAGAGGGAAACTTTAGAGATTTAACCGTATGAGTCGTTCGGGAGAAAAGTCTGAGCGAATATCGGCTCCTTCATGCACTGGAATATGATGCAGCCTTTAAAATGCTTTGTTTTCGAAGCAGTTGTAAGAGGACGGGGTGAAATGCTTACATCGAGTTCAAAACGTGGAATAACCAGTTGTGTTCCAGAACGATGATAGCCTTGTGATCACGATCGCTCATCTCCCTCCCACCCCCGAGTTCTGAAGGGAATTGAGTCTGGGAGAATGCATTACAGTATCACAGCTGGGATGGAATACTGATCGGTGCTACCAGGCAGGGGAACCCTGCAGACATGGTGCCGAGAGCAGCCCCTCACAGAGGACCACACGCTGTATGAGCCCATGAACATGAACTTTCTAGAGTAGGCAAGTCTACAGAGACAAGAAGTAAATGAGCAGATGCCTAGGGCTGGAGGCCTGGGGGAAGGGGAGCTGGGAGTGGCAGGCACGGGGTGTGGGGTTTCCTTTCGGGGTATGAAAGGCTCTAAAATCAATCATGTGAAGTTCCCACAACACTGAGAATCTATCCCTTTGAGATGGGCACCTGCAGTGGGGGGATGGCATGGTGTGTGAATTATATCTGAACCAAGTAGCTAACCACCCCCCAAAAGTCACAGTGCTTATCTCGGGGAATGGAAACATATGTGATTTTCCTCGCTTTCCACCCTCTTTTGTAATTTCCTGATAGAATTCTGCGTCACTCGTCTAACAAGAGCGTAATAAATCGAAAACCATTTTAAAGGAAGAATGTTAATAATTGGCCCTTTAGCAGCAAAGACAATGATGGGAAGTCTGCAGCCTACTTCCTGGGAAGCACGGGGAGGCTGAGGGGTCCTAAAACCTGGGGGCCCGTTGTCATGGATCACTGGGCTGTCAGCTGCTGTCACGTACACAAAGTGGTGCGGGGCTATTCTTCCCTGGGGCTGGGAGGAGAAAGCCTCATTGGTCTGGGGTCTCTGGGGGCAGGCTCACAACGCGGGGAAAAGCTGGGGAGGACCTGGAGACAATTGATTCCTACTGACAGATTCTAAGAGGTGCCAGAGGCTGCCATCCGAGGGTGAAGTTAGAGAAAGCTGTGACTTCTATAACTTCCTGTAATTGCTGGGCGCTGGCTGGCTGGCTGGCGGTGGCTGAGACTCACCCGCGGCTCCTCTCTGCTGACGGAGCAGGGGTTCGCTCTCTGCCTCTGGGCTTCACGTGCGGTCCGTCCTTAACCGAAGCTGAAATGCCATTTTGAACAGAAGACTCCACCGGCGCGCCTTGGGAAGATGGGAAACTCCTACGCCGGGCAGCTGAAGGCGACGCGGTTCGAGGAGGTGCTGCACAACTCCATCGAGGCCTCGCTGCGCTCCAACAGTCTGGTGCCGCGGCCTGTCTTCTCCCAGCTCTACCTGGAGGCCGAGCAGCAGCTCTGCACCCTCGAAGGTACTCGCAGCATCCACGTCTCTCCCGTGTCGTGCCCTCCGTGTCAGCCTGGGGGACTTAAAACTGTCCTCTTCTGCTCTGTGGAGAAAATGCTGAGTCGGGCAGAACAGAACTGTTAGGAAAAGAAAGTGGCTCCTAAATTCGTACTTGGCTAAAATGAAAGTAAGTTTCAGCTATAAGGCTGCAAAGATAAAAATTATTCGTGGGACTGACAGGAGGAAGGACCAGGGCCATGTCAGACTGTTCTGAATTGGTTGTGGCTTATTAGAAGCTTTGATGTTTTTACTTGGACAAGTGAGACATCGTAATGGGCTTTTAACCCTCAGCTGCTGTCTTTCCCTGGTGCTGTTATTCGTGGCCCCGTCTCAGCAGAGCAGTCTAGGTGGCTTCTCTTGCCATAGCAGGTATTAGGAGCCTCTGGAAAGTTTTAAAAACCAAGAACAAACCTTTATGAATTTCACGTGTGCTGGGATTGAATCAATTATCTTCAGCTCTGGGGACACCTTGAGGGTTGACCTAATTATCCAGAAAATGAAATGGTTGTATTTTTCAGTCTTCCCTGGTTTGCAATTTTATAGCCAGGTGTTGTCATGGCGAAAGTGACCCCATGGCAGCCCACGGCACGGCACAGGACTTGTTCTTGTGATGAGACTTCTTTGTGTCGGTTTTGTCTTTCCCTCACAGTTACCTGCAGATGTCACTTAGCAGTTACCTGCAGGCTTCACTTAGCTATTGAAGCAACGTAGGGCTGTGGCCCTGGTCCTTCCTCCTGTCAGTCCCACGAATAATTTTTATCTTTGCAACCTTATAGCTGAAACTTACTTTCATGAACGTGAATTCACTAACACGACAGTGTGCAGTCTGCCAGGCCCTGTGTGGTCACGACGTGTGCATGTGTGTCTGTGTGTGTGAACCTGTGTGCGTGTGTTGGGGTGGGGGTGGGCAGGTGGGGGGGCTGCCTATCAGGAAAAACGAGGCAGAGACCTACTTGTGTGACACAGAGGGCTCCTCACCCAGCAGGGAGGCCTTCCTGTGTCACGCCCTGACACGTCCTTACTGAATTCACCTGGCAGACAGCAGCAGCTGATGACTAGAAGCACGAATTAGGAAAACTAAGAGTTCCCTCATCTTTGCATGGAAAGTACTAATGGTTTCTGGCACAGGAAACATTACTGGGACTTCATGGGGAGATGAGGAACAAGGGGCAAATATTTTATAGCAGAAGTCTTGGGAAATACTTATTAAGTAGTCACCCTTCTTACAGCACTGGAAGTCTTGGTCACACATGATAAATTCATGATAACGGTAATAATAAATAATTCAGTGCATTTGCACGGCAACCTAAGAGCTACAGTGTGCTTCACCTGCACCAACCAAAGTGACTGAGTCCATGGTTTGGGAAGAGGGATCGCTGGTTTGAGTGCAGGTTGAAGGATGCTCACCTGTGGAGAATGGGGAGCGGCTGTGGGAGGGTCACTCTGTCTGTCTGAGATCTCCACAGACACCCCTGCGTGGCCTCTGCCTGGGAGGCTGCATCTCAGGGTGCCCTTTCTGCTGGTGGGGCACTGGGCGAGGGACACTCTCCAGGGACAGTTTTGAGGCATTCGCCCCATGTGCACCCTGGGTGGGGGCTGTTGGCCCCCTGTTCTGCCCCTCCTGTTGGCATGAAAACCAGAGTGGCCCTCTGTGCGCTTTTCCCATGTGTCCAGCAGACAGCATGGGGACGGCCTCTTGAGGTTTTGTTTTTCTAGCAGGGGGAGCTTGGTGGTCAGGGGCAGCTTCATTTTGGTTTGCTAAATGCTGCTGTCAACCGGGCGCTGTGCTCCAGCCCCTGGCCGGCGCCTGCTGCCCACACCCTGCTGCCAGTGGCTCGTACAGGTCGGAGGTCTTGTTGTGTCTGCCTGTGTCCGCGCCAGGGTCTCCTGTCTCATCACTGGCCTTGCTCAGACAATAACCTTCTGGATAGTCTTTCTGACCAGGGCACCGCTGCACTCAACAGCCCTCCCTCCATGACAGAGTCTGTATTTGGGGGAGCGACTCAGAAAGGCCCTGGTTTCTTTGTTCTCAAATCAGGGGTCTCACCACCTCCTTCTAGGGGAAAACCTTTAGGTGTTATTTATTGTTTAAAAAGGAAGACCAACCAGACTAAAAACATACCAGCCCAGCATTTTGAGGTAAGTGTCTGTTACAAGTAGATGCAGGTAAGTATCTATAACACCCCCTGCTCCTGAATGTCAGCGAGTTTCCTTAGCGTGCACCTCAGGATAAGCAGCCCCAAACCTGGGAGCAAAGTGCTGCTGCAGAGCCTCTGGATCCCCGCTGTCGCTGGTGGTCCTCGGGTCCCCGTCCCGCTGGTTGTGTCCAGTGCCATTCGAGATCGAGTCCCCCTGCTCCCCAGAGACCTCAGTCACCGGTCCGGTTTCCTCCCTACCCGGAGGAACTGGTTTCCTCCCTACTCCCCAGGCTGCCCCTGGCTGTCTCACTCATCCCTTCCCAGGCCCTGGAATGTCTCACGTAGACCTTTGACCTTTAACCCTGCTTTCTTAGAGACTGGATTTTGAGCTTTCTTTGACTTTCTGAGGCTTAAGACCCTCCTCTTTCATGCCTTCTGAGACTGAGAGTCTGCATTCCTGTTCTTCTCAGCTTAGTGGAACAACTCACAGGCATTCCTGTGCGTGCCCTCGGAGCTCCCGAGAATTTTCCCTCCCCCTGTCCCTCTGCTGCTTGTGTCTTTGCCGTCCCCTCTGGGCCTGGAGCACTGGCTGCACGTCTGGGTTTTGCAGAAGAGCCATCTACACTGCCCCTGCCAGAGTACCCATGGTGAGCTGTGCCCTGTGGCTGGCATCTGGGGCCTGGGTGTGACTGTACCTTCTGCGGAAAGCCCCTTTGCCTGCAGGAAGGGACAGGAAGGGAGTACCTCCAGGAGGCTCCGCAGTTCCCTCCCACCCCCTGGGTGCCCCCTGGGTAATCCTTTACACTCTTCCCGCCCCCTCCGTGGCCCCTATGCCAGGATTCTTGCGTCACTCCTGCTGTGGCCTTCCCAAGGTCATGGGTCCAAGCTGGGTCAAAATGTCCAGTTTCTTCTGCCTCTTGCCCCTCACGCACCTTTAAGATAGTGGCCACTGTAAGGTTCCGATGCCGGCATCTGCGCGGATGAAATGGCACCTGGAGGTTTTTCTGGGCCCGAGTTCTCCATGTAGGTGTCCCAGTGCTAGTGGCCTTGTTTGACAGGGGCAGGCTCCATGCACAGAGAGGTTCAGGAGCATCCCCGTGGCCACACAGATGGTGGCAGACCCAAGTCCTGTAACTGGAGTCCCCTGATCCCCAGTCCCATCTCTTTCCACTGTGCACGATTTCGTCATCCACCTAGAACCACGTAACTCCTGGGTGGGCAGAGGGTGCGAGGGCCAAGGCAGAGGGGAGCGGAGTGGTGGCCGCCAGGAGGCCAGCACTCCAAGAGGGCACGGAGCAACCAAGAAGAGACCTCCGTCCCCTAGCCTAGTGTATTCAAGGTGTTCAGGGTGACCCTGTTTCATGAAGAAATCTGTGTGTTCTTTATGAAGTGATACTTGAGACAAGTTGAAAGAGATTTTTTTAAAACCATTATGTCTGTTAAAAGAAGTTAGGAAGACTATATACTTCAGTAGACCTGAAAACTCATTGACTCGAGTGCCCCCTTTCTCTAGAGACGCTGGGTAGATGAGGTGTCACCGTACCTCGGGTCAGCTGGGCAGGTGTGGGCTGAGCTCTGCTTCCGGAGGCGGCATTTTGTCAGGCGGCATTTTGTCAGGCGCCTGGACGACAGAGAGGAGTAGGGGCGGGTCCCCTCCCCCAGAGCTGCGAGTCTGCGAGGGGCGGCGGGGCTCCCCTGGCTAATTCCTGGCTCTCCTGGCCAGTTCCACGTTGGACATTACTCCTAAAACACTGTGTCACTTAGAGTTTCCTGAGCTTACAACATGCCTCGTCCTGTGCTGAAAAGGCTTTTTGTGTGTGGGTGTGACAAATTGGGCATGTTTGTATTTCCAGGGCTGATACCAGCCTTCTTCCCTGAAGGTGAATCATAACACATAATCGCACCACTTTCTTATGTGTGTAAAGACTGAGTGTGCAACTGGTGGTCAGAACAGCAGCTTGGGCATCAGACACACCTGGGAGCACACCCCCTGTGCCCCTTAGCTCTTCATTGGACAGCCGTGGGCCAATCAGGGGCCTCTGAGCTTCTGTGTCCTTGTCTGTAAAACGGTCCATTTTACCACCAGCACCTACCACGCAGACGTTCTTGGGGTGCCTGGCGTGTGCGGTCTCACTCGCCATCCTTTCCAACCAGTTACTGGGTTTCCCAAAAAGTCCTTTCAGTTTTTTTTCTGTACAATACAAGACACATTATTCATTGTCACTAATAACTTTATTGGTTTGGATATTTTGAGTATGTCAGCTGTCTCTCGCTATTGGCTTCTGCGGGGAGAGGCCAGGGGTGCTGCTAAACATCTAACAATGCACAGGACAGCCCCACGGCAAATAATTATGTGGCCAAAATGTCAGTAGTACCAAGAAACTTCACAAACCTCTCTGACACATTCAATCAGTCATAGCACCTTCTCCACATGCTGCACAAATATTTTTTGTATTGCAGTTGTGTTTTTATCTTTTTTGAAATAATAAAGCATAATACACTGAAAATGTGTATTTTCTTCCATCTTCAATATTAAAATGGCTGCACAAAGATTCATCAATTTTGAGAACTTTTTAAAGAAATGCACACACATTGATATGACAGCTGTCACAACACAATCTAACAAAATCATTTCAAATGAAATTAAACACAACTAAGCATGACTAGAGCCATTGTACAGAAAAAACAAATGGACTTTTTGGCCAACCCAATACATACAGACTGGCCCCAGTGTGTGTGCAGACTTGTGTAACTCTGGTGGTTGGGAAGGAATGTGACCCTGAATTTGGAGCCTGAGTCTGTGACCTTGGAAGAGCCATGCACCTGAGCAAGCCTCAGCTTTCCCTCTAGAGCAGATGGTGGGAGTGCCCGACCTACGGTGCGGGTGAGGACTGGCTAATTGCTCAGTAGCTGGGGTTTGCTGAGTACTTACTTCTGCCTTTTTCCCTCTCCTTTTTCCCCTGTCTAGGCAGTAGCCGCATTGACAATGAGGAAGAGGAAGAAGAGGCAGAAGGGGGGCTGGAGCCCAGCTGTCCCCCAAACCCCTACCAGATGCACCCTCCGCCGGAAGGATGCTGCACCATGGATGGTGAGCCCGCTGCCCCACCAGGCGACGCCCGCTGCCCAGCATCTGCGGCTGTGAGCTGCGGGCATCCCCTCTGGCCATGGCCCCCACCGGTGTGGCCGGAGCGACCTCCCGGACCTGCAGCCTTGGCTGCACAGACACCATGGGGTCACGGTCAGGCTCACAGCTCCTCAGCCGCTCTCTAGATAGGCTCAGCTTTATGAGTGGATTTGGATCCCAAGTTCATCTTTCTACCCTAGTTATTTGAAAACTAAAGTATGTTTTCGCACCTCAGGTGTGGTTGCCCTGTGTGAGTGTTTAAGTCAGAACTGATTGGTAGGAATAAGCTTTCATATCTGTTGGTATTTCACTGTTGGAAAAGCAGATGTATGTTTTCTCAGGAACCCTGTAGAATTAGCCATGTTAACCCACATTACTGTTGAGGAGCTGAGTCTCGGAGATGCCAGGTGGGGTGACAGCTTGGTCCAGCGATACGGCCTTGTGCTCTGCTGCTCACTGGCCAGATCACCTCTGCGTTCATTTGTCCTGTCACCAGACCAGTCAAGAGGTGTCACTCATTAATGATTTAGGGTAGTCAGTTAATTAATTAAAATAACTGAGCCCCAGCTCTGGAAATGAGGAGATAACAGGTACAAGAAAGAGCTCCCATGTCGACGTTGCTCCATGGGCAAGCAGATGCTTCACTCAGGCTGTGGAAAGTGCTAGTAGGATGGGTGGGGCAAGCAGGGGTATGCACAGGAAAGGTTCCTAACACAACTAGGGGAGGGCTTCCTGGAGGAGGTGGTCCTTTAGCTGGGTTTTGAAGAATTAGCAAGAGTTAGCCAGGAGACTGTAGGAGGGTTGCGGGGAGGTGGGACCTTTTCAAATAATTTTGGACACTTATTTTTTAAATAGGAAGTATAAGTAGGTTTACAGTTGGGAGTATGCGAAACAGTTTATTCTCATATTATTTGTTTGTATTACAACCCTAAACCTACTCTGCCCACCCCTGTATTTAAAAGCTCTTAAGCACAGAAGGTTCAAAGGGACGAGAGTGATGATCTCTCTGTGCTGTGAGTCTCCTCTGTGTCCTGGGTGTCCAGGCCCCTCCCCAGAGGCAGCCAGGGTCACCGGGTCCTCACCCCTCATTCCTGCCACTCACCTGTCCTCACACATGTACTAAAAATACGTGTCCACTCGCGGTTTCTTGCAGAGTTATCTTGTATAGATTTTCATTTGCACCGTGTGCTGAGTTTCTCCTGTTGAGCTTCCTTCGTACAGCCCTTACGTGGGGACACTGATAGCCGCCAACAGGGGGCCGAGCGTCGTTAGCGCCCCTGCCGCTGATGTTATCTCTCAGAATGAGCTTTACAGCCGGTCCCGGGCAGCAGTGGGGTCAGTCTGACAGGGTCCAGACGGCCCTCATCCCTTCATACACGAGGACCTGGTTCTGGAAGGCCTTTGGCAGCGTGCGTGAGCCCCGTCCTTTCCTCCTAGGCTTCTGTCAGGCGGGGAAGGACCTGCGCCTGGCCTCCATCTCCAACGAGCCCGTCGACGTCCCCGAGGGCTTCCTGCTGGTAGGGGCCAAGGCCCCCGGCCTGCCGGACCACCTGCTGGTGTGCGCTGTGGACCAGAGGTTCTTGCCAGATGACAGCGGGCACAATGCTCTTCTGGGTAAGCAACCCCTTCTCCTGAGTCACGGCTCCCTTTGTGTGGTAGGCGGGGCCAAGGGAGGCTACCTTTGGGGCCTCTTCCTGTTTGTGTCTGCCAGGAGACTGTTTCCTTGACAAATGGCATAGACGGGTTTATTTTAAAACGTGACTACCTTCCTGTAGGAAGCCCATCAATGAGTGTTCATTTTTTGATGCCTGTATTCACCAGGCCTTCCCTCAGGGCTTACCTGGGTCAGAAATGGGATCCCAACCCTAGCCTAGACCCTCCTAGGAGCAGTCAGACGTGGGGCAGAGGGGACGAGGCTGAGCGTGCGTTCCTGCCTCCAGAATGTGCATGTCCCCAGCACCCCTCATGCGTGCTCTCCTTGGTTTCCCTCCCACTGCTCCAGGGGTACCATTCTGATCCTGGTTCTATAGGTAGGTTTGGACCTGTTAGTGAACTTGCCCAAGGGGACATGAGGAAAGGAACAGGGTCAGGATTCAAACTCAGCTCTTCCTAGCTCCACATTCTATGCTTTTATTAACTACTGTACCTCATGGTCCAGTGTGCTGGTCAAGGTCAGCGTGGGGGAAACCATGGCTGTGACCTTTCAAACGACCCCTGGCTCGCGGAGACCCCCATGTCTGTGCAGAGCTGAGATCAAGCTTACCAAGCCCGGCTCCCTCTGTCCTGACATTTGCTGAGCCCTTACTGTGTGCCAGGCCCCCACTCAGCACACTCCCCTGAAGTGGAGCAAAAACTGGGGAGCTGTGCGGCTGACGCCACCTCTCTTTTTAGGGCAGGTTTGTAGGCTTATTATAACTAGTTCTTAAAAACGAGAAGAATCCCAGAGTCTTGGGTTGCATCTCAGATTTAATTTGCTGATACGGCCGCACTGTGTTGGGAAGACGGCCTGGCGGCTGGGCCGGCGTTTGATGTGGTGGTGGGAGGCCGGGGTGTGCCTGAATCCCCCCCCCTTGGGGCTGTAAAGGGATCACGAGGGCAGTAAATCGAGGAGGCTCTGCGTCTTGGAATGTGGAGACAAGACCCTTCAGTTCATTCACCAGCGGTGCCGGAACCGCTTTCGCTCCCCGGGCGGAGCGCAGAGGAAGTGGTGTCTTTGTTAATTGCTTGCCAAAAAGCTATCGGAGCTGGGGAATGAGGGCTGGTTGGCAATAACCCACGCTTTCTTCTCTTAAAATAACTTTATGCTCTCAGCTTGCACACTTAACACTGCTCAGGCTTCCTGCAATTACCTCTGATGTCTGCACAGGACGGGGTGGCCCTGCGGCCATCCGGGGACTGGGCTCAGTGCTTTTTAGTGGTCCATGTAAACCAAAAGCGGCGGATAATCTCTGGGGAAGCAATGGCTAGCCCCCTTACCCCCACCCGTAACTGATAATGAGGAGAGTCTTGTGGTAGTACCTCTGCATCAACTGAGGGATTTTGTCTGAGAACACAGATTAAAACCCAGGTGCATGTTTCAGTTTGTTTGTTTCTTTATGGCAATTTATCTCAATTGGCTGATGACTGAGATGTGGGAGGAGAAAACACATAAACAGAATGTTTTAGATGGGAGTAAGCAAGTCTTCTGTTTGGAGTGTGGAGCCCCACACTGGAGGTAGGCCTTAGGTTCGGTAGGGGCCTTAAGTGCGGCCAGGGCCCCGAAGCCAGGGCAGACCCGGCCCTTCCCGGGGAGCCCAGTGTCCAGTGGGAGAGCACAGGCACAGGGAGCCTCGGGTCTGCGCCAGGCGATCCCAGAAGCACAGCTCGTGCAGACCCCTGCAGTGCACCGTAGCCCAGCGACTGACGTGCAGTGGGGATCATGGAGGATGCACAGCCTCCAGCGATGGGAAAGCCATCTCAGCACAGGTGGGCTTCCAGCTGGGCCCCAACAAAGGAGGGAAACATCGCCCGTTGGAGAAGAACACGACCGGAAGCTACTTTATGGAGACTTATCATGTGCCCCAAACCATGCTCCGTTCGTTGGAAAAGCCCGCTGAGGTGGGCCCGTTATTACCTAGCCTTTATAGATGGAAAAACAAAGGCCCAGAGAGGTTAACCCGCTTGCTCAGGGACACCCAGCTAGTCAATGGCAGGCCCTGGGTTTGAACCCAGATGACGTGGCCCTGGTGCTCATGTCCCAGAGGACAAAGGGCAGGCCAGGTAGAGGGACCTCGTGCCTGTAGGAGCCCAGCCTGATGGGGGTGGGGCGTGGTGAGAAATTCTGTGGCCACTGCAGAGGCTGCAGAATGGGGCCAGTAGGGTCCCACTCAGAAAAGGCTTCCTGGGAGCTGTTTACAAACTGCAGGGTTGGACAGAAGAGCTAGCAGCCTGCCGTGTCTGTCTGCTGTGTTCAACAGCCGCCGACCGCGTGGCCGCCCTGTTTCACTGTAACGCTTCCTCTCCACTTTCCAAACTACTGTGAGGCAAGTCCCGAACATCAGGTCATTTCATCTGTAAATGATTCAATATGTATCCCAAAGATAAGGGCTTTTTGTTGGAATCCCAGTAACAGCCCCATACCTAAAAAATGCAGCATTAAGTCCTCAATAGTCTCAAATCTCCAGTGTGTTCAAATTTCGTGCTGCAAATTTCTTTTTTACAGTTGGTTCTTCAAGATCAAAATGAGATTCTCCCAAAGTGTTTGGTTGCTAGGCCTCTGAAGTGTCTCTTATTAGGTCTCTCTTCATTTACATGTCCTTGCTTTCTAGTTCTCCCTTTGCAGTTATGTTTTAAAGAGACATTGGAAGTGTTCAATAAAGAAATCGCCATGTTTTACTTTGCATTTTAGAAAGATCTCTTGGGGGTCACATGAATAATTGATTTTTATTAAAAGGGAAACTGAGGCAGGGCCACCAGTGATGAGCCCGTTGTAGGGTTCTAGGTAATTCCTGACAGTTGGAACCCCCGAGGGCCGTGCCTCCAAGCCCCCTGTGTTGTTCCCGGGTGGGCCTCCTGCAGCCTGCCCTTAGCTGTGCGCTCAGAGGCCACTGCCCGCTGAGTCTAAGGGAAGCCGTTGTGCATGCTTCAGAGAGGAGTCAGATAACTTTGGTTCTGGAAGGAAACTCGGGGCTCATTTAGACCTCACCTTCCCTGTTATGGTTGGGAAACTGGGACCCAGAGAGATGGAATGGAACCATTTCCCCCCGTCTCAGCACCGCGATGACCTAGGCGGGATCAGACTTTAGTCTCCTGGCCACCCCACCCCAACTCTACTCTAATGCAGCTGTGCCCGTCCAAGGGAGAGGAGGAAGCAATGACATTTGATGAGCACCTACTATGTGCTGAGCACATGGTGGGCACTTTGCCCTCCTCCTGCTCCTTCAAGATGGATTTTTGTGAGGATACGCCATAGCAGAACAGTTCAGTCCCAACCCCCATCCCCCCTGTGTGGGGGTGGGGGAGCTGCTTTCTCTCTGTGCCCATTGCCCTCATCTGCAAACTGGGAACCCTACGAATTGTTTTATAGGGCTCCTGGAGGGTTAGATGAGAACGTTTATCATGTAAAGTGCTGGGCTCAGTGCCTGGCAGCTGGTCAGCGTGCAGTAAATATTCACCATTATCATGTTTACAGATGAGAAACGCAAAGCTCTGAGGTGTTACTTAACCCACCCGAAGTCACACAAGTAGGGAGTTGGGATTTGAAACCGGGTCCCTCCGATTTGCAAGTGTGTGCATACTCTGCTACAGTAAAGTGGGCAGGAGGACAGGAGCTTTCTTCCCAGCAGCAGGGAGAGCCTGGCTTGGTGGCCAGTGCACACTGGCACGAGTTCAAGGTGTGCTGGTTAAACAGACGCCACCCACGGTTGCTTAAGCACAACCGGACCTGCGGGAAAATCGCGTGGTACCTGTGCGTGTGGTCAGGAGTGAGGCGTTTTTATGGGGCATTTTCCATGGGGCAGTTCGTGGACAGAATGATTTCTCTTGAGTCTGGGTATTTGCGCCTGGCAGGGCTGGAGGGTTCGGGCCCAGTGGCATGCTTTCTGGGCCTATCTCCCAAGGGGACTATTACAGATATCTATGTCCTCAGGGAGACTTGAAAAGAGAATGCTTGTTATATTCTTCCTCCTGAAAACATTTATTGCCTTTCAGACGATTTCTCGAAAGATTAGAATTATCGCATATGTTCAGCTGGGGCGGTTGCAACCACTTGCCAGTCCCCTGGGCCAGTTGGTAAGCCGCACTGTGGTCTTCTCGGTCGGCCCTCCCTGGCCCGGGGTCATCTCTCTGAAGAGCAGTGGATTCTTCCCACCAGAAAGTGAGCGCCGACACAGAAGGGCGGTTTGCCTGCTGGCTCCCTAAATACCGACCACACCGGGAAGACCCAGATTTCCACTTGCTTTTTGGAACCACAAAGAGGAGCTCTTACGGTCTGTGGTTCCCACCCCTGTGTCTGCAACGGCCCCACAGTCCACCTTTCTCACAGCACAAAGTCCTGTCCACTGTTTCTGGGCAGGGATGGCGTGCTGACCTTGACCAGTCACCCTCAGCATCCTTGGTCTTGCAGCTCTTTCTTGTTCATCCGTCTTTTCAACGCTCGGGCTCAGAACCCCTTCCAGGGAGCTTGGAGTTTTCTCGGGGCCTTAGATGGCTGTTTATCTCAAGGTTCCCATGTTGGAGGCAAAGGGACCAATAAGAATGTTAGACGACTACTTCCACGTGTGCCAGAAATGTCCCCATGCTCACTCTTATACTTACCTTGTGTCCTGTCTCCTTCCTTCCCTACTGGTGTTTATGGACACTCTGCCCCATGCCAAGTACTAGTCTGTGCGCGGGCCCTTACGTACCCAGAGCAATGTGCCTCCACTTGGTCACCCCACGGTCCCAGTGCTTGGGACGCATGGGAAAGTTATGGGGGAAAGACATGAACCGCAGTAACTCTAACTCTCAGGAAGAAGCCACAAGGCCCTCTGAACAGTATACAGAGGCTGCAGGGGCCTTGGGAACAGTGAGCCTAGCCCTTTGGGGCAAGGAAGTCTCTGGAGGTGTGGGCTTTGAGCTGAGTGCTGAGCAAAGGGAGGAGTGCATGCAGATGTGGCTTAAGTGAGGTAGAGCGTGTGTGTGCCTGGAGGCAGGAGCGTGGCAGGAGTGGGCAGTGGAAGTCAGCAGAGGGAATCCTTTGGAATTAAGCATATTTAATAGCGATGTCAAACTGATTTTCATCAGGGGCCACATCAGCCTCATGGTTGCCTTCAAAGGGCCAAATGTAATTTTAGGACTGTATGCATGTAACTAATCCTTAACTAGGGGCAAGGAGTTCAGTGCTGCTGCCAGGTAGAAACAAGGTGCCAGGCCGGATAAAACAAGGTGGAGGGCCGGATCCAGCCTGAGGACCTTGTGTTTGCCACCTGTGTGGCAGAATGAGGACCAGAAATAAAGCTGGAGATGAGGGTTGGGGGGTTTGGGGTGCAACCTGAATGTCACACTGTGGGTCTAGACCTCATCCTCACGCTAGACTCAAATGCCACACTTCCTGAATCTACTTCAGACTATTGCTTAGCCTCTCTGGTTCTCAGGTTTCCCAAAAGAAGGTTTTGCTGTCCTGATTGACTGAGTGGCTTGTCCGGATGACAGTGAATGGACAAGAATGTCACGGCTTCTCTGTGCACATTAGTCCCCTCCCTGTCCCTTTAGAACACCAGCAGACAGAGTGCCACGTTGGGTGTTTCTCTGGGGCCTTTCCTGCGTGCTCTGCTGCAGAGGGAGCAGGGCTCTGGAAGATCCAACTAACCTACACTTGTCTTACTTACATCTAGACCAAGAGACTGACCCTTATTTCTCAGGCCTTTCAGGGAATATGACATTTGCTTCAAATACAGCAGATGGGTGAGCCCACATGTTTCCGCAGTGTAGATGTCTGATCTCCCTGTGGAGGGGTCCTGAACTGTCACCGACAGATGCTGCTTTGAACATGGGCCAGGGGCTCAGTTTAGCAGGCGTGAGAGCAGACCCGGTGCAGAGCCGCACAGCTCTCGGGCCGAGGTCCAGAGGACCTTGGTAAACTCGTCAGCCTGAGACTGTGGTAAACATAAATGAGTCAGCCTCAGGGTGCCCCTCCCGAAGGGCCTCGGACAATGGACACCAGCGGTGCCTGGGACCGGGCGAGGGCTGAAGGATGGTCTTCTTCAGGCAGGGTCGTGCGACAGTCAGGTAGCAAAGCCGATCCTCACAGTGGTCCGTAGTCACCCGTGGTTCTGGTGAGAACCGTTCAGATGGACGTGACAGCTCCAAAGTTCTTCTCAAGCCTCTTCTCTGGGTTTTCATAGTTCCTAGGAAGTGGATTTGCCATCGCCACTGCATAGATGGCCTTCCCAGAGCCTCGCAGCTGGTGGCAGCCTCTGTCACCTCCCAGAAAGGCCCATTCTGGCCTCGGGTAGCAGGACGCTGACCCTGTGACAGCCACCTTCGAGCAGAGCGTCTCCACTCCCCCGGCCCCGGAGCCCCCCACCCCCTCCCTACTGCCTGCCATGCACTGTGGAGTGTTCTTTCTTTCCAGCAGTTCGTTGAATCGGATTTCTTGACTCCAGAGAGGGAGTCTGCACTGTTACGAGCTCTCCTGTTGCATCTAGTGTCAGTGAGCAAATGCTGAGATTCTGTGACTGGCCAGTGCAGAGGACGTGGGGGCGGGCTGCAGGCACCTGGTCAGTGCAGACAGCCGAAGAGACAGTTCTCGTCCTGGGAAGTTTGCTCTCACAGACTTTCGGATATGCACCCAAGCAAGTTCACTCTTCTGAGCTTGCCTGGGCCCATGTCCATGGCCAAGTCTTCTTGGTCCTCCTCCTGTTTGAGTCAAGGCCATCTTGCCCCCTGTGGATTCTCTGGCTGGTGGTGGAGGACGTGAGTGGTCAGTTTTGATGAACCATGTGTTATCTATCGGAAGAGGACTTTGGAGGTAAGCTGGGGACAGTCATGCATGGTCTGCTTCTTCTCCAGGATTCTCTGGGAATTGTGTTGGCTGCGGAAAGAAAGGCTTCTGCTACTTCACGGAATTCTCCAATCACATAAACCTTAAGCTGACCACTCAGCCCAAGAAGCAGAAGCACTTGAAGTATTACCTGGTCCGCAATGCCCAGGGGGCTCTTACCAAAGGGCCTCTCATTTGCTGGAAAGGCTCAGGTGAGTGGTTCAGCTCTGCAGGGCGGGCAGGTGATAGGGTGTCCCCTGGGCGGGCAAGGTGCCTGTCAGCAGGACTTTGCGGAGAGACAGCTCGGTAGCAGGCACAAAGGCAGGCGAGGGGTCAGTGTGTGCAATTAAAATGCCACTTTGCATGACAGGTATTCAGTTTATAGCGTCAGCCTACTTGTGTGGGCTGTCTAAGGCTTGACAGGGCTGCACCATGCTGTGCCATCCTGTGGCCAGTGCTTGGAAGGTTCTCCAGTGGGTGGCTTTGTCCCCCAGGGAACACTTGCCATTGAGTGGAGACACTTGTTGATTGTCACAGCTGAAGCATGCTACTGGCCTCTGAGGAGGCGGGCCAGAGCTGCTGCCCACCATCCTGCAGCTCACAGGACATTCTGCACCCTCCCAAAGAATTACCCACTCTAAAATGTCCATGGTGCAAGGTTGCA
This sequence comes from Tonatia bakeri, assembly GCA_004024845.1. Classification (NCBI taxonomy): domain Eukaryota; kingdom Metazoa; phylum Chordata; class Mammalia; order Chiroptera; family Phyllostomidae; genus Tonatia; species Tonatia bakeri. Next base: position 241,863 of record PVIA01001112.1, read on the forward strand.
AAACCCCAATTTAGAGAAACTTGGCTTGAATAATGTCCCCTAGTCCCCAAACAGAAAGAACAGCTCCCCAGTGTCCTGGCCCTAGAAGGAGTCTCTGGGCCCCATGCCCCCCTCTCCATCTCCCCTGTATGGGGCAGGGATGCTTGGCTGCCATGAGCTGTGGGTGGGGGAGAGGAAGGGGGTGGATTTCAGAGGCCCAGCCTCGTCTGCTGCCTGAGATGCTCTCACAGAGCTGGTGTGGAGGGGCATGTTCTAGAAGGATTTTCAGTGAGGCGACTGGGAGGACCAGCCTTTGGTCCCTCACTTGTCCGTGTTGGCTCACTGCTGGCCCCTTGACATCTCCCAGCCAGCTCCCACGAGCAGAACAGGGGCTTCAGGAGGGGCTGGCTCTGGGGGAGCCTCCTCCCCCACCATTCCTATCATCACTCTTCTTTTTCCTCCCCTTTGCTTACATCGGTCAGTAAACACTGATATTCCTTGAACTGCTAGTGTGTGCCAGTCCCTTTCTGGGTCCCGGGGAGACAGCAGGTCTTCCCCTGGGGACCAGTGAAGGGTTTTGATCACCTGCTGTGGCCAAGCACCTTGCAGGTGAGGTACATCCCTGGGGCCGAGAGCAACTTGCAGGCTGGAGGAAGGTATGGGATGTACCTTTACCTTTGATGGGCAGTGATTGGATGATGCATTTGTATCCTCTGCTTTTCTCTTTTCCCCAAACACTCACTATTGTCCTCTCCTGTCAGTCAGCGTGTCCCTCAGATGGACCCCTGCCCTTAGAGCACGGGTGTCCATGTACCTGGCTATCCTGCAGGACACACCCCAGGCTCGGAGCTCATCTCTAACCGGTGGGGGCAGCAGTGACCTGGTTTTCAGGACCCTGTCTTGTCCATAGAGTTCAGAGGCCGGCAGACCACCACTGGCCCATGCTCCAGTTCCCTGTTCCCGCCGTTGGACAGCTCCGGGCCACTGGCTGCCTTCTCCGGGGAGCCCGCACCTGGAACGAACCCCAGCATCCCCATGGGGGCACAGCCTGCAGGTGAGGTGATGGAGCAGCCCCAGAGGAGCAGAGCCCGCGGCCTGGCATGCCACGGTGTGGCTGCTGGGGGACAGACGCTTCCGGAGAGATGGGTGCATGCTTCACGTTCTCTCTTCCTGCAGCGCCTGCACATTTCATCTTGAACTTGGGGGAGTTTCCAACACAGAGTGCTCTGTTTCTAACTTGGAAAGGCGCTCTGCATGCCCCTTTTGCTCTGGCACGTGGTCCCCTTGTTGGTGGGCTGGTGGGATCGCTCAGTGGGCCCAGTCTGCAGCATAGAGCTTGCCATGTGACAGGTACTAAGTCAGCATTGGAACTGGACTCCTGGGAGGGGTGGTGAGACTGGACATGCACTTTGTCCCATGTGCCATGCACCTCAGCTCTGTGCATGTCCCGTCCAACCCTAACGAGCCCCTGTGACCAGGTTTCCGTGACCCCATTGTACTCACTGGGAAGTCAGGGCCACCAGTGCTGGCCTGGGACCTCAAAGGCAGGAAGAGCCCAGATTTGACAGCACGTATTTCTGGCTGAAGCCTTAAACATGGGAGAGGCAACCACAGTAGGCAGCAGCCTTCGAGGGACTCAGGGGGCTGGTGGTTTCCGTTCCTCTTGCCCAGAGGATCTGAGGTCGGACCCTGAGAGGAGCCACAGCCCCCGCCCCACCTGGCTCATCCCGCCTGTGACGAAGAGGTTGCCCTGGGCTGAAACATGCTCCCCTTCGGGTGTCATGCCTCCCTGCCCACCACGAGGTATCTGCTGCTGTCCTCCCTGTGCCCGGGTCACCTGGGACCTCTGCCACCAGGCAACCGGAGAGGCCACTGCTTTGGCATCAGAATACCGGGGTGTAAGCGCCAGTGCTGCCACCTCCTGGCTGGGCAGTTCAGGGCAGGTCATCTCAACTCTTCGAGCAATCTCTGCCCCCTCCCCTTCGAGGCTGGAGAAAACCTCCCCTGCCTCGTCTGCGGGGCAGCTGTGAGATGGAGGTGAGAGCAGAGGTTTACTCAGTGCTTGCCGCCTGCCAGACACTTTTCCACGGACCTGACTTCTGCTGACTCATGCCATCCTCACGGTGGCTCTGCTGTGACCCCCACTTTATGGGTGAGGGAGTTGGAGGAGGGGGACGTTGAGGAGGGTCCCGCAGCTAGTATGGAGAGCCTCGGGAGACCAGGACGTGCTGCTGCCCCCAGAATTAACCTCAGACCTGGGGAGTCCCAGCTCCCATGGGTGGCCCAGGCCTTGGTGACGGCAAACCCGACCGCTGTCCCCACTGTGTCTGCTACATACCTGGCCCTGGAGGGTGAAGGAGCAGGTAGAAGGAAGCAGGAACAGTTTCCGGGGCAGTCTTGAATTCACGGAGCCCCACGGGCTACTCCTATCCCTCGGGTCCTTCCCCCACCGGGGAGTGCTCACTGCAGGAGCGTGTGTACATATGTCTGCACACTCACGTGCATGCATGTATGTCTCTGTGTGTTTTCTCAGTCGGGTGGAATCGCCGTGCTGTGAGCTGACCTGCTCTGTCTCCTTCTCTGTGCGCAGGACCGGCCTCTGGTCACCCCTCACTCACCGCAGCCACGGGCCCAGCTGTCTTCAACAGCCAAGACTCCCCGAAGCACCAGCAGCTGGTGAAGAACAAGCTGTTGACAGTGACGCGGCCCTCGGCCCTAGGTAGCGTTGCCTGTCCTGCGGGTCCTGCCCTTCTCCGGGTCAAGGCTTTGAGGGACAGACATGGGAGCCTCCTGGAATCGGTGTGGCTTGGACAAAGTCCAGCCAGGGCAGCAGGTGCCTCCCGAGTCTGCAGGGCTGTGCCCAGGCCCTGGTGCTGGGTGATGGGTCCCACCAAGAGGCCGTGAGAGCCTTTCGTGAGGTGGGGGACCTGTCTCATTGTAAGCCACCCATCAGAAGGGCTGTAGAGTTTGGGGAAGCAGAGGGTGACGTGGTATCGTGTGAACAGCATCAGATAACCACAGATCCAAAACCCAACTCTGTTTCTTAGTAGTCGGGGGGTCTTGGATAAGACTTCCTGCTAAATGTTCCCTCATCTGGAGGTAGGAGTTCTGCTCTGAGGGCAGTTGAGAGGATTGGACAAGGTGATGTGTGGAGAGTCTGGGCGCATCTGGCAGCTCAGGGCACCTCACGGATACCCACAGTGGCAGCAGCATTGAGCTTGGTCTGTTCAGGGAGGGCTTCCTGCAGGAGGTGACAAGTGAGCTGCAACTCCCAGCTGGGGAAGCATTCATTCTAGATGGTTTGGGAGGAAGTGAGGAAAGGGGGTGAGGAGGTGGGGATCTGGGGTGAGAAGGGGTGAGTGAGGGCGTTAAACTGGCCCCTGCTAAAGCAGAGGCTGTGGGTGGAGGAAGAGTGGCGGGCGGAGCAGGGACCCAGCTCTGGGCTCACGGGAGCCTTTTCATAAGCCAGGCTCCGCTCTCCTCCCTCCTCCACGCACACTGCTGAATGGATGGCCCGCTCTGCAGGCGGCTGAGATCAGTTTTAAGAAACTGCTTTTGAGGTGACAAGGAGAGTTTGGTGAAGGCTGAAGGCTGCCTCAGGGGCGAAGTGTCCCTGCTGGGTGGGTGGCTGTGCAGGGACCATTTTGGGTTGTCCCCAGGTGGGTGGGGTCCTGGAGCTCCAGGTCTGCAGGGACTCTGGGCATCAGTGGTGCTTGCAAAGCACTTTCTCACCCTCCAGTGATCTTCCCAGAGACCTGATTCTGCAGGCTGGGGCAGGGCCCAGGAGCGGAGGGTTTTAACAGGCCCCTGCTGGTTCTGTCCAGCTCCTCCTCAGGCCAGATTCGGAGAAACGTTGCTCCAGGTGGTGGTTCCCAACCCCGGTGATGCCTTAGGCTCCTCAGGGAGCTGGGGGTTATCAGCCCACCTGTCCCCCACCACAGACGTCCGGGTCCTGGTTTACATGGGGCGGGGCTGCCTTAGGCGTGGAGGATCCTAAAAGCTTCTTGGGTGAGTGTAATGTGCAGTCAGGGTTGGCCATGCAGCTCTTAAGTGGAGGGGAGATGTTGCATCAAAAAGCTGGTCTCAAAAGCATGGTGACCAGTCCGTGGAATTTTGAATAACCACGAGCCCAGTGAGAGTCATGGCACGCTGTCATCTGCTGTCATCAGTGTGGGCAGGATGCCTCATAACAGCTGTGGGTGCCAGCTTCTGTCCCCTTGATTTCTTCAGCCTGGAATTAGCTTTCAAGGCTGGGGTGGGGAGAGGAGCACCGCTGGGTACGTGCTGCCCCCTAGTGGTGTAGCTGCAGCAGTGGGCTGAGCACGCTGAGGCTTGTCTGCAGAATGCGGTTAGTGACATATGGGAATGTGAGTTGATGATGATGATGATGATGATGATGGAGTCTTGGTGACTACCACTCATTGGACCCAGGCTTGTGCTCTACATATATTCTCTTTGGTCCTGACCAAGGCACCTTTCAGAGGTGTGCCTTACAATCCCAGGTTGAAGGTGGAGGGGCTAAGGCTTCAGACTGAATTTTATCCACCTGGACAACTTCGGAATGAAACGTTTGCAAAGGTGGACAGGCTGTTGCCTTATGCCTAGATACTTCAGTAGATGCTAAAACCTATCGTGAACTGTGATTTAAAAAAATATAATAAATAAGTGTTCTCCAAGCCAGGGGAATGTTTTATCGAAGCTCATTGCCACCGACAGCTTAACGCACACTCTGAATGTCGCCTAGGTATCTTGTCCAACTCCGGGCCCCCCAAAAAGCGCCACAAAGGGTGGTCTCCAGAATCTCCATCAGCTACAGACAGTGGCTACCCCCAGGGTGGTGGGAACAGAGCTAAGTATGGTAAGTGACCAGAACTTTCCAAAAATTCAAGGCTTGGGTGTGCTGCTGGTGCGGTGGGGTGTGCATGCGTGTGCTTCTGTGCGTGTGCTTCTGTGTGTGCACTTCTGTGTGTGCTGGTGAGGAATTAGAGGGAGGCTGACTTTGGTACAACCAAAGGCTCTCTCTCGCCTGTATTAGAGTTGCTTAACAAAGCCCAGGATCCCAGCACAGTAGTGAGTTCCCTGACCTGAGAGGAATTTAAAAAGGAGCTTGCCTGTTACTTGTCAAGGATAATGAAGAGGAGCCTGGGTCCTTTAGTGGGGATTGCTGGACCCAGTGACCTTCAAGATGCTTTTGACCTCAGAAACTTGTGATCCCAAGACTTGGTCGGGGGCAGGGAGGGGTCGAGGTGTGTCTTCCTAACGCTCTCGGTGTGTTTGCAGAGGGTGCGGGCATGTCCTGCATGCCCCAGGCTGGCTTGGCGGGATCAGCTTCAGTCACCTTTCCCATAGTGGCCTCCGGAGAACCAGTGTCAGTCCCCGACAACTTGCTGAAAATATGCAAGGCTAAGCCAGTGATATTCAAAGGCAAGTAGCACTGTGCAGCGTGGTGGAGCTGGCCGAGGAGGGAAGGGGGCTGGAGGGATGCATGAGAAATGGCCAGCAGGCTGACAGTCTTCCAGTCAGACTCAGTGGTGTCCCCTGAGCACTCACCCAGACTCTTTCTGGGACAATGAAGGACCCAAGCAGACTCGCCCCGTCACAGGGGAGCCCCCAGTCTGCTGCCAGCAGTCAGAGAGCTTCTTATTTTGCATAGCAGGCCCCCAAGTGAAATGATTCCACTCTGCCATTCATGTGTTCTTTCCTCCCTCACTGAGCCAGCCTCACTGAGCTCCTGCCACGGCCACAGGCTCGGGGCTGAGCACCAAGGGCTACAGATGGAGCCTTGGCCCCTTGCTGATCAGTGGGACTGGGACCACCCGGTCCAGGGATGGCCTTGCTGTCACCCTCTGCCGCTGGTCTTTTGGACGACGGATCCCGTGTCTGGTTGGGCAAAGATAGCCACGGTCACCAGTGAGGAGTGGGACACAGAACGAGACTTGTTCTCTGTGTCGGGCCAGTGGCTAGTGTGTGCTACGTGGGGGCTGACTTTGGGCTCAATGAAAGAAATCCCTTCTTCTCATGAAGCGGGAGACCTTGACCTGTGAGGACTGGACAGGGTTTGTTGGGGGGTGCCACCGGTGCCGATCAACACTGTACTTGGCATTGTGTTTCCTGTGGGGCCCCTGGTGGGGCCCCGGCCGGTTGACCAGCAGATGCTGCTGCTCCTCCCCAGGCCACGGGAACTTCCCTTACCTGTGTGGGAACCTGAACGACGTTGTGGTGAGCCCACTCCTGCACACCTGCTACCAGAGCTCCCAGTCCCTCGCTCGGGCGCACGAGCAGTACGGGGCCTCCACCATACAGCCCATCTCGGAGGAGACGCAGCTCCTGCTCACCGTCTACTACCTGGTCCAGCTGGGTGAGTCCCCCCGCTGCCTGCGAGCCTCTGCAGGAGGCGGGAAGTGCCGAGCCATCCTCGCTGACCGGCACTGTGGAGACCGGCTCTGGCTGGTGGAAATGAGAGACAGGCAACAGGCTGACAGGGGTTACCGGGGGCCGCAGGAGTCACCACTCTGAAGGACCGGGGAGGGCTTACAATAGGTCAAAATGTATAGAGATAATTCAAAAACGATTGACCCGCTGAGAGCTGAGTGAGGGCTGATTGTCGACCGTTGGACGTGGGTACATGGGAGTGGCTGGCAACCTTGGTGGGTGCTGGATGAGGAGCGTGGGACAGTAGTCACGTGGGGTGGGGGGTGGAGGAAACTAGCGTGGCGACTGTGGACAGCTCTTCCAGGAAGCTTTGCCTGGGAGGGGAGGATGGTTCTGTAAGGGGGTGTGGGCTCAGGGGAAAAGCTTTAAATGTGGCAGATAAACAGCTACCATATTTTTCGGACTATAAGACACACTCCCTGCCTGCCCCCCGCCCCGCCCCCAATTTGGGAGGAATAATGGTTGTTAATGCTGCTGTTGAGTTCTGTCTACATTTACATTGGTGAAATATTATGTTATTTATGTTAACTATTTTACCACATTTTTTGCTTCAAAAGTTTTTTCCTATTTTCCGCCACTAAAACCTAGGTGTGTCTTATGGTCCGAAAATACAGGTAATTCAATTGAATTTTGATGCAGCCCAGATAGTGGGTGGTGTGATCCCCATTTTTTCAGGTCAGAAAACTTTATCATAGCGGAAATCGAGGCTCCAAGCTGGTGCTGGGTGGGGACACATCTGCTAGACAGAAGTGTGGTGTTCTGTCCTCCACCGGCCCCAGTTATAAAATCTGGACATATAAACCAGAAAATACCTGTAAGAAAAAACGTTGAAAGTGTGCAATCTCAGTAGTTATCAGAGAGACACAAGTTAACAAATCAAACAAGTAAAATTTTTCTCAAATTACTGACAGCCACCCAAGGGATGGTATCCAGGGGCCAAGGGTGCAGGAAAACCAGTGAGTGTCATGTGCCGGTAGTGTGTGCAAGTTGACACATGGGGACCATCTAGAAAAAGTCTGATGATGCGTGGGAACTGGCTCTGTGGTCTCACTTTGGAGAGTTTAGGCTGAGGGCGCTATGTTCTGCACAGACGGCTGTGCCCTGCAGAGTCACTCCCATGGGTGACTCCTTGTACGCTGAGGGCGCTATGTTCTGCACAGACGGCTGTGCCCTGCAGAGTCACTCCCATGGGTGACTCCTTGTACGCTGAGGGCGCTATGTTCTGCACAGACGGCTGTGCCCTGCAGAGTCACTCCCATGGGTGACTCCTTGGAAGCAGTAGGAGGGCTGACAAGAGAGTCGCTGCTGCGCAAACGAGGGTGCCGGGACAGCTCGTGCCCGTCAGTGGTGCTGTTTTTGAAGACCCCAAACAGCACGGAAATGTGATGGAGGTGTGATGGGAAGGAAAGTGGGCCAGCTCTGAAGCTGTATGCCCACAATCCTTTCAGCAACGTCCAGCAATTTAAACCTGCTCGTGGCGGGTGGGGCATAGACATACACAGGAATAGTTGTGTTTGCATTAGGATGGTGCCACTTGGGCTGCTTTTGTGTCCTCCCTGTATCTCCCAGCAGTCTGGAATACGATGTAACTAAGTAATTTAGATTGTTTTTAAACTAGCTTAGGTGCATTTCCCCAAAATTGCTCATTGTATTTGCATGATGCCTCCATGTGCAGCTCGTGGGTTGTGTGGGGATGGGGGGGCACCTAAGGCGTGAGGAGCACGTGGAGCAGGAGGAGGTGTGGCAGGTGTGGGGCCCCGTAAGGCATGAGGGGCACGAGGGGCACATGGAGCGGGAGGGGTGCGTGCTGGCCTGGGGCAGGCACTAAGCGCCTTCCGCCTGCCCGGTGTTGCCAGCGGCCGACCAGGTGCCCCTGATGGAGGACCTGGAGCAGATCTTCCTGCGCTCTTGGCGTGAGTCGCACCTGACGGAGATCCGGCAGTACCAGCAGGCGCCGCCGCAGCCCTTCCCGCCCGCGCCCAGCACTGCGGCGCCGGTCACCTCTGCACAGCTGCCCTGGCTGGCCGGCCTGGCCGCCAGCTCCTGCAACGACAGCGTGCACGTCATCGAGTGCGCCTACTCCCTGGCCGAGGGGCTCTCCGAGATGTTCCGGTTGCTCGTCGAGGGCAAGCTGGCCAAGACCAACTACGTGGTGATCATCTGCGCCTGCCGGAACTCGGCCATTGACTCCTGCATCGCTGTCACTGGTGAGGCTCTGCCCGCCACCCGGCTGACAAGAAGCAGCTGTGGGGGTCTCCCACTGGTTCTCGTTGGCAGTTCCACCCTTGCCTCTCACGCTGGGGTCAGTGGCAGCAGTGGGTGGGAGCTGGGTACTGAGGGCCCTGTAGCCCTCCTCCTGGTGCCAGCACTCAGCGCCCTGGGTCATGAGCTCGGTGAAAATCCTAACTCCCACTTCCACCTGGGTTACATGGGGGTCTGGACAGGCCCCGAAACCTGGCTTCTATGTGCACCTGTGATTGGCTTCTTAGAGACGGTTTCTTCCACTACGTAGTGGAGGTTTAAGAAACGGCCGTACTGTGTTGTGTGGGTGAGTGAGCCCATTAACTAATCATGCAAACACTTGCGGAAGCTCTCCTCCATGCGGCCTCAGCCAGGGGCTGGGGACAGGGGAGCGCTGCCCTGGACTGGGGGGTCAGAGCCCAGATCTGGCACAGAACCTGGCAGGGGGAGGGCAAGGGGGTGGAGGGTTTTAGTCAGGTGTTCTGGCTTCTGAGGGGTGGTCAGGAGAGCCTCTCTAATGGGTGCCTTGGAAGCAGGGGTGTGAGGGACGGGGAAGCAGTGCCGATAAGGGCAGGTGCGGGGCTCCCCAAGACCACGGGCAGCAGGCGGTGCATGGTGAGGTGAAGGGACCACTGGCTGGCCGGGACCTGGGGCTGTGTGGAGCCCTGAAGGCCGGGCCAGGACTCTGGGTTTTTCCCCGTGTGAGCTGTTTGGACCAGAAGAGACGGGATCTGACTCTCGGTTCAGGAGGACTTGCCCTGTGTGTGTGTGTGAACAGGCTGGGGTGGGGGCATGCCTAAGGAGGAGGCCGTGTGGGGCGCTGGGCTGCTGGAAGTGGGGGGAGGCGGCGGAGCCTGGGTGCATGTGGAGTTGGCGCCTTCAGGTCTGCAGTGGGTCCCGTGCTGAATGGGAGGAAGTGAGGACTCGGGGACCACCCGAAGGAGTGGGCCTGGGCCGCTGGCCTGCTGCAGGGACTGTCTGTTGAGACGGAAAGAGGTGTTCTAAACTTAATCCTGAAATCTTTGTATTTTTAAAAATTAAAAAAAAAACCCTCACGTGGTTCCTGGGCAATGACCCCGTTGTCTCTCGCCATTCTCTGATGCTGACCTCACTCCGTATTTTGTACGTGGCATTGACTTTTGCTGTGTCGGGTGCTGGGCTAAGCATTTTACAGTCTTGTTTCACCCGCACCACCGTCCCATGGAGTGGTACTCCCGTCAGCCCCGTGTTCCGGAGGGGGACGCCGGGTGTGGCAGGGCTTGGCAACGCACCCCAGGTCAGGGGGAGTCAGGCCCCACAGCCGATACTATGGGCTGTCTCTCTCATGACCCCACCTGGGACCTGGGGCTGGCATGGAGTATGCTGCGTGTTCTCTAACCCCAACACAAACACCTGCGCTTAGCCAGGCCAGGTGCCGGGCAAAGGTGCAGGCAATGACCTGCCGCCAATGAACTAATTCTAAGCAGGGGCCCGATGAGCATTTGTTGCTTGTTTTCCAGGGAAATACCAAGCCCGCATTCTCTCTGAGAGCCTTCTCAGCCCCGCAGAGTACCAGAAGGAAGTCAATTACGAGCTGGTTACAGGCAAAGTGGACTCCTTGGGAGCCTTCTTTAGCACCCTCTGTCCAGGTGGGCCTGCAGTGAGACAGGTTCAAATTCATGCATGACCCATAGAAATAAAGACACAGGGGAGGTCACGGTGGAGCCCGACCCTCCTCACCTACTGAGGCTGCCTTGATTTGAGCGTGTGGGGCGGCTTCTCTGGTCTGTGTGTCAGCGTTTGTGGCCCCTGCTGGCGTGGTCCCTGGCTGCCACCTTCCTGCACTGGCTGTGGCTTCTCCTGAGCTTTGTGGTTTCTGTCTTTTTGGGGCACGTGAGGGCCTTGAGCCCGTTCCTTTCTGCCTCTCTCTCCTCACCGCGCCTACCTCCCCCTCTGAACGGCTTGAAGCTTCTCGCAGGAGTGGCGTGTTCTCTGGGTCCCGTTCTGCGGGTGCTGTGCTGCGTGAGCCCTTCTCTGTTCTTTGCCTGGCATCTCCCCCCTGGACTCGCTCACAGTCCCAGAAACCTTCTGCAAGACGGGCTTAGACCCTCTCCTCTGCCCTTCTGTCCCAGCACCTACGCATCACGGGTGTACGTCACACCCGTACCGGGTCTGGACTCCTGGATGGGGCGGGTCACCTCGTCGTTGTCTCTGACCCCAGGCCCAGCGCGGCTCCGGATGCACTGTGGGTGTTCCCTGGTGTCTGCTCAATTTCACGACCCTGTTTCTGTTCCTCTGTTTTGGGCAGAGGGTGACATTGACATGTTGCTGGACAGATTTCATCAGGAAAGTCAAGGCCACATTTCTTCTTCACTCACTGCTGCCTCTGTTACCAAATCAGCGTCCCTGGATGTCAGCGGGGCGCCAGCTTGCACGAGTGAGTGGCGAGGAGCTGGTGGCCGGGGTCTGGGCTGGTGAGGCCGTGTCCGAGGACCCTGGGGTTACTAGGAAGTGACATGTAAGAAGCACATCCAGAGGGCAGGGCCCCTCCAGAGCATCACACGAGACCTAACATCTAGCTTTAATTCCAGTTCGTAACAACAGGTCATTTACCTGGAAATAGACATCTGTAGGGTGGTCCTGAGATGGCGCAGTTCTCTGCTGGGGGTCATCTCATTGACGTGCTGTTGAAATATTTATTCACACTAAATCCCTGAAGTTGTCTCCTCGACAACTTGTGCCCTCTTCCGAATTCCAAACTCAGCTCCCCTAAGACGCCGCCCTCGTCCCTTGCGGGTGGAACAGGTCACAGCCTCTGAGCTCCCCGCGGGCAGGTCATCACCCTTGGGTGATGAAATGGGGGCAGGTGTGTGAGATGACTCCTGGGAACCAGCCTGGAGCGGGCCCCCTGGCGGGGAACTGTTGGCGTGTCTTCCCTTCCCTGTGGCCTCATGCACGAGACAGGGGTGCGCTGTGTCCTCCCCGGCAGAGGTCCAGGGCCGTGGCCTTCTGCTCCGGGTGCCTCACCCCCACGAGCTCTGGTTCCAGGTTATAGCCCGGAGCCACCCCACATCCGGCCCTTCCAGCTGGCTGTGGCCCAGAAGCTGCTCTCCCATGTGTGCTCCATCGCGGACTCCAGCACCCATAATCTGGACCTGGGGTCCTTCGAGAAGGTGGACTTCCTGATTTGCATTCCGCCCTCAGAAGTGACCTACCAGCAGACGTTGCTGCACGTCTGGCATTCGGGTATGGGGCCCTCCGGGTGGGCTGGGTGTCGGCGGGGGCAGACTGATTAAGGTCACACCGGGGTTTGGATAGCAGTCTTTGTTGCTGATGGGGGCAGGGCAAGAATCCTCGCCCCGGTTTGCAGACTGAAACTGGTGCTGAGAGGCGAAGACTCACCCAGGACTTGGCTCTCCGTTCAGGGGAGATCCAGATTGAGTTCCTGTGCGGGCCGATGACCGGCGTGAACGTCCTTTCCCTGGTCTTTCCAGGGGACTGAATGTGAACTGCATGGAGAGTCAGTTCTCAAAGGGGTTAACTCTGGTCCACCCTGCCTCCTGGTGGCATCCAGGCTGGGAGATGATCTTGCAGGGCCTGGGGGTCCTTCCCGTCTTTCTGCTTCCGTGCCTGGGATCAGCCGCTCCATGGAGCCGGCTCTGCTGTGTGCCATGGGTGGGCCGTCTCTGGGCCCAGCCCCTGCACAGCCGGTGTAGTCCTGTCGCTTGTGTGGGGCCTGCCTCCGGCTGGCCCCGCAGCCTGGGGCCAAGCACAGCACCAGCCACGCTCGCCAGGGGTCCACGGAGTGGATGGAAGCTGCGACAGTGTGTGCGACACACTCGTTCACGTGTGTGCACTCTGTCGCAGGGCTTTTGCTGGAGCTCGGCTTGGAGAAGGAGCACGTGGCCAAGCAGCAGGTGGAGCAGTATGTGCTGAAGCTCGATGCCGAGGCGCAGACGAAGTTCAAGTCCTTCCTGCAGAACTCCTTCCGGAACCCGCATACGCTCTTCGTCCTCATCCACGACCATGCCCACTGGGATCTCGTGAGGTTCGAGTGACTCGAGTGGGTGGCAGGGTTGGCATGCTCCTCCTCTGAGATGATATTTATGGGTGACATTGGGGACTGTGTCTCGGTCCTCAAAAGATGAGGGTGATGGGGTTTGGTGTCGGTGACAGATGTCGTGGCTGTGGTTCAGGACCTTCGAGCTGGGCATTATCTCAGGCATCCAGCACAGCCTCTGAATGGTGCAACGTGGAAACCAAGGCCACAGAAGGGACGCATCATGCTCGATGTCGTCACAGCGCTGGGTGCAGGGGGCGGGTGCTCACGGCAGAGCCTGCCTGGAACCAAGGCCCTGAGTTGCACAAGGGGATGCATTGTTGCTGCCTGTTCAGCAGCCAAGCCCCCGACTAGTGCGGGCGGGATCCTGATGGGGGAGCTCATAACCCCTTCCCGACAGAGGCCCTATTGGCTGTGGGACCTGGGTCCCAGCAGGCGCCATCTTCCTTCAAGAGGGACGTTACACGTCCATCCGCCTGAACCGCGTAGAGAAGTAGGAGCGTTGAGCTTGGAGTCTGGCGGGGATCTGGGTGTCCGGCCGGACCGGTCACCTCCAGGAGAGGGCCTGGGTGTTGTGCATTTGACCCTGCCCCTGACGTGGCCGAGGGCGGGGAGGAAGGTCTCAGGTCGGGTTATGGTGGGGAAAGCTTTGATTTAGCACAGAGTCAGAAGTTTAGGGCTGCCCAGAGCCTTAAAAATGATTTTTTTTTTAATAAGGTAAATGGCTCCCAATCCGGGGCCAGCGTATGGGCCTGGGGAAATCGAAACATCCTGAATTATATAACAGGGTACGTTTTGAATATTTATTTTGAGGGTAGGTTTCTCACCCATAAGGTGAGTCGCTGGTTCTTACTGTTCCCCTAGACTCGCAGGTGAGGGCACCGAGGCCGTTGTCCCACAGAGCCAGGCTCTGCTGCCCTTGTCTCCTAGGCCCCCTGTCCGGAGGGCTGCCACTCCATTCCTGCGCTTCTGAAAGGTCCTCACTCGAGGCCATGCTTTTATTGACGTTAAAGGTGGGGGGAGAGGGAGAGAAACTGCGACTGCCTGCCTCTCACACGGGCCCGACTGGGGACCAAACCCACCACTGTTCGGTGTACAGGACGATGCCCCAACACCTGAACCATGCCGGCCGGGGCTCCATTTCAATGCTTTTAAACTGAGCGTAGAAACCTACCGTTTCCAACTTCCTTGGATCATTTCAGAGTCCGTAGACCTTCAGGGGAAAGAATTTAAGGAGACAGGTAACAGATTGGGCCAAGGGAGAAAAGGTGATTCAGCAAACACTCCTGGGTGACGATTGCCACTCCAGGGGAGGGGGGTGCGGAGTGTCCCCTGCAGGCAATCCTCTGTAGACTGTGTCCTGGCCAAGTTGTCAGAAAGTGACCGGCACCAGGGGCGTCCCTGATGGGTGCCTGCAGCAGAGTCACTTAAGAAATGTCTGTTTTCCTCGTCATGGGCAGAGCCATGCACCTCAATTGTTGGTGGTGTTGGCTGGGGGCTAGTTATGAACGTATTAACTGCTCAATCCTGTGCAAGTGTAGGTCGGGGCTACTCATCCCACTGATGGTCCTGTCTCCTCTCTTCCTCACTCAGCAGCGCTGTTCATAACCTCTACCCCCAGAGCGACCCGTCTGCCGGATGGGTGGACAGACTGCTCAACTGCAGGGAGGTGAAGGAGGCCCCCAACATCGTGACCCTGCACGTGACCTCCTTCCCCTATGCGCTGCAGACACAGCACACCCTCATCAGCCCCTACAACGAGATCCACTGGCCGGCCTCCCACAGCGACGTGAGTGCTGCCACCCTCCCCGCAGCTGGGACAAATTCTCTTCTGCAGAGATGCTGGTGAACTAGAACGCTTGGGGGTCTGGTGTGGCCGGCTCCTTGGGTCTTGAATTTGACCCAGGTCCAGGTTTCAGTCCTCCTCGGTGTTGAGGAACATTCCCGAAATACATCCGTTGGCTTCTGCATCTCAAAACAGGGAAGGTTTTGTCCAGCAGCCTTAGAACTGTTCCTGTCTGTTCTGTATTCCTGTGTCCCAAGGCTCAGCCTCTCCTCCTCAGACTGAATGCGCGCCCACAAAACCTGGCAAACTTGCCCTTTCTCATCAGATCAGAGGGTCACCGCAGCTCCGGTGACTTGAGGGGTCTGGGCAGTTGGGTGCCAGCTGATGGCACAAGGAGTCAGCAAGCGGCAGTTTTCTGGGCCTGTTTGGGGTGTCCCAAGGTCACCTGAGGAGGTTTTAAAGATCCTGTGCTTGGCTGCCATCCAGCAGTTTCGGCCTCAGTGGCGGCGAGATGACACTTAGTGTGGCACTTGTCCTGAGCCGGGTGGGTGCTGTCCTGAGGGCTCTGTCACATGAACTGATTTCAGACGCAGGAGCCAGGAGGATTTGCTTTACAGATCGGGGTGCAGGGGGGAGGCTGAGCCTCTTGCCTCCAGCCACACAGCTGGGAAGGGGCAGCGGGGTGTGTCCCAGTCGGCTGGCCTCCGTGGCCCCGCACTTAACCACGTGCTGTTGGAGGGCAAGTCCACATCTTTGTAATTGTAGCAATCTCCCTGACTTTGCTCTGGCGTTTGAGAAGCTCCGATGTTAGTTTGGGAGGAAATGTATGTCAATGTGAGTAAAATTGGTTGGATGGGCTTATTTTTCTCGTTGCCTTTCATAACAGTGGAATGCAAGATAGTTGACTGTTCATAAAGCCAGCTCAGGTTGTTGGAAAGAAGCAGTTTTAACAACAAAAGCTGCATGTTAAAAGAAAGATAAAGCTGGTTTTCTTCTTGGCAAACACGCTGGGGTCAATGAACGGAAGAGCCCTGACTGATGGGGACGTGCCACCCCTTAAGTGCGGAGTGCTCTGTGCTCCGGGCCTGTAGGGGAGCGAGTGAAACGCCCCCCAGGGGATGGCGGAGCCACCACCGTTCAGCCAGAATGCCCGCCAGGGCACCTGGGCTCCAGCACGTGAACCCCCTCAGTCTCCGCAGACGTGACGCTTGAGTGACTGGCACTCTTCTCCACTGCAGGGTGCGGACTTGTATCCTGAGAGCAAGAAGTACTTCGGGCTGTCGGAGTTCATTGAGTCGACCCTTTTGGGACACAGCCTCCCCTTGCTGAGATATGACAGCTCCTTTGAGGCCATGGTCACTGCGTTGGGGAAAAGGTATGCATCCCTCTTCGCAGTTCCTAGCGTGGCCCAGTGGTCAAGTGCAAGTTGAGGTGGGTGCATCCAGGCAGCTCCAGGACGGGATACTCCCCCCCCCCCCAGATGACTTGGTCCCTCCAGCAAAGGAACCTGGTTTATTTCATGCCCTGCGTTTTGGGCCAGTGACACCTGTTGTGCTGTCGCTGCAGAAAACTCCAGAGAGGAGAACAGGCAGGAGGGCGCTGGAAGGCGAGACTGCACATGGGAGACCTGAGTGAGGGAACAGAGTGGGAGGGGAGACACAGGAAGGTCTAAAGGTGGCGACAGTGGCCATCCCGGCCGCTTGGGTTTTATTTCCTTCGAGCCACTCACTGTCCCAAGAGCCTCACTTTCATGATATTACTCAGTCCTCACTGCCTCTCTGAGTCCGTGGATGTGCTTGTCCCTGTTCTGCAAATACACGGAGGCTCAGCGAGACACCATGACTGTCTCAGACCCTGTGTCTCAGGGACGGGGCTGTGAGAGAAGGCGGAGCCAGTCGGATGTGACAGCTTGCCCTTTGACCCCTGTCACAGTGGAGCTCTGGGGCAGGTGCTCCTGCTGCCCTTTTACAGACGAGGAAACGGAGACCTGGGGAGGTCGACTGATTGTGACGCCACACAGTTCCTCCATTGCAGAGCCCGGCCGGGTTTTGCAGACTGTGTAATGCACCACCTCAGAGAGGGGTGTGCCCTCCCACTGGCCTTCCTGGCACCTCGTTTTTCCCCCTTGCCCATGGAGGGATCCAATTAGACACGTGCTTCTCAAACTGTGTTCCAAGGTAGGCTGCTTTGGCTGGAGACTAATAGCCCTTGGCCAAAAGGGGTTCCATGGTCACACGTGTTTGAGAAACCTCCCATTTAGCCAAAGGATTTCTCTTCCATGAGCATTCTTACAGCCGTCCACGTGCCAGGGAGACCATAAGTCTCGAGGAGACGGCTGGAGTGTGCAGCACCCTCAGTATCTCCTGGGATAAGCGTCCCTCGCAGCGCCCTTTGAGAAACCTGGTCCCTTGGCTACCTCGGAGCACTTTGATGCTGATGGATTTAATCAAGCCACTTCTGCAGCTCCAGACGGATGGGCGGCTGAGTGCTCATGCACTTGCTGAGGGAGGAAGCCGTGGAGTTGTCCCTGAGGCTGTGAGAGCTGGCCTTGGCCCGGCCCTGCCCTGTGGTCGCTCTCGCCTGGTTTTGCAGCGAGCCTGCGTGGGGTGCCGAGGGAACTACTGTCCCCCGAGCAGAGTTGACTGCGGGTACTTCCCACTGTGTCGGGGGTGGGGAGAAGAAGGTGCTTCTTCTGCCTATGACACATCCTGCCCTTCTGACCTTGCTCAAGGTGACAAGGGGCCACCAGAGCTAGGGCAGTAATGTGGGGCAGGGGAGATGGCGTATTCTCCACTCCGCCGCCTTCTTTCCTTCCTTGGCACTGTGGGGCCAGGGCAAAGCAGCCCTGGGGCCACCCAGTCCTTTTGTACCGGAGTCTGTGGGCTAGTGCGGCCTTCCTGGGGTAGCTGTGGTAGTGGCAGCGTGCCCAGCCAGCCCCAGTCTGTAGGACTTGTGCAGTGGCAGAAGTGCTAAGGAGAAAGGATGAAGAAAAGGAGAAGAGGGAGGGGCAGGAGGAGGCCTCAGAGATGCTGTTGGAAGGTGGGCTGGCTGGGGCCCCGCCCTGGTTCCGCACACCCATTGGGGGCGTGGCCACGGGAAGGTTCCTGACTTTGCAGGTCAAGCAATTACTTTGTCTTTTCTCCAAAAGGCTCTCAGCGAGAGGGTTCATTCCAGTGAAATCCACTTGGAGGAGTGCCGTGCCTAAACTGGGTGTTGTCTGTGCTCCTGCTGAGAAACACAGCGACCTTGTGCTCTGGAGTTTGTTTTGGACTTGAGGACCAGAGCCGCTCCAGCTGTGCACCTGCAGGGGAGGGGGGTCACTGCTGCCACATGAGACACATGTAGTGACCGTGGCCTCTAAGCAGAGCACTGGGCCTCTTAGTTCGACTGGATGTGTTCTGATTTATCACTCACTGTCAAAGTCAATCACATTTAGTTACAGTTTCATTAACAACGTACTGTCCTTGAGGTGAATGGCTGATGAGCCTTTAGGACGACCCCCCGAATCTGGGGTCTGCGGTAGCTGCACTTACACAGCGACAGCTGGCGGTTCCCCCCTCCTGGTGGGAGCCGGGGCAAATGGCCTGACTCGGGGAATGATGCGTGAAGCTGGTTGTGGACTAGGCAGGAATTTATTTTATTCCTTCATTTGTTCATTCATTGAACAAGTATTTACTGAAACACCAGCAACGACAGACCCGTCCTTGCGTTTCCTAGCTGGACACGCGCAAGCAGGAAGGCTTCTATCTCGGGTTCCAAATGGCCAGTGTCAATGGGACGTGCGGCTGGGCTGTGACCTGGGCATTGCAGAGGTCAGGTGACCTGTTTGCTGTGCGCAGGCCTCCTTTCTGCCTGGAGCTGCCTGACAGCCTGGGCCCTGGGCCGTCGGTGGGGCTCACGCTGGTCTCTCTGCTCAGGTTCCCGCGCCTGCACAGCGCCGTCATCAGGACCTTCGTCCTGGTGCAGCACTACGCGGCTGCCATGATGGCGGTGAGCGGCCTCTCGCAGATGAAGAGCTACACCTCGGTGGAGACACTGGAGATCACCCAGAACCTCCTCAGTGCACCCAAGCAGTGCCCCTGTGGCCACGGGCTCATGGTCCTGCTGCGGGTGCCCTGCCCGCCACTGGCGGCCCTGGCCTATGAGCGCCTGGCCCACGTGCGGGCGCGGCTGGCACTGGAGCAGCACTTCGAGATCATCCTGGGCAACCCCAGCTCTGGCCTCACTATCGGGAAGCACTTCGTGAAGCAGCTCAAGGTGGGCGCCCTTGTCAGGGGCAGGCGGGGTGACGGAGGCCTGGGAGTGCGGTGCAGGGGGGCAGACTGGTGACAAATTCCTTAATGTTGTATCCCTCATGGCCTCTTGTGCCTTGCCACCCCTTCTGCTACCTTTCTGGCCAAGTCTCCACTTGCATCTTTCAGT
Source organism: Tonatia bakeri (assembly GCA_004024845.1). NCBI lineage: Eukaryota > Metazoa > Chordata > Mammalia > Chiroptera > Phyllostomidae > Tonatia > Tonatia bakeri. The sequence continues at coordinate 260,762 of PVIA01001112.1, forward strand.
CCAGAGGTACCCAGTTATCCATGCTACCCCCTTGCTGCCCTCCCGCCTGCCCCAACTCACTATCTTGCTGTTTCAAACTCCTGAGTTGCAGCCTGCTTCTTTCTTCCTGGGGGGGCTGTCTCTTCTCTTTCCCTTAGCTGATGTCTGCCAGCCTGTGGGACTCAACTGGGTGTCCTTTCCTCTTTCAGCAAGCTGCCCCTCCCAACACCGGGGGGGGGGGAGGCTCCCCCACACCTGGGGCTGCCTTGGTGTTCTCTGTCCTCGGGCTTCTCTCCCAGGTGATGAATGGAGGGCAGAAACCATCCCCAAAGATCTGTTTCCCACACTTAGCGCGGTGACTGGCTTAGAGCAGCTTCTCGGTAAATCTCCCGGTGGTGGGGAACGCACAAGCGTTATGTTAGAATGTTGGAACGATGACTAAGGAGGAACTGTGAGTGGCAGGCGCAGTGCTGCGGTGGAGAGACGGTAAAAAAACAGTACACACACTGAGGGCATGTGCCGTCGCCCAGGGAGTCAGGGAGCAGGTATGTCCTGAGCAGCTGGTCTGCGCGGGGAACACGGTGGAGAAGAAGGTGACCTACTTATTTGCAGCACAAAGAATGTCCCTTTCTATCAAAGGACACCATTCAAGGGTTTTAAATCAGGGAGGCCATCCAGGCTCCCCTGGAGCTGGGCTAGCTGGGGAGTCGGGAGTCTTAGGTTTTCTTTCTTCTGAATTATCTGCAGATGTGGCAAAAAATTGAGGATGCGGAGTGGAGACCTCAGACTTACTTGGAGTTGGAGGGCCTGCCTTGCATCCTAATCTTCAGTGGGATGGACCCGCATGGGGAATCCTTACCGAGGTGAGAGGAGGGGGCTCTGCCCCTGGGGTCTTTGGGGAGCCTGAGCCCACACCTGGGGCTTTTCTACTCTGGGCTTCCACTGCCCGACTCCAGGGGGCGCATTCACATTCATAGTCACCACAGGTTTGTATCTTTATTATGGTGGTTTTCTAGCTCATGGCAGTGAACAGTGAGACCTGGGACACTTTCCCTAGTTCTCTGCTTGTGGGGGCAGGGTGTGGGGGCTGTTGCCAGGCTCCAGGTGGAGGCCTTGCAGTTTGTCCCCAGGGCAGGGGGAGGGCTGTCACCCAGATAGGGACAGCCATCCCACTTAGGAAAGTGTTGGATCATCGTGGCTGTGTTTCCTGCCAGTCTGGGGGAGAGCTGGTTCCTCTAGATTGAGGGCGTGTGCTGGAAGGGGCTGGTGGCCGATGCCACTTGCGAAGAGTCCGTTCTTCTGGCTCTCGGGGCCGCCTGTCTCAGGGGCTGTGTTCCTGGCCGTCACAGCCCTGCAGACAGCTGTAGGCCCACGCCGCGTCTCCTGGGGGTCTGTCTCCCCACAGGCCGGCAGACACTCAGGATAGAGGTCCCTGGGCCTTCAGCCCGGAAGTCGCTGGCACTGGTGGTCACAGGTTGGCCTTTACAGACTGACTTCGCACCCACAGAGCAGAACAGAGCAGATGGCCACACGAGGGGCCTGGGCACATCTTCGCTTACATAACAAAATAGGAGGAACCCACATTTCCCGAGTCCCTGCTACACGCTGGCCACCCTCCTAGATCCTTTTCACGTACTTTAGTTCACTTGAGTCTCGTAACCCTGGGGAGACACGTTGTCCCAGGGGCACCAGGGCGGGGAGAGGTTAAGCGGTGTGGCTGACCGAGGACGCTGGGGCGTGTGCAGGGGCCCGGGAAAGGGGCTCCAGACCTTTGACTTTGGTTATTGTTATTTTGCAAGGGCTAACTCCTCCATTCTGCAGCTCTGTCAGGGCTCAGCGTCTCGATCCGTCTTAAACTTGTGCGAGGGTTTACTGAGTGTCCTCTTTGTATCAGCACAGTGCTTGACTTTCGGCGTCGTGTCTGCACCCGCCACAATAGCACTACTGTCCTGTTTCACAGATGAGCTCAGGAAAGGCCGTTGCCCGAGGTCACCCACCTGGCAGCCAGTCACAGAGTCTCTCGCTGAGCCCTGTGCTGTCCCCCCTCCACACCCCTGAGCTCTGCGCTGGCCTGTCCTCCGTGCTCACTTCCTCTGAGGACCCCGTTCCTGGTTGGTGTCTGTGTCCCAGATGGACTCTCACTTCCAGTAGGATGGTGACTGGATTGTCATTATGTTCCTAACACCTAGCGCAGCCCCTGGCACGTTTTAATTGTGAACGAATAATTACCTGTCCAATTATTACATACAGTCCTCCCAGCAGTGCGCTGAGGTGGTTATTCACACTCATTCTCACGTCTCAGAGGAAAGCATCCTGGGCCTGCGAGAGGCTGCACACTGTGGAAGGGTCTGTCCCTAGGAAGGGGCAGGGCCAAACTTTGAGGCTCATTTCCATCCCCACTCAGTGCTCAGCCTGTTATGTGCAGCTCCACCTACGCTGGCTGGTGGGGAGCTCCCAGCAGGCCGCTGGCTTTCCTTCGGTGCAGCCCCAGCGCAGCCCTGGGCCCCAGTGGGAAGGGCAGGGGCAGTGCTGCTGTTTCCCTCCGTGTGAGTGCAGCGCTTCCTTACGGAAAGCTCTGGATGGACACCTCTTCTGTCCCTCCCAGGTCTCTACGGTATTGCGACCTGCGTCTGATCAACTCGTCCTGCTTGGTGAGGACAGCGCTGGAGCAGGAGCTGGGCCTGGCTGCGTACTTCGTGAGCAGTGAGGAGCCCCTGGAGAAGGGGCCCCGGTGCGAGGGCACGGAGAGCGACGCAGAGAAGCTGAGCAGCACGGACAACGAGGAGGAGGAGCTGGTGACTGAAGGTCTGCGCCTGCACTCACAGTCACGTGAACAGCAGTGCTGCGTGCGCGCGGCCCTGGGGCCAGTCTGCTGGCCAGCAGCTGCGGGAAGAGCTGTGTAGACACGTCTTTGGAGGGAGTGGCAGCTCTCTCCTTGCACTAAGGGCTTGCTGCTGCTCCTTTTCCCCAGGTGTAAGACAGTGGAAACCCTGACAGGCTCTTCTAGCTCTAGGATTCTTAATGACTGGGAAGAAAAATGGAGATTTCTTAGGGTCTAAATTCATACTGAGTTATCGGTGCAATTAATGCCTGGTATGAGATGCATATGCTCATTTTCCCCTACGTGAACCAACCCGACAGCTTGTGCCCCCTATTGAGACGTGTGAAAACAGGCCAGTTGTGTTGGCAGACTCAAAGACCCAATGCCATGCTGTGGGAGGGCACGTAAGGCAGAGCGGAACAAGGCATTGGCTGTGCTCGGCAGTACAGCGAGGCGGGGAAGCTCTGAATACAAAAGCGCACAGCCCTTGGGCGTGGTGGGGCAGAAGGATGGATGTCGGGCCAGAACACCGTGCTCCTCATTTGCTGCCACCTGCTACCCGTGTGGCCTGTGCCCTGTCCCAGCCTCTGCGTGCCCCTCTGTAAAGTGGGGACTGCAACCCCCGCCCGGCAGACTTCCCTGGGGCTGGGGCGGTCCCACGCAAATGCGCATGTGCCTCCTGCTGCCCGTGGGGTGAATCCATGCCCCTGGCCTTCCACCGTCCACCTCCTGTGCTTCACTATTCCCGCTTCTCAGAACTCTGTAGCCCCAAAACGCCACAGCCAGCTCTAGGGGTTCGCTGGCTGTGCTCTGCTCTCGTCCCCTCAGGGCCACTCCTCCGTGCTTTACCTGGATGCCCCTGCTGGCCCTTCAGGACTCTGGTCGGGGTCCTCTCTACCTTCCTCACCTTCCCTGCTTCGGCCTCTGTGCAGCGTGGGGGCCTGGCCCCCCTCTCTGTCCTCATGTCATCCTGTAGCTGTGACCCTTGGGTGGGGGTCCCCACTGAGACAGGGGTGCCTCACTGGCCTGCCCTGCCCCTTACTCCTTCGGTCCTCTCGGTGCTGTCAGATGTGGGCACCTGGATGTGGAGGGGTGGGAGGGTGGGTGCGAGGATGGGGAGCAGCGATGGGTGGGAAGGTACCTGTTAGTGCCGGGTGGGCCTACGGGCGATGCCTTCCCGGCGTCCGCACAGGGGTGTGTGTTTCCAAACAGGCTGCCCCTCGGAGAAGAGGAGCCCCATGAAGAGGGAGTGGTCCTGCTCCCATGACTCGGCGTCCTCCGGCCTCTCCTCTAAGGCGTCCGGTGAGTCTCCCGGCGGGGATGAGTTCAGAGAGGCATTGAGAGGTCCTTTGCTTTCGCCTATAACTGGGAGGAGATGGGATTTCAGAGGAAGTGGACTTTCTAGAAAGTAAGCATCTGGACTGGGGCCTGAGAACGGGCAGCATTTCGGCAGGACCCCAAGGTGCTGCGGCCCCGGTTCTGGGGGAGGACTGTGGACTCTGTCCTGTTCAGTAGCCTATGTGGGGCGGCCACAGGGGGCCACCCCCTTGGGGCTCCCCAGGTTTGGATAATCAGGAGGAGAGAGGAGCAAGGTGAAACATTCTTGTAGATCCTGAGGGTGCAGAGGTAGACATGAGACTTCAGGTGTCAGATGGAGGAGGAGGCCCTGCAGGTGGAGGGAGAAGGTATTCCAGGTAGGGGGAACTTCACAGGGTAAGGTTGCTGAAAGCATGGAGGTGCCTGGGTGCAGGGAGTGGCCCTGAGGGGAATGGGCAGGGTGGGGTGGGGTCCTGGCTATGGTCAGGGTGTGTCTGCAAGGTTGTGAGGTATGGGGGTGTTAGTACAGAGCACAGCGGGGGACTTGGCCTGGGGGGTGCCTTCGGTTTCCATCTCCATCCCCCTCTTGCAGGTCAGGACAGGAAGGGAGTGGCAAGGAGAGGCCTTTGAGATGGTGTGGGGGGATGCTGGGGGGTTTGGATCACACCATGTGGGGGTCACCAGCTCTCTCCGACCAGCGGATCCTGGGTGTGTCATAGGACAGGAGAGGCTGTGTGTCACCAGCAGTGGGATTTCATTGACAAAAGGCCCAGCGATGGCCCAGTGAGGGCAGTTCATGTTGCAGAAACAAGTGGCTGGCAGTTGTCAGGATGGGTCTTTCCTCGGGTGTGACCGATGGGTTTCTCTCCCCAGGCTCAGCACTTGGTGGCGAGACCTCGGCTCAGCCTGGGGGGCCCTGGCAGGGGGAACGGGCCCGGTCCCCACAGTCCTGTGGCCCTTCAGAGGAGGGCAGGGGACCTGGTGACAAACAGAGGCTCCGAGGCGGTCAGGGGCCCCCGTCAGGCGTGAGCAGGCACAGCCCTGGGCCAGCCCCCCAGCCTGACTCTGGCCTCAAGACCAGCCAGAGGGGCGTCCAGGTGCAGGTCGCCTCATCGTCCCAGCCCTCCTCCTCGGGCTCGACTTCCTCGCCTGCTGCCGGCCCCCTGGCCCCGCAGGCCCCCCGTTGCTCCCTGGCCAAGGCCTGCCAGCAGCCGCCTGTCGTCTTCCTGCCCAAGCTGGTATACGACATGGTCACAGCCACAGACAGTGGCGGCCTGCCCAAGGCCGCCTCGCTGCTGCCCTCCCACTCGGTCATGTGGGCCAGCTCTTTCCGCCCCCTGCTCAGCAAGACCATGACCTCCACGGAGCAGTCCCTGTACTACCGGCAGTGGACAGTGCCACGGCCCAGCCACATGGACTATGGCAGCCGAGCCGAGGGCCACGTGGACGGCTTCCACCCTCGCCGGCTGCTGCTCAGCGGGCCCCCTCAGGTGGGTGCGCGCCGCCATGGCCCAGCCCCTGTGGGTCCTTGTGCACAGGCCCGGGGGTGGAGGGCTGCTGTGCCCAGGGCTGCATCTTCTGTGATGGTTCTTCTGTGGACAGGCGGATGGAGGCCAGGGCCTGAATGACTCCTGTCCTCTCACCTCAGTTTCTTCTCACGAGGAATGGAGGGTGGGAAGGTTCCTTGGGAACCTTCAGATGATGATTCTGCATCCCCCACCTTGTTCCATTCGGTCCCCAAGCCAGTCCGTGTGACCTGCTGGCTAACACTGGAAGGCATGGGTACAGTGTAGCAGGCTGGCTGTCAGTATCCCGGCCTGTTGTGTTTCCCTGGCAACAGCAGGCCACTTCACCTGTCAAATGGCAAAAACACCCCCATGGTGAAGGTCCAGCGCCATGGAGGGGACTGTGGGCCAATACCTGGGCTTGGCAGGGGCTTTGGCAGCCAATGCAGAGGTGGGCGGTGGGCCCTTGGGTGGGCTGCCCCGGGCTGAATGCTGACTCTGGCATCACCTGGTTCCCTGGCCTCCCTGCCCTCCGCTGAGCACGAGGAACACAGCAGTCCCTGCACAACAGAGATGGGGGCATTAGACGAGAGAACTGCAGGACACCCAGATAAGACTTGGCCGTAGGAGCACACACACGGTGTCCCCTGTGGCCCCCATCAACATCGGCCCGGTCGCAGTTCACGATGGCTGCCTTCCGACCGAATGTGCCCATCTTCCGGAGTCTATTCCAGGAAACACAGACCCACAAAAATATGTCTAAGGATGCTTGTGTCAGTATTGTTCTCAGTTATAAGAAACACCTGGGGACAATTCCATTGGTCAAGGTCGGTTGAATAACTTTGGTACAGTCATGATCTTGAGCCCTAGAAAATCTGAGCTAGATCTCCGCATACTAGCACTGAGGTTTCCCTAAGCTGTTTAAATGTTTAAAACGTTGCACAATACTGGATACATGGTGTGATGTCAGTTAGGAAAAAAAATCAGCATGTGTACCATGTGTGTCTGTGTGAACATGCCTGAAACAGCCCCCGACAGAACAGCCATTAAATCCTTATGGGGGACAGGGCTTTGCGGATATTCTACTTCATTATTGGTCTGTATTTCTTGAACTTTTACATGAGCATTTATTTTTTAAACAGGAGAAATTTTTAGATAAGGGGGTACCAGTTTCTCTACACCCTCTCATTACTGCATGTAATCAGTCACGAAAATGTTTACCTGTTTCATCGGAGGAAAATAGTATTTTGTTTTATTAGTAAGGTCGAATATATATTTATCTGTCATTGTAGTTCTTGTACATTGGTATTTTCTGGTTTCTTTCTCTGTGAGGCCATTTGACTTTTTCCTGCAATAGAAGCTCTTTAGAAAGTATAGACTTCAACCCTTTGTCTAATATATGTATTGCAGGTACTTTCTTTGACACTTGCCCTGGTCGTGTTTCGTATTTTCTTTTTCAAAGTTAGTTGCTTGCGTTCATCAGTGTTTGCTGCGCACGGACGGTGAACCAGGCGTCCGACCGGGAAGTTGGAGGGCACAGCCCTGGAGCGACAGGGTGGGGGAGGGGAGCGTTCTGCGGAATCCAGCAGGCGCTCATCTAACCAACGGTGACCAAAATGAACCTACGACCAACAGTACACTTGCCAGGTGCTCAGCTCAGGGCGCAGGGGAATTGATGCGAAAAGAGGAGGAAGAAGAGAAAGATCATTTTCTTTCTTTTCCTGGACTTCGGAGGAGATGCTGGTATCTCACGTTTTTGTTTTCTCACTGGGGACATACAGATTAGGACAAGAAGAGCGATTTGCAACATGCAGGACTCTTAAGAAATTATGTCTCTTATTGGCAGTTTATTTTCTCTGAAGCAAACTTTCTTCACCTGGTGAAGTCCCATTTCTAACAGCTTCAAAAACGTGGCTGGTGAAAGCTGGAGACGCTGGGGCAGTGATGTATAAGCAGCGGGAGGCGGGGCCGGGGGGGGGGGGGGGGGGCCCTGGGCTCTCCCCGGTGTTTATCCGCTCACCCGCCCGCTGTGCTGCTGTGCTTCTTGAGGCCGCGTTTCCCCTCTCGTGTCTCAGCCTACGCGGGGCGCTCGGGTTCATCAGGCAAGGCCTTGAACAGCGGCTGGAGACCCGGGGCGGACTGACGGCTGGCTCCCACCTCCCTGTGCTCACAGATCGGGAAGACGGGCGCCTACCTGCAGTTCCTCGGCATCTTGTCCAGGATGCTCGTCCGGCTCACGGAGGTGGACGTTTACGATGAGGAAGAGATCAACATCCGTGAGTTTGACCCTCTGGGGGCTCTGGGGCTCGGAGTCGTCTTTAGTGGGTTTCTCAGGTGACTTTGTGTCTTTCCCTTTCCGGATGAAATTCTCAGGTTCATGATCAGATGCCCCCCGGGGCCTGGTGGTGGGTAGTCATTTTGCTCAAGATCAGACTAGTGTGTGGGGGGCCTTTGTGGGGCTAAAGCCACTGTACTGAAAGTACCCACCCTTGGCTGGGTGGGTCCCATGTGTCAGGCACGGTGCTGGAGCCCTGCATCCGTGACCACAGTTAATGTTCTTCCGAACACCGTGGTGGTTCCTGGTAAGTTACCAGGTTTATCCGTTTCCCTGTAAGTAAGTCACGTGCTCAGGAGCCCAGCCCGGAGGTGGCAGAGCTGGAACGAACCTGGGTCTGAGTGCTGCTGCCTCCACAAAGTGGGGCTGTCCATCAGGAGTCCCCCTCCCCACCCCTGCTGGCTGGGCGAGCACATAGGGCAGTATCACCGGGAAAAACGGAAATTCTGTGTGATAACATGGGGATGTCTTTTCTCCTCATGCACAAGGCAGAGTTTACCCTGATGGAGGTAAGGCCCTTTGACCTGCTGGTTTATGCTGTCGCGGGACCCAGCCTTCGTTTCCCACCCCCCTTCGGGTGTCTCCCGGTGGCCAGGGACTTGGGCTGGTAAACACGCAGCTGCTTTGGGGATTCACATGTGTTAAGGAATCCTAAAGGGAGCCAGGCAGCTGTACTGGCATCTGAGCAGTGCTCAGAAAACTGTGGCCCTGGCTGGTGTGGCTCAGTCAGTTGGAGCGTCATCCTCTAACCAAGAAGTTGCAAGTTCAATCCTTGGTCCGGGCACATGGGGGAGGTAGCCAATGGATGCTTCTCTCTAGCATGGATGTTTCCCTCGCTCCCTTCATTGCCTCAGGGCAATGAAAAAATGTCCTTGGGTGACGATGAAAACAGTAAAAAATTGCATATCTTCAAGGTGTACAACTTGATTTGGTACATGTGTGCCCTGTGAATCTCCACCTTAGTCAAGCTGATTGATATAGCCGTCACCTCACTCAGTGGCTGGTCCACTGCAGCCTTGCTCACGGCACTGAGGACACACCATCATGTGTTGTCCATGGAGAGGAGTGGCCACCCGAGGATGAAAGGGGGCGGAAAATGCAGTGCACGCATGTGATCAACTGTCACTTGGCCTTGACAAGGAGGGCGGTCCCGCCACGTCCGTGGTCTGCACTTCGTGCTTCTCCAGATGCTCTCAATGGTGCCACAGTTTTGGGGACCGTTGAGAGCCAAGGAAGCCCGCCCGGCGCTGGTCTTGCCTTTGAAGGAAAGAGGCTCTTCCAGCTCCGAGTTTCCCACGGTCCCCCACGGTTTGGAACTGCATCTCAGATGAGACCAGGCCTGTTGAGTTTCTGTCTCCTCCTTCCTTGGTGAGATCCCAGTCATACAGACAGGACTCGAACCCAGTCTGTTAAACCTGGAAGCATGATTTGTTAAATACTCTTATCTCCTGGGTTTCCTCTTCGGTACGACCTGCGTAATTCCTGTGCCGCAGGGTGTTGCGGACACTAAGTGATGTTACTTACATGCAGCACTGAGCTCCTCCAAATGCACAGTGAACACCCCTCTCCTCTTCCCCCTCTTCCTCCCATGGGCCATGCACTCTGCCTGTGTATACAGTGCACAAGGGGAGAGAGGGGCATATAACATACAGGGAACCAATACATTACATAATCGAGTTGGGCCAGCTAGACTTTGTTTAACCTTTGACCAACAAGCATTTAGTGAACACCTGTAGCCCACACCAATTACCACGTAAGGTGATACAAGGATCCTGGAAAAGAGCTGTGTAGGCCAGGGCGGTACTGGCACTCACAGGGAGGAAGCGGGGGACCTGAGCTCTTAGAAGAGGCTTTCCAGAGACGCGGGGCTTGGGGCTGGGCTGCACTGGCTGGGTGGCATTTAGATGTAGGAATGAGAAGTACACGAGGCTCCGAGGGCCCTGGGAACCAGCGTGGTGAATGCGGGAGGCGGTTCAGGGGAGCAGCACAGGGCACCTGGAGGGCAGCTGTGCTGGGAGGACCTGAAGTGGCCGAGGGTCAGAAGAACAAAGCCGCCTCCTAGAAAACACGGCTGCTCCTCTGGGTGTAGATCGCACTGAGTGTGCCTTCTCGCCTCAGTGGAACAGTCCCTCAACGGGCTCGTGCCCCCAGGGGCCACACACTCAGTAACCGCTCTGCTCCCAGCGGCCTCCTTGTACACGTCTGAAGTAAGCCTGTCCCATTTCCTTCTGTGTCATGACTCTGGCTGTCCCCCCATCTCATAGGCCCCCGAGAGGAGCCCGACTGGCACTACCTCCAGCTCAGTGACCCCTGGCCGGACCTGGAGCTCTTCAAGAAGCTGCCTTTCGACTACATTATTCACGACCCCAAGTACGAGGACGCCAGCCTCATCTGTTCTCACCATCAGAGCGTGAAGAGCGAAGGTCAGACTTTTAACATCTTCCAGAGCACGTGGGGGCGGCCCCTGACGGGAATCAGCCGAATTTCGTTAGTGGTGGACGTATCAATCCAGCAGGGTGAGCTGATCAGCAGCGCCCAGAGCTAAGGTCGGGGGTCCCTGGATGGAGACGGGCTCCCTAGGAAACCCAGAAAGGGGGACTGACCTCTCAGGGAGTCCAATGGCAGTAAGGACACACTGGCTGGTTGTCACTGCCGGGGTGTTCGGGAGACCCTGGTTTGCAGAGGGTATCGACACATACCTTTGTGAATTTCGGTCGTGGCGACAAAATGCTCATGTTTCCCTCCCCTCCCTCAGTCTCTCGCTTCCTCCGTCCTCCTGCAGGGGCCTCTGTCACTGCGTTGTGACCCAGCTGTGTTTCATGGTCCCCGTCAGCCAGCAGGATGTTAGTGGCCAGTGTGTGGTAAACAGAGAGGAGGGTTCCGTGCACGGGATGTGTGAGGCGGGTACTCACCAGTGGCCGTTTCAAACCGTTGCTTTTGTCCCGGTGGCTCTCAGTCCCATCACTGCCGGGCCCTACACGTAGACTCGCCTCTGGTGCAAGTTCAGCAGGAGATGTCATTTGGAAAACATGGGGCAAGTCCTTGTGTAGCACATCGACAGTCTCCACAGTTGCATAGTGAGTCCTTGAATATACACTGATAAACGTTCCCAGGCTCACGAGTAAGGTGACGCGGAAATAGCCTCAGTTTATCCCCCCAGACCCTTGTTTCTGCCCAGCTGGGCCCCGCCCCCAGCCACCCCCTCAAACCAGGAGCTAGCGCTTCCGGTGGTTGCCGTGGAGCCGCAGGAGGGCGTGACATGTCTGCCTCTGCCGCTCCTTGACTCTGGGGTTTCCTGCAGACAGGAGGGCGTCCCGGAAGCCGGAGGACCTCTACGTGCGGCGTCAGACAGCGCGCATGCGGCTGTCCAAGTACGCGGCCTACAACACGTACCACCACTGTGAGCAGTGCCACCAGTACATGGGCTTCCACCCCCGCCACCAGGTAGGCCGCGGGCGCCGGGCCTGGGTTCCACCTTGGCCGATGCCGTGGTTTCCCTGTCTGTGTGTTCATTCTGGAGTGGGAGGTGGAAAGTTCAGAAAGCCCTTGGTTCCTGGTCTGCTTGCATCCTCTCTTCCCTCCACTAATCTGTGGGCTCACCGCCGACGCTACAGAGCAGTGGTTCTCCAGGGCCACTGGTTCATGAGCAGCAAGGGGAGCTGCCTGCAGACACTCCATTGTCTTTCCGTCCCCAGCAGTTGGGCAAGGGCACACAGCGGACACTTCCACATGCTTGGTGCTGGGTGGCCAAAAAGTCCCTTCATTGTTTCCTGTAAAATAAAAGGCACGTTTTTCATTTTCACCGCTAACTTTGTTGACTTGGATATTTAGAGTGTGTCAGCTGTCTCCCGTTATTGGCTTCTAGTGGGGAGAGGTCAGGGGTGCTGCTACACATCTAACAATGTAGGACAGCCCCACAGCAAAAAAACTATTTAGCCAAAATGTCAGTAGTGGCAGGAAACTTCGAAAACCACTTCTGACACATTCGATCAGTCACAGCACCTTCTCCATACACTGCACAAAGCATTTTTGCATTTCAGTTGCGTTTTTAACTTTCTTGAAATAATAAAGGATAAAATGTCAAAAATGTTGCTTATTTTCTTCCATCTTCAGTGTTAAAGTGCCTGCACAGAAATTTACCAATTTTGGTAAGTTTTTTTTTTTTTAAATGCATGCCGATATGACAGCTGTCACAGTACAATTCAACAGAATTGTTTTGAATGAAGTTAAAGACAACTCAGCACTACTAGAGCCATCATTTGGAAAAAACGTAACGGACTTTTTGGCCAGCCCAACACGTACCAGATGCACACGCAGAGGTGAATCAACCTTGTTTCCACTCTCACCGCTCACAGCGTAGGGACAGACGTGTGTAAGCAGAACTTCAGGACACGGCGAGCCTGCCAGAAGAGCGGTGTGGCTGAGCACAGACACGGTGTAGATAGAGGAGTGTGCACTTAGCACCTACTGTGCGCTGGGCAGTCTGCCAGGCACTTTTCTATCTCAGCATTTCCCAACCTGTGTACCTGGTAGAAAGTGTCATTTGCCCTGGACACTGGCCCAGGGCCCTCGCTGGTCCCCCGAACCAGTCTGCGTTGAAGCCACACCTGCAATCTGTTCAGGGTGCACGGGTTTAGAAACTGCCCTGTCTGGTTTCTTACTTAGTTCTCACTGAAACCTCTTGAGGCAGTAGGGGTTTTTGTCACTTCAGAAATTGTCCCCAGGGGATTCATGGAAGGTGAGTGGCGGAGGGAGGTGAGCTAAGACCTGGGGACCACAGCTGAGGGGGACCCACTCCAAGCCCCCGGGAGCACCGAGGGGCACACAACAGTCCTCTCTGCTCATTCCACTCCCTCCCTCGTCCCCAAGCTCCCCAAATTTTGTGAAATTTCCTCAGCTGCGTCCCTCTGTGCTCCCTCCCCAAGTCCAAGTCTATCTTTCCCTCCTCCCTGCTCCCAGAGGGCTTTGTGTGTCTGGAAGAATCCAGAGTTCACGGGTCCCGGCCTGTGCCCGCCCTCTCGGGGCCTGCCATTCCTGGGAGTGTGCAGCGCACACTGGTGGGCAGGGTGAGGGCAGGGAACGCCCCACTGTAGTGCCTGGTGAGGCCTGCAGGAGGCGCCACGTGGCTTGGGCAGAGCCCCGTGGGGAAGTCGTACCAGAGAGCTGCAGGCACAGAAACCACGTGAGGCGTGGGCTCTTCGGACAAAGTGACTAGAGGAGAGGCCAGACTTGGGGACAGGAGTGAGCCCCAGACCTCTGAGACTCTGCCTCTGTAACGTGGGGCTGACGGCAGGGCCTGCTTCATGGGACTGTCAGTTACAGTGAAGAGGGAACAGGGGGCGCTGGGTGCAGTGAGGGAGGCGTACACAGGTGTGTCCAAATCTTGTATTAATTTGCTGCTACACATGTGATTACGCAAGATGAAAAAATACATTCATTAGAATTGAAAGTGTGATCTAGCTAACTGAGCACTCTGAGTCAAGTCCAGAGTCCAGGGTGGCTGGTGCCTGAAGTGGCGTCCCTGGGGGAAGCACCGTCAGGATTAGAGAAGGTCCAGGCTTCAGCCGCGTGGGCGTGGCCTCCAGTAGCAGGCCTGGGTGTCCGCACCCTGTCCGGGTGTTGCCCATGGGCTGCTTGTGCTGTGGGGCAGAGGCGGCCGTGACCTGCGTGTGGTCATGGCCAGGACGGGCCTGGGGACTTCGGGGACGTCACGCCGGACGCTGATGACGAGCTCTGTCCTTTCCCCTCGCACCCCAGCTCCATGAGTCCACCCTGCACGCCTTTGCCTTCTCTTACTCCATGCTAGGAGGGGAGGTCCAGCTCCACTTCGTCATCCCCAAGTCCAAGGAGCACCACTTTGTCTTCAGCCGCCCCGGAGGCCGGCTGGAGAGCATGCGGCTGCCCCTCGTCACGGACAAGGTACTGGCTCGCGTCCGGTGGGTCAGGGCAGAGTGACCGCTGAGCTGGACACGTAGAGACTGTAGTGGCCTGATGAGTCAGGGGCCGGAGAGACCCATGTGGCGACTGGACTTGGCGGAGGTGGTGGGGGAACATAAGGGCTTTGGGGCCGCTCAGCCCAGGTTGAGCCCTGCTCTGCTATTTGCTAGCTGTGTTCCTTGAACTTCACACTTAACATCTCTGAGCCTTGGCTTCCTCATGTGTAAGCCCGGGCAGTAAGCCTGGGGTGAGGTTTACTGGCATAACCGACATACGGCACCAGCACAGCACCAGGGAGATAAGTGAGGAGTGGACCTTCCTCTGTCCACTCCCTTCTTTGTAACGCTCTCTGCTGGGCGACGTGCAGATGGCCCGGTGGCTGAGCGGCGTGACTCCCGCAGGGCCCGGCCCTGGCTCCAGTGGTTACCAACTAAGGGCCCTTCCTGCGGCAGCGCCCGTCCTGTGGTGTGGTCTGTCCTGCTCTTCTGCCTCCCCTTCCCCGTGTTGTCGGGAAGCCAATCCCAGACGTCACTGTCATGTCCCCTACACACTGCAGTTTGCGTCTCGACAGGAGAAGCTTCCTCTTTTGCGATCACTCTTTTTTCATTTTTACTTATTTTTAAGTCTTTTTATTGTATTTTTTCCCATTACCATTTAGTCCCTGCATACCCCGCCAGGTGGAGCGGCACCCAGCTCAGCCTGAGGAGCTCGTGTTGAGGGAAGGGTGAAGAGCACGCAGTGTTTTCTGTTTTGCAGAAGAAGCAGACCATTTTTTTTTTAAGATTTTATTTATTTATTTTTAGAGAGGGAAGGGAGGGAGAGAGAGAGAGAGAGAGAGAGAAACATCAATGTGCGGTTGCTGGGAGACATGGCCTGCAACCTAGGCATGTGCCCTGACTGGGAATCGAACCTGTGATGCCTGGTTCACAGCCCGCGCTCAATCCACTGAGCTAACCAGCCAGGGCAGAAGCAGACCATTTTATTTTTAACAATTTTCTTTTTAGAGGGAAGGGGAGGAGAGAGAGAAAGAGAGAAACATCGATGGGTTGCCTCTCATACACGTCCTGACCAGGGACCAAACCCGCAACCTGGGCATGTGCCCTGACTGGGAATTGAACCGGTGACTTTTTGCTTTGCAGGATGATGCCCAACCAACGGAGCCACACTGGTCAGGGCCACATGGTTTCTCACATAAAAGAAGTTCATCTTGAGTGTATAAATAGGCAGGCTGTGTGAGTTGGTGGCTGGGGATCGAAGTCCCATAGAAATGCCTGTGCTCCAAGCACGAGGCTGGGTGCTCATGTGAAGGGTAGTGACTTGGGGTGACTGATACATGCCCGTTAGTCCGGGCTAACAAACCATTCTCAAATTAGCATTTACTTGGCTTCGGATCCCGGGGGCCAGGAGGCTGGGCTCGGATCCGCTGGGTGGTCATCCTGGGCTGGGCTGAGCTCCCTCGTGCCTGCAGTTAGCTCCCAGGTGGGCTGGGGCCGGCTGGGCTCCAGTGGTCTCGGTGGGACACCCATTTCTGCTCCCCATGGTCTCCCTTCTCCAGCAGGATTGCCCAGGCTGGCTCCTGGGGAGGGCTTGGAGAGTGGGCCGCAGGCTCGGGACTGCTGCACCGTCATTTTAACTGCATTTCCCTAGTAAAGAGCTGAGTCTCAGCTGGCTTCAGGGAGCCTGGAGATAGACCCTTCAAAGGGAGGGGAATAACCATGACTGAGTTCAGAAACACGTTCCCTCCTTATTCCTCCACTTTCCAGAGTCACGAACACATAAAAAGCCCGACGTTCACCCCGACGACCGGCCGCCACGAGCACGGGCTCTTCAACCTGTACCACGCGATGGACGGGGCCAGCCACCTGCACGTGCTGGTCGTCAAGGAGTACGAGATGCCCGTTTACAAGAAGTACTGGCCCAACCACATCATGCTGGTGCTCCCCAGCGCCTTCAACAGCGCCGGCGTGGGTAGGCGTCTCTCGCCGCCCTGCCTGCCCGTCGGGTTCCTGGGACAGGAGACCCGAGAGGGTGTTCCGGGGCTGGCAGAGTTGAATGTCGTTCATCAAGCCTTTTGACTTGTGCAGCATTTTGATTTGTTCGACTGTTCTTTCTTCTTTGATGTTTGGCTGTTGATTTCAGTCGTGCTCTCGATTCATGTTAGAAAAGCAAGGATAAGCAGACGGGAATGTACGTGCACCTCAGAGAGGCGTGTTTTGTCCCCTAGAATTCTCCACCCCCTGCCCCCAGATCCACAGCTAATAATAGCCAGTGGGCGAGTGTCGCTGGTGGGCGAGGGCCGACCTCCGGGGCTGCAGGTCCTGGGGTGGGGCCGCTTCCCTGAGTGACGTCCAGTGGGCCAGAGCTGAGCTGGCGGTGGCTTTGCTCGGTGCAGGCGCCGCCCACTTCCTGATCAAGGAGCTGTCCTACCACAACCTGGAGCTGGAGCGGACCCGGCAGGAGGAGCTCGGGATCCAGCCGCAGGACATCTGGCCCTTCATCGTGATTTCCGACGACTCCTGTGTGATGTGGAACGTGGTGGACGTTGACGGCAGTGGGGAGAGGAGCAGGTGAGGTGCCTCCCCAAGCCCAGGAGTAGATGCGGGCATGGGCTTTCCTTTTCAGCGGGGATCGCCCCCCACCCCTCAAGGACCACCAAAGAGGGCACTCCTGTTAGAAAGCGCTGCATGTAGGGACAGAGCCCTGGGTGCCGGAGACTTACATTCCAAGCTTTACTTGGAGTTTAAAAAATGTTTTAAAACATATTTATTGTTTATTTTAGAGAGAGGGGGAAGGAGAGGGAAAGAGAGGGAAGGAGGGGGAAAGAAACATTGGTTGCCGCTCACGTACCCTGACCTGGGACTGAACCCGCAGCCCAGGTGTGTGTCCTAACTGAAATTGATCATCAACCTTTGGGTTTGTGGGACAATGCCCTACCCACTGGGCCGCACCAGCAAGGACTGGAGTTTTAAATTTTTTAAAAATTTTATTGAATGATCTGTATAGGAAACCACAACATATCTATTCAAATTAAAATATCTACAAAAGAAAAACATCCTGTGCAGAAATTGTTACAAACTGAACACGCCCGCTTAACCAACTTCCCTGTGGAGAAAGGGACCCTCACCACCCCCGGGGGCTCCCTCCAGTTGTCCCCCAGCCCCCTTCCTCCCACCCCAGCCCCGTTCCTCACACACCTGCTTGTATTGTACTTGCTGTGTGACGTGGACGCTCTTTGGCTTCTGGTTTCCAAGGGGCACTAATACCTGTGCTTTGTCGTGAGGACCAGCGAATCTGTGGGTGTTGTGCTGTGGCGAGCGGCGCCATGTGGGAAAGGCTCAGTAGAGGCAGTTGTATCCGAACGTCACTCGTAAAGCAGTCCTTGTTTTTTGTGATTTTACTCTGTTTCAGCGTAGGGCTGCCTGATGACTTCTGTGCTTGGCTTGTTTCTGAGAGGGCCACTGTTAGGTCAGTCCTCCTCCTGGGTGTCAGGGACGACCTGGTGCGGCACAGCCTTCAGTCGCTGTTTTCCTAGGAAAAGCGTGTTCCGTGTGACGGAGCGGCACGTGACTTAGGAGGATAGTGACCTGCTTGGCTTTCGCCATTCTCGAGGTCACCCTCCGAGGGCAGGAGCTGAGGGCCGAGGGCGGAGAGGGTGGAGCTTTCCTTGTGCCTTCCTGATTTGCATTCTGAAACAGCATTAAAAATCCTGGTATGAAACATCGAGCAGGGGACTTAGAGAGTTTAGCTTAAGCCCTCCAGGCGGATAGGGAAGCTGAGGCCCAGAAAAGTGGGGCAACTTGCCTGGGCCCTCATGGGCCCGATTCTCATCCCTGACTTACAGCCCTGGGGTCCTCCTCCCTGGTCATCCGTGTCTCTCACTGTCCTGCCAGACCTCCGGTGCCGTCCTCTGAGGTTGTAGGCGTCAGTGGGCTGCCTCCTCCTCCCCACGCTCTCACTTGGAATTTGCAGTAGAAAGCCTTGCTCTGTGCCACCATTGCACCTTCAGATGTACACTCTGGAGGGGTGTGGTGGTTTGTCCCGGTGGAGAGTGAGGGCTTCGGAGGCACACCCAGGCTCTGGGGGGTGGCACAGTGCAGGTCACTTGTAGCCCATCTTCCCTCCTCGGTGAGACAGGCGGGGCGGCTGCCTCTGTTGTAGGGTTGCTGGGAGGATGGGCACTAACAAGTGTGAGGTACTCAGCCTGGCACCTGGCCCTCGGCCAAGGTTGTGATGGACTCTACTTGCACCAGCCCTGCCCGGTATATGAGGGTTGGCCAGAAGGCAGCGTCCTGGCTGGCCAGTCCACAGGACCCCGCCTTGTTTGCACGTCGACCTAGAGATGTCCCTCTCCCTCCTTCGCGCAGAGAGTTCTCCTGGTCAGAGAGGAATGTCTCTCTGAAGTACATCATGCAGCACATCGAGGCGGCCCCCGACATCACCCACTACGCCCTGATCGGCATGCGGAAGTGGTCCAGCAAGACTGGGAGCCAAGAGGTGTGCGAGCCCTTCTCCCGCTGCCACGTGCACGACTTCATCATTCTGAACGTGGACCTGACCCAGAACGTCCAGTACAACCAGAACCGGTGAGCCTCCCACCCTACGGCAGCCACCAGCCAGCCCACAGCCCCATAGTCCTCGGTGAGCGGCAGCTTAGGCCAGCGGAGGGTGGCTTCTTCCCCGCCCTGCTGGGCCGCAAAAGCCAGACGTGCCCACCTGCGGCATTGGCCTCAGTCCTGATTTCAGCTTTAACTTCCTCCCTCCCTCCCTCCTTCCCTCCCCTCCTCCCTTCCTTCCCTCCCCTCCTCCCTTCCTTCCCTCCATTCCTTCCTTCCGTTCCTTCCTTTCCTTCCCTTCCTTGCCTTCCCTTCTTTCCCTCCCTCTGTTCCTTTCCTCCCTCTCTTCCTCCCTCTCTTCCTCCCTCTCTTCCTCCCTCCTTTCCTTCCTCCCTCTCTCTACCCCTCCCCTCCCTTCCTTTCCTCCCTCCCTCCCTTGCTCCCTTCCGTATTTTTGTTCTGTAAGTTTGCGGAGGGGAGATTCACATAAGACGGTTCAGCTTCCCTCGTGGACTCACACCATACTTGAGTGGCTTGCATCGTGCTGCGCTTACATTTTGTAGGTCACTTCCATTTGCGACTTGCATTGTGCTGTGTATTTATGTGTGTTGTTTTTTTGGCTTCCTCTGAGCACGTCACTTTTTAGGGGCATTAGCACTGAAGAAAACTGTAAAGTGATTTCTGTGTGTTGCTTTCTACACATTGAGCTGCAGAAGCTCTCACATCTCAAGCATAACCCCATCGCCAATACCCATTGAGTGTCCCTGTGCCTAGCAGTGGCATGCCCGTGGGGCGGCCGGTGTAGGAGTGTCGGGTTTGGAGCCAGACCGACCTGCTGGGAATCTGGGTGCCCTGATGCCCCGGCTCTGCAGGGAGCCTTGTTTCCTCCGCTGTAAAAAGTGGCTAGCTTTTTAAATCCTGGGAGGTTCACTTCTTCCTTAACGAATAAATAGGTGAAAGGGTGTTTGTAAGGTCCTCATACCGAGCTGGTATGGTCAGCAGATTGCAGGCCTGTGGTCGACACCTTAGGGACACCCTGCGTTGCCCGGCGCTGGCACGTCACAGCCTGTGTGTTTTCCTCATGGGTGCTGCCTCCGTGCCTCCCCAGGTGGAGGCCTCCAGGGCGGGAGCGAGCCCCCGCTCCGTGTCTGCTGCAGGTCGGGGCATGGCGGGCACATGAGCGGCCTGCAGTCTGACCTGTCCCCCCCTCTGGCTCTGCGCAGGTTCCTGTGTGACGATGTGGACTTCAACCTGCGGGCGCACAGCGCCGGCCTGCTGCTGTGCCGGTTCAACCGCTTCAGCGTGATGAAGAAGCAGATTGTGGTGGGCGGGCACCGGTCCTTCCACATCACCTCCAAGGTGGGTCGGCTGCGCACCCTGCTGGGTCTGCCGCGGGCCGGCCCTCGCGGTGCAGAGCCTGAGGGTGGGAGCTGGCGGGAGGCTGCATGGTCGCCTTCGAGTTAGTTTGGGGGGTCTGGGCTTGACCACTGGGTAGTGCCAGTGAGGGCCTTCAGCTGCGTCTGCCCTGTGCCCTCCTGTGAGCCCGAACACTCCCTGGAGCTTCCCACACACGTCTGCCTCACCGTGCCTGGCGCTCGCTCCTGTCTCCAGCAGTGTCTCTGCTGGACGGAGCTCTGGGCTGCCGGTGCGTGCATGGCCTTCTCTGGGCCCCCGGGGCAGCGCCTGGCCAAACACTGAGTGGCCCTGATGGGCTGGCTTCATAGCCGTGCTGTTGTCCGTGGGCCTGCCCTGGGTGGGGGGAGGGGGGACAGGGTCCAGGCATGCCTGTGCGGCCGGTGGGGCTGGGGAGCTGCCGTGTGGAGTCACACATGTTCCTTCCCGGAGGTGTCTCCCATCTATGGGCCAGAGCCCCGTTCTCTGCTCTCCACCTCTGTCTGCCTCGAATCGTGCCCTGATGACATCAGCCAGCTCTCACTCCAGCCACCTCTTCCAGCCTTCGTCCTTCCCCATCCCCACATTTCCCCTGTGGCCGCCCCCTCACCCCGACCTGGGCCGGTTCTGGGTTCAGACACCAGTTCCATCCCCTCCCCTCCCCTCACCGGTGGGGCGGAAGTCCCCTCACTTCTCTCACCGACTAGTAAGATACTTGAGTAAAAGGTCTGTACTTCTAGGAGAACTTGGACTCATTTAAAATCCTCCCTGCCCTGACTATGGAGTTTTCTTACCGCAGTCGTGGTAGATTTACAGTTTAATTTGGGGAGATTGCAGATCTTTACCATGGGAAGTCTTTCTACAGAAAAGCCCGATGTGCTTTGAAAACTAATTTTCCTTTTAGTTCCCTCAGTATCATTTTTTAACTCTTAGGTATTTTATCTTTATTCCTACTTTGAGCATAATCTTGTTTTTCCCTTTAGATTTAATCATGCAGTTGAACGTTTAGAGGACAGCCAGCGATGTTTTACTCACTCAGGAGTGCGTGGCCTGGCAGCTGGGCCGGGGGTCGAGTAAACTCATGGTGCGGTGCTGCCCGGATGAGCACCCCAAGGGGGCGTGTGTGTCACAGGGAGACCTAGCCTCGCCGGCAGTGGGGGGAGGGTCTGTGTGGCTGTCCCTGAGGAGCGACATTAAGGCGGAGGTCTGGAGGATGAGGGAGAGTGCCGTGTCCAGGCACGGGGGGCACCCTGGGAGACAGTGCTGAGGTCGTCGTGCAGGAGGTGTCAGGGTCACCGGGGAGAGTGGCGGGGATGAGGATGAGCTGGGGAAGTCGGCAGGACCTTGTCTGCCGGCCGTGGGAACATGCGAGGCTTCTCTCTAGGAGTCAAGGAGACGAACCGTGGGAGGGTGTCCCACAGAGGATTCGGTTGGTTCTTCTGTCCGGTGCCTCGGTCAGGGAAATGTGTCGGTGGCGATGATGGCGGAAGAGGCTGTGGGCTCCATGGGGGACAGTGGGGTGGGTGGGACCTGGGGGGGCCGGAGGCCGGCCATGCCCTGAGGTTTCGCCCCGGGATTTGGGGAAGCCAACTCTCTATGTGGGGAGGTCATTGTCTGCAACTTTAGCTGACCGCTCTGATCGGTTCTCCCATGTCCCCTTCGGTCAAGCCCAGTTCTCAGCGTAGAACCTCACAGTGGAAGCAGGTGTTCCGCACTGGCAGCACTGCCCCAAGACACAGTCACCTGTGACGGCCCCCATGATGGCCCCCAGCCTGGGCTCCCAGCACCCCGGGAGCCTCGGAGGAGGGGCCTCTCGGCTCGGGGTGGCTGGGAGTGGCTGACACTCGTCCTTCCCCCACTGCAGGCGCCAGACAGCTCCGCGGCTGTGGTGCCCGCGCAGTATGTCTGTGCCCCAGACAGCAAGCATGCGCTCCTGGCGGCGCCCGCGCAGCTGCTGCTGGAGAAGTTCCTGCAGCACCACAGCCGCCGCTTCTTCCCGCTGTCCCTCCAGAACCACAGCCACCCCGTGCTCTCGGTCGACTGCTACTTGAACCTGGGGCCTCAGGTAACTTCCAGATGGGAAGCCCTCAATCCGTGGAGCCCTCAATCCGAGAAGTGCCCCAAACAAAGGCACAGTACTTGGGCTCAGAAGTGCCACCATGTGGCTTCCTCTCAGGTACTGACCCCGAGTTACTGCCGGTAAAATAAGGGCTGAGAGTGTGCAAGTGGTTTGCTCCAACGTAGGAAGTTAGGAGTCAGACCCAGTTCCGTGCCAACGTGTTTCTGATTCTGGAAAGAGTTAACGAATGCATAAATCTGAGTCAGTCTCTTGGAATTGATTTTTAGGATATAGATTCGGAAGTAACAGAAAAATACCGTTTCTGGCCCCCAAGCCCGTGAGCTGGACCAAGCAGTTAGTGTTGTAGATGCCGAGCCCTAGCGTGGGGTTGCTGAGTATTTCACAGAAAGCGGTGGTTTTTCCCCTCCTGTCTCCCCTCTTCTTCCAGATTTCTGTGTGCTATGTGAGCTCCAGGCCCCACTCCTTAAACATCAGCTGCTCCGACCTCAGGTTCAGCGGGCTCCTGCTCTACCTCTGCGACTCCTTCGTGGGCGCGAGCTTCCTGAGGAGGTTTCATTTCCTGAAAGGTGACTCCCCTACTCTTCCCCTGGACCTTGACTTGAGTACTTGTCGTCCCCTGGCGTCTCTGAGGAGGGTAACGTCTGGTTGTAGTCCTCCTTGGCCAGTGGGTAAACCGAGGCTCAGAGAGCGAACGTAACCGCCAGGAAAGTACGGGAAGGTGGGGGTGGGATTCCAGGGTGGCTCTCTTTCCCCCAAACCCATCGGGTAGAGAGGAGACACCCTTCCTGTGAGGCAGCTTCGTGTCCCTTCCCAGCCCCCAGGTCCCCACCGGTGCTTCCTCCTCCTGGTGGATGAGCTCTTTCCCCTGGTCTCGGGGTTCTCCGTGCTTCTGGGCTTTAATTTTCCTCCTCCTGTAATTGCTTTCTTGCTGAAGTGGTTTGGAGTGACAAGCGTTCCCTCTCCATGACTTAAAGAGAATATTTCGCCCTGGCTGGCGTAGCTCAGTGGATTGAGTGCAGGCTGTGAACCAAAGCATCGCAGGTTCGATTCCCAGACAGGGCACATGCCTGGGTTGCAGGCCACGGCCCCCAGCAACCACACATTGATGTTTCTATCTCTCTCTCTTTCTCCCTCCCTTCCCTCTCTAAAAATAAATAAATAAAATCTTAAAAAAAAATATTTCCAGTCCAGCTGGGGTTCTTGACCAATGCGCACGTGTCCTTGGGTGGCCTTCTCTCTGATCTTCTGGTCTGGCAGGTGTTTCCTGGGCACCACACAGCCCTGGCCCTTGGGTGGTAGTGAGAGGCGTCTGCTGCAGCCTCTGTCCCGGGGAGACATTTTGTCTAACGGGAGAGGGGACACATAGGTAGGAAGGTAGTAGAGAGACCAACAGAATGAATGAGTGAGTATGAGTGAATGAATGAATGGACAGGAATGGTGCCTGGTTTATGCTAGCATCCAAGAGGAGGGAACATTCCCCTGGTTGGGCAGTGGGGAGGGGTCAGAGCTGCATCAGCCCGGAAGGGCGGGGCCTTGGGTGGGAGAAGGTGGACTGGGCCTTGAGGTGGCTGGCCCTCACCCAGGGCTGCAGCTGAGAAAGCTTGGTTTGTGATCTGACCAGCGTCTGTTTCCAGTTCCCCTTCTCCATCCCCTCCTTTGTCAGCATTTCTCCTGCCTCCCTGTTATCTCAGCTGGCAGGCCTGCCAGTCACCTCTCGTGTCTGCCTTGCTCAGATGACAAAGCATTCCAAAGGGTGTAAGAGGTCACTGGGCCCTCTGGTCCTTCCCTTCCCAGCAGTGTTGTAGTTCTTGGCAAGTAGAATAGGCAGTAGGCTTCAGTAGGATAAACTCACCTGTTTTCCTCACACACCTCCGCCGTTGTCTGTGCAGGTGCGACCTTGTGCGTGATCTGTCAGGACAGGAACTCACTGCGCCAGACTGTGGTCCGCCTGGAGCTGGAGGACCAGTGGCAGTTCCGCCTGCGTGACGAATTCCAGACCGCCAACGCCAAGGAAGACCGGCCACTCTTCTTTCTGACGGGGCGGCACATCTGAGGAACAGGGACACCCCAGCAGGTTTTTGGGAAGAGTGGAACCTTCAGAACCTTGTGCTATTAGGGCTCAAGGAAGAATTGGAAGCATGGGGTGTTGGAACTGAAATGGGCCCCAGAGCTGGTCCCGTGCAAGCCGGAAGACCGAGGCCCAGGGATGACAGAGCCTCACAGCGAGTGAGAAGGGTCTGTGGGTGGCGAGCAGGACGTCGGGCCCAGTCTCCCAGGTTCTGGGCCGGCCATGCTGCCCTGGGATGGGTCAGAGTCCATTTTACCAAGAACAGAGTTTAGTCTACTGTCATGTCGTCCGTGTGCTTCCACAGACAAACTTGACTTTTCTCAATTCTAAATCTCGTGGATTATTTTATAGAGGTGCCAGTGTTTCCAGCCAATGGGGTATGGTCTGAGCTCTCTAGGTTTTCCTGTGTACTACAAAGCAATATTCCAGAAGAACTTCTCATCTGTAAAGGCTGGAGACAAGGGAAAAAAGTTTAAGTGGGTCACTGCATAAGAATTATGTGATTGCTTAGAAGTTTGCTTTTTAAAAAGCTAGCCCAAAGGTGTCAACTTTAATGAAGTAAAAAATGGTTTTACTTTAGAACAAATGCAATTCTATTAAAATACTATAGGGTAAATACCCTACCTCTTAGAAAGGGCAAACATGAAAAGAAACTCCATAAAACTCAGAGGTTTCAGGAAAGATATGTCGTTACGGAAGTTGACCTTAAGAAACAGAATTCGCCTTACAAAGGAGAGAGGACCAAATGGCTTACTTGAAAAAAAAAAAAAAAACAATGAAAACAAAGCAATACAGAAACAACTGGGTGAGAACTAGACTTCTGACCATAACTTATTGAAGCTCAGTTCTCAGTTCCTTAAAGAGCTTGCCTTTTCTTACGACTGCTTGGTCCCTGACAGGACCTTCCCTTCCCACTCTTCCCTCCCCCTCTTCCTGACAGGAGAGGGAAGGTCCTGTCAGGGTCCTGACAGGAGAGGAAGGGGGACAGAGCAGAGGCGGCAGCAGGGATGTTGCAGGCTACAAACACTTTTGCTTGACCCCCAGAAAGTTTTGTAAACCAGCCTTGTAGAGCGCCGCCTACAGGCAGGCATCCGCAGCATGCGTGCACAGCCAGGATCCCGCTGAATCCTTCCGGCGGGTGGTGTGGGCTGACGCATTCTCCCATTGGACAGACGCAGAGAGTGCGCCTCCCCGAGGCGGCAGCTGGAAAGGGGTGGAGACAAGTCAGACCGCTGGACCCCTGACTCCAGGTCGACCGTCCCTCGCAGCACTGCTTGCGAAGTGGCCTGTGACGGAAGGAACAGTTGAACGGTCCTCAAAAATGGATCTCAGAATGCATTTTTATGTCTCCGTCTTTGTCATTTATAAGCACTCTCGTGGACAATAGTTCAAGAAGAAACTATTTTAAAAGATGATGCCAAAGAATTAGTGTCAATCTTTTCTTCCCTAAGAAAGTAAGTTTAGGTCAATGTTTATAATAAAGTCATCACTTTGTACCTGTCGTCATTCCTCTTTTGGAATAAAAACTCACTTTTAGTTATATTTGTCTTTTGTAAATAGGCAGCTTCGTGCTCTTCTCTCCATTTTACTAGTTAACTTAAAAAAGCAAACTAATATTCTTGTTTGTTCCAGCATTATAAATAAAACTTATAATGCATTTACTGTTTCTTCGGTGGGTGTTAAATTACATCATTTTGAGAGGAAGTTGTGTGGCCAATGATTTCCAGGGCTACCTGCTTAAAAATCTGGTGACATGACAGAAAACACAGTTTTGGAAATGAAATAGGAATAAATCCATACAAGTAGGGACCTGTTAACACGTGGAAGAAACGCTGAAAGAAGGAATTGGAAATGGAGGAAACCACAGCTGAACATGCGTGAGGGAGCCTGCCACACAAGAAGGCAGTTTTCGGGGTGCTCTGAGCTTCACCCTGGCTGGGAAAGCTGAAAGGGAGGGGGACCTGGGCTTTAGTTAGGCTGGTTAGCAGGAAGGAGCTGGTGCAGCGAAGCCCTTCGGTTCCTCCCAGCCCTTCCTGCCACTCCCCTTGTAGTGACAGACCCGGGCAGAGAGGAGCGGAGTTGAGGGGGGTGGTCACTCGTCTAGACTGGAGAATGTAAGAGTGCGTAAGAAACAGCTGTCTTCCATTAAAAGCCTTGTATTTGTTTCTTGACTTTTGAAGAACAAGTTTAGCTTATTTTTTGAACGTTTCATTTTTAAAATTCAAAATATGTGTGTCTTGGGTTTTTCCTCTTGAGTTCCTTTCCTTTGGCAAACTTTTTTTTAAAACTGAACATTGTAATAGCACTTTAAAATCAGCATAAGATATCTAAATTAGGTGCCGAACTCTTTTAAGGAGTTATCAGCGATGCTTTTTTTCATCTGAATGTGCATTCCCAAATTGACACCAAGAGAAAAATGAAACACCACTCACAACAGTCATTTAGTTTGCTGCGGAGCCAAGCAGGGGTTTAATGGCAACGGCATACTTCCTACCAAATTGTAACTTTGGTACCAGTTGAGACAAATCGAAGGTAAAACTATATTTAAAGTTCGGAATTACTCTTTGGAGTTTTAAAATATTCCTAGCAAAGCTCTATAGCTTTTGTCCTTTCAGAAAGCATAAGCAATTTTATTGGTTAAAAACACTGGTTAGCCCTGGCTGGCATAGCTCAGTGGAGTGAGCGCGGGCTGCAAACCGAAGCATCGCAGGTTCGATTCCCTGTCAGGGCACATTCCTGGGTTGCAGGCCACAACCCCCAGCAACTGCACATTGATGTTTCTCTCTCTCTTTCTCCCTCTCTTCCCTCTCTAAAATATTTAAAAAATGCTAAAAAAAACCACTGGTTTATGTAGACAGTGAAGCAACTCACTAATAAAGTGCTAAAACGAAAGGTGAACCAAAGTATACGAAACCCTAATCCAAGTTTGGTTATTTTGTTGCAGTAAAACAGACTGTATGTCCAGGTTGATATTTTTAACATACTGCTTGCTGGACGCAGTCACACTGAAAGAACTCACACGTCCAATGTCAAAAACGTGCCCCGAACACATTTTGGTTTTCATTGTGTTGGTCAGTCCACACCATGAAACTTGGACTCTGCAAGTAGTGTATTTTTAACACTTAGCTTGACACTTTCCTCCCAAATCCTAGCTCCAAAATAGGCACACCCAGATGCCACCAGGCTGTGAGACACGGTGGAAATTCGCTCCCAGGTGTTTTGAACACCTGCGGTTGCAGGTTCATTGGCAAGGCTGCGTCAGGGTGTGGCGGTGCACTGACCACCCCAGATGAGTCTGCTGCCACTCAGAGCCCTTGTGAAGACTGCTGGGAGGTGGGCAAGGGTCCCATGCTGCTTTGTGGTCCTGGCGTGCTCGGGCCAATGTGGTGGCAGGCAGTACTCGGACTGGACCGCTGAGGTCTGAGGTCAGGATTCACCCACCTGACTCGGTAGGAGCAGCAGCTCCCACTGTTCTGACTGCAGCTGGAGTCCCTGAGTGACCACATCCACTCCTGTGGCTCCTGTCCTGCTGCTGGTGGGTTGGGGGTTTCTGTTTTTGTGTTTGGTCTTATCAGGTCCAGATTTGGGTTAGGAATTTGACAACCAGCAAACACATCTGATACAGGGAGTTGATTTTAAAAAATAAAGGTTTCTTCCTAGCTGGTTCTCTGTAATTATCCTTACAGGGACCATGGTTAGCAATTCTGAAGCACATGGAATGCTATCTTACTGGGTTTAACTTTATGTTTTCCTGTGTCCTTGTTAAGGCTGCAGTTGGTGTGTGTATTTCTCCTGAAATCTTCCTTAATGCTGAATGTGCAGGCCTCTCTTTCTGCACAAAACCTCATCACCCTGGCTGGCTGTCTTCGGTCCTGGGGCTGAAGGTGACCAGTTTTGCCGATAATTAAAGAGCAGCAGCCTGGGGCAGGTTAGGGAATCTGTCTTTCCAAGCTCCCCAGGCAGTTCTTACACCCAGTGACGTTCGGTCTACACTCCTGCAAGCTGGGGAGACCATCGACTTCCAGAGTTCACTTTAAATTCCAGCTTTCTCTTCGTGTTTCACCATGGCTGCAAAACACAGTGATGAGACCCAGTTTTCCGGGTGGTCTTGAGTGTTAGAGGTGGAAACGTAGGTGGTTTGGTCCCCCCTTCCCCTTATCTGGGTGAAAACCTGGAGCAGTGATGGGTCACCAGCTTGGGGTGCATGTGCGAGGCTGACTCTGGCTTCCCACCCACAGCTTTCAGCTGCCCCTTTGGCCCCATGATGACGGCCATGGGCAGCGCCAGGCGCCCAGACCAGCGACAGCAGGGTGTGGGTCCTGTGGGGCGTCAGCAGGTGGCTGGGCACAGAGCCAGGCAGAGCTCAGCGCAGCTCGGGCACGGAGTAGTAGGCATGGCATTCCAGGTCTCCAAAGACCCAGAGGGAGTGGGACTGCACGAAGATGTAGAGGGGCGTGCTGACCGCCAGTGGTAGCAGCAGCAGAGCGGAGCGAGTTAGGCTGAGCACGCGGTAGCGCAGGCGCCCTGGGGCCTGGATCGCGCCTTCAGCACCACAGGCGTGGACAGCGCATTGCTCCAGGCGCTGGGCGGTTGCTAAGGTGTGCGAATACAGCCTGGGGAAGGGCACTTTGCTTCTGCGCTGGGCTGGGGCTGGGAGTGGAGAGGGGTCTGTGAGCTGCTGGTCTCCAACCCCCTTTCACAGCCTCCATGCTCTCCCTCTCAGTGCCTGGAGACTGGGCGAGTCCCCAGTTAGCAAGTGCCTCCTCCTCTCTGAGAACTTCCAGAATGAGAGCCTCCCATCCCCGCCCAGGCGTGCATCTGAGCAAATGCACGACCACGAGTGCAAGCCCGGGGCTGCATTCACATTTCTCAGTTTAGTTCCATCTAGAGAAGCAGGTGCTGGCTGGAAGGTGGCTTCCTTTGGGACCTGAAAGACGAGTTGTGCTGAACGCCACCACTCACTGGCCTTGCAACCTTGGGCAAGGTATTCAAACCTCTCTCAACCCATTTCTGCATGAGAAAAGTATTACCTACATTGCGGACTCTCTGTGAAGGGTAAATGAGGGAATCTGTGTGGAAGCCTGGGACTGGCAGTGCAGTGAGCGCCCTGGGCTGTCCTGCTGTGTGCTGTCTGGCTATGTGCTGCCCCACTCTGCGCTGTCTGACTGTGTGCTGTCCCACTGTGTGCCATCCCAGACACAGCTGGCCATGGACTTGCCAGCATGTCAACGCTTTACAGCTGCTATTCTTTTCAGTATGGGCTGTTTCAGTGCCACACTGATGTCCTCAAGGAAGTCCCTTGTCACTGACTGCTGTATCCTCATGGCTTCTTACTCGCCCAGTCAGTGGAGGGTGTCATTCTCAGGGAGCTGTGGGAGGTGTCCCCTCTGCTTGCTACTGGGACCTCGGCTGACCTATGTGTGTGATAAAGGACAATCACCTACAATATACCCACAACTTTGAAATCTCAATAGGAGAAAAGCCAACAGTCCAATTTAAAAAAGGGCCAAAGACCTTAATAGACACTTCACCAAAGAAGATACACAGATGGCAAGTAAACATATTAAAAAATGCTCATTATTATATGTCATCAGGGAAATGCAAATTAAAGCAGCAATGAGGTATCGATACACGCCTGTTAGAATGACCAAAACCTGAAATGCTGACACCACCAAATGCTGTCGCTGCCGCCACGGAGCAGCAGGGACGCTCATTCACTGCTGCTGGGAGTGGAACGTGGTGCAGCCGCTTTGGAACACGGTTTGTGGTTCCTTACAAAACCAAACATACTCTTATTACTGAACCCAGCAATCGCAGTCCTTGGTATTTACCTGAAACAGACGAAGACCTGTGTCCCCACAAGAACCTGCCCACAGACGTGGGTAGCGGATTTATTCACAAGCGCCACAGCCTGGAAGCGGATGAGATGCCTGTCAGCAGGTGCACGAGTAAGCAGGCCGTGGTCCCTGCAGACAGTGGAGCGCCTGTCGGTGCTGTGCAGAGAACGGCTGAGACTTGAGAAGACATGGGAGGCTGGATGGATGAGAAGGTGAGCACAGAGCACTTAGAGGGCAGGGACATTGCTCTGCATGACACTCCAGTGACAGATATTTGTCATCAGCAGAGGTCAAGACCACAGAACGAGCTCCGGGAGTGCATCTGATGACGAATGACGGGCAATTGGTGATCATGCTGTGTCGGTGCGGATTCCTCCGCTGCAACAGATGGATCACTCAGCAGGGGACGCTGACTGTGGGGGCAGTTGTGTATGTGCGGGAACAGTGAGCGCTCTGAGCCCCACCTCCTCCTGGCCAGGCGAGCCTCCCGGAGCTCAGCTCATTTCCTCTTCCGGGAAATGATAATGCCTCACCTTGAGAATTAGAGAGGAGGGGTGTGAGACCAACTCTTGGCACATAGAACAAACTCCGGAAATGTCAGTCCCCACCTAATCCTTTCCCTGAAAGGTCGAGGCGTGGAAAGGTCATTGTGGGGTGGAGAGAACAGGGAAGACTTCAAGGAAGACAGAAATTTGACCTGGGCCTAGAAAGTGGGCAATTTGAAAAGAAAGGAGGGGGAAGGCATTCTGGAAAGAGATCACAGCACGAACTAAGGTTTAGAAAGGGCAAAATCCAAAGTGCCCTTGGGCATGGTGACCCCCAGACTGCACTGGCAGACCCAGGGAAGGGACATCCGTGGGTTCTTCCCAGCAACGACAAACAGCAGCAGCATTTCACAGGCACTGGTCCCGGCCGTGGTCCTCTGTTGTAGGAAAACTTGGAGAGTCTGCAGCGGATGGAAATCCAGAGTAAATCAGAGGCTCAGTTTCTTTGTCTGTGAAATGGAGCTGTTAGAGCCTACTGCACAGTACTTGTGAGGTTCCATAGCTGCAGCCACTTTGTAAAGGTCTAGTACACGCCAGGCTTTGCATCTCAGCGCACGGCCTCCAGTATCCCCACAGCAGCCCTCTGAGAGAGCGCCTTTATTTTTATCCCTGTGTCTGCCAGATAAGGAAACGAGGGCTCTTCGAGGCCGAGGGACCTGCCTTGAGTCAGAACAGCTTCTAAAGGTCAGAGATGGGAGCCCAGATCTGTGTGACTCAGAGCCTGAGATTTAAGTGTCACACAGAGCTTCTCGGAGCCCTGTCATCGGCCACCTCCTGTGGTGAGGTGTACCAGCCAAACCAGTGCTGGCTCTCCACAGCCCTGCACAGCAGCGGGATGCCTGCCAGCCGGGCCACCCCGTCTCCAGCACATGCTGCTGTCAGGCCTGGGAAACTGCTGCCTGGGCCAGGAGCACTGAGCACCATGCCCCCTGTCCTCCTGGTCAGAGGGGGCACATGCCTGTGCCTTCCGAATGGCAGCAGCGACACGGGGGCTTCTGTGGTCAGACCCACCACCCTGTGCACGGGCCTCGCCCCTGTGCATGCTGAACAGGGCCAGGTGTAACCAGCCACTCACTGTCTTATCACTGGTTGGTCAGGAGATTCTTAGAATATGTTGACAGGGTGAAGTAAAAATAGCGAGTGGTGGTGGTGACCCAGCTCAGCAGAAGTGTCTGAAAGTGTTCTTTTCCCCCTGCCACCTCGGGACATTTGGGGCATTCAGACTGCGGGGACTATGCCAGGGGTGGGTGGGGCGCCCAGCTGTGAGGCTGTGCACAGTGGTCCATCCCTAGTGTTCTCTGTGCTTTTCCAGGGCGGGCCAGGAAGGGACACCTGTGTGGCCAGGACCCTGGTGTAGTGACCTGGGAATGGGGGCCTGGGACCAAGTCCCTTCCTGCCCCTTCCCAGATGCAGCACTGGGGAAGCCTTGGACCCCTGAACTTACAATAGACACGGCACCCTCCTGTGCTTGAGTACTTTTCCCTCACCCCGCCCGGTGGGGAATTTGGGGAGGGCAAGCCTCTGGAGGGAGGAGGGACCAGCCACAGTGAAACCAGAGAGGGCCTGGCTGGGGAGGGATTTGGAGAAGAGGGTAGAGTCGGAAGATTCCTGGAGTCACAGGTTTCAGGGACTCGGGTGGGGACAGGCCCCAGTGGAGAGAGCTGTCAGGGAGCTGACTTAGCGCTCGCTGGGCTGGCTGCACACTGGCCTCCCGCTGTCCTCTCTCTGACCCTTCTTCCTTTCCCGGGCCAAGGCTTCCCCGCCCACATGCTCAGATGCCAATATTCTAAAGCACCTTCACCCTTCCTCTCTCTGGGTGAGATGGCAGAGCATCCCCTACTCTGTCCCTGTCACGCTAGATCAAAGCCCCTGCCACCCTCTCTTGCAGCGTGCCCTCTGCCCTCGGCCTCGCCAGACACCGCCCTGGTTATTTGAGTCCCCCCACCCGGCAGCAGGTCCCTCCAACAGGCTCATCACCACGCATCCCTGGCTCCTGGCAGGGTCAGAGCTGGCTGGCTGGCTCTGCTGCTCAAGGTGGCCTGGCCCTGAGATGCCACTTCCTGCATCGGGACCCGGGGCCCACTCTTCAAGCTCCTATTTTCAACCCATGACCTTATTTATAGGGCTGCTCTGTGAGTTATATGCCAGCATGCAGCTTAACTGCTTAGCTCCTGGTGTGTGGGAGGTATTCAAGACCGGGGAGCTGTCATGCTGGCTGGTGCTGCTGAGTGTGATGGAGGTGACGATGGTGACCCAATGACCCCAACTTTTCTGACCTCCCAAGGGCTGTGGAGGCCATGCAGAGGAACGGAGAGAAAGGATTCCCCAAAGCATTTTCGGACTATGCACCCCACCTGCGGCGGGTGGGGTGTCCTGTCCCCAGCACACTAGGCGGTCGCTCCTTGTACCTCCTCCTGTGAAGTCCCCTTTGGTCTGAATCCCAGCTCTGTCCTTTGGAGCTGTGCGACCTTGAGGAAGCTAGTTAGTCCCTGAGTTTCGGAGAGCTGGCGGGGATAGTATGAAGAAAATGCTGGCTGCCGGCCAGCGGGGGTCATGCCCCTAGCCCGGCCCCTCTCACCAAGTCCATTGCAGCTGGCACCTGTGGGACCCTGCGGCCTTTGGGACGAGAGAGGCGTCTCCAGTTGTCAGCCAGTCCCCAGGTGGGAGAAGATTTGCAATTCAACACTCTGCTCTCTATCTGAGCCTTGTGACTTGGCGGAGCTCCTGGGGAAGCCACCTGCCGGGGTTCAGTGTCCCGGGCCCAGCCTCTCCGCTCCTGAGGGCATGAAGGGAGCCACTGGCGACATTTTCCTCCCAGGGCTTGGTGGTGCTGGTGAGGAGGCGGCTAATGTCCTGAGGGCGGGGCCATGGAGGAGCAGGCCCACACCTGTGGTTCCACCTGGGAGCCCTCGAAGGACAAGAGTCACCCGGATTCACCTTGGTCATGGGTAAGGGCCGTGCATGACTGTCCCTGGCCGAGCGGCACCAAGGGGACCCGTGGGATCCTTTGTGCAGAGAGGGTGCCAGTCAGGATTCGTGCGTTCACGTTTTACCAAATAAGTGGTGGGACCGGCTGTCCCCCAGGGGCTCACGTTATGGAGGCTGCTATTATAGAGGTTTTAGAACTCATTCAAGAATTAAGGACTTTTTTCCTTTGCTTTGAATAGAAAATACATAGTGACATGGGCCACGGGGTGTTCTGAGGACTTCCTACTCCAGGCCTTTTGCTGGGGCCTCCAGCTGTCTGTGCGGGGGGTTGGGGGAATGGAGGGCCCCCCCATGCGGTCATTGGACCCCACATCTCAGAGTGTGGTGTGTGTGCTGTGGGCTCCACTGGATTCCATAGCCAGTGGCCACACCATCCTGCCTGTTCAGATCCCGTCTGAGCTGCCAGGGCTCTTTGGTGGGGTGGGGAGGGGAGGTAGTTCGTAAGTAGTTGTTTTCCCTGGAAGGAGTAGAGGGTGTTCAGCTCACACCCAGTGGGAGTGGTCCTGAGGGTGGGACCTGGGCTAGAACTCGGGCCTGGCCGTCCCTTCCACAGGGCAGGGGTTTGACACATAGTGTCCGGGTGAGCCGTGACCCTCTGCCTCTGGCCCTTGTCTGCAGATGGCTGGCTGGGCTGGCAGTCCAGGGTTTGGATGGGCTCCGTGGGCCTGGCAGCAGAGAGAGCTGGGGGCTTTCTGCCTCCCAGGGCAATCGAGTGAGGGGCGTGGCATGTGTGGGGCAGACTGAGCCTCCTGGCTGATGGTCACCTGTCACTCCAGCCAGGTTCACGCTCAGGGCAGCTTGCTCATGCTAAGACGCAGTGGGGATACCCACGGAAGAAAGGGGACCCAGGTGCTGCTCCCTCCTCTGGGCTCTTTGGGCTGAGTGGACGGAGGCCTGCAGAAGTTCCTTGGGGCTGACCCACGTTCCTGCCTCTGCAGGCCGAGGACAGGGTTGGGACCTCCCGCTCCTCCCCCCCACCCCAGGAGTGCTGTGAGGCCAGCCAGCCCCACCCTCTGATTAAAGAGGCTATCTGTGTGGTGAGTGGGGGCTCACAGGGCTGGGCCTTGCTTCCACTCCTGGAAACACCCCAACACACGGCAGCCCCGTGCTGGCCGAGAAGTGCACCTGCCTCCCCTCCGGGGGTAGCGTGGGACTCCGGCAAAGCCCCCCACACCCACTACAGTGACCGATGGTCTCCCAGCCCCGACACCCGGGTCTCAGTGAAGGTAGTATCTCTCTCCTACAATCTGGGCTGACGCATCATTACCTTTTGACAGCTGAGGAAAATGAGGCTATGAAGGCGGGACTTGCCCCCAGCAGTGTAGGGGGCTGATTGGGGTGGGGGGACAGGAAGCCGCCCGGCCCTGGCACCGTCAGCCTGGGCCACCTCTAGACGCTGCGACCTGGGGAAGCTCTGGCAACCCCTGTGTGTGGCTCGTAGTTTTTGAGCATTCCTTATTTTTCCTGATTGTGAAAGTGTGCTGATTCTAGAGGATCTAGAGCGTGCGGCCGAGTGTGAGTAAGAGGGTACGATGCCAGTCGTCCCTCCGAGTGCGGCGTCTGGGTGCACGGCACGCGGACTCTGCTTGCTGCCCTGGAGGCTGGTTCTACTGCAGCCACGGGAAGGGCTTCAGGCCCAGCTCTTCGCCCCTTTCATTCCAGAACTCGTCCAGCCCCTTGCGGCGCCCCGTGGGATTGACTCTACAGCCCTAGGTTAGAACCTTCAGTGGCCCTTGTGCTGTCCCATGGGGGCCGCTGTGTGACACTGTGACTTTCTTTCCTGGGGAAGGTGGGCTTCTGTGGCGGGGGCAAGTGGCACCAGGAGGTGGGTCCTGGATTCTGGAGATGCAGCACTGGCTGTTGCAGGGCATCTGCCAGGCTCAGGGTCCTCGGGGTCCCAGACACTTGGACTTGGCTCCAACGTGTGCCAGTGCCTGGGAGAATCTGGCCTGCCCTGCTGAGGGGCAGCTGCGTGGTGGGGACGTTGGGAGCCCAGCAGGCCGCTCCAGTGGGAGAGCCAGCCTCCTGCCTAGCGCTTGAGGACAGAGGAGGGCCTGGCCCAGAGGGCTCTTCAGCAAAGCAGAGCAGGAAAGTGAAGCAGGAAATCGAGGCAGATGCCCAGAGGGACTGACAGTTCTGTGGGAGAGCCTAGGAGGAGGGCTCAGCTACCGTGGCAGGCAACTCGGGCTGCACTGGCTGCCTCTGGGAAAAGGAAAAGTGGCTCAGCCATTGTGGGTGCTTTCATCCTGGGGCGGGGAAAGGGCTGCTGGCAGCCTGGGCACTCTCAGAGATATTTGTTACATTGGCACCATCCACCTGTGACGTTGGCCACAGCCATTCTAAGGGTCTGCGGGGCTTGCCTTCCAGGCCCTGAGTGTGTGCAGAGCCATGTGGGGTGTGCAGAGAGGGGGACACCTGCTCCTCACATCTAGGAGGTCAAAGCAGAATGTGAGCAGGTAGGCCTGCCCCCAGCTAGCTGCCAAGTTCATGGGGTCACCGATCAGGAGGAATTCCAACTGGCCGGGCCAGAAAGGGGGTCTCCGAGACACTGGCATTGGAACCCGCCTTGGAGAAGAGTAGGGCTTCTATACCCAGAGCCCACAGCGGCTGGAGCCTTCCAGGCTGAGGGCTCGGCCAGCCTGGCAGAGACTGGCTTTGGGAGGAGGACGGGCTGTTCCCCTCAAGCGAAGTCCGCAGATCTTGTTCCTGGGATTTTGTTTCTCCTTAGCTGGGACGGGCACGGCAACATCCGTCTTGGTCAGGCATCTAGGGGTGGTGGAAAGCAGACACTCAGGGCCAAATACACAGGACCCAGAGCAAAGGGGGGTGGATTGGGGGACAGAAGTTTCAGACCTGAGCTCCAGTCCCAGTTTTGCCACTTACATGGTTTGATTTCCTGGAGACTTAGCTTTCTCACCTGTAAAATGGGGCTTACGACACCTGATGATAGAACGCTCACAGGTATTTAGTAAATGGCAGCTGGTATGAACAATAGCACTAAGCCTGAAAAACGAGACCGCCTGTAAATATGACGGGGGAGAGAAAGCAGGCCATCTCCCCATGGACCACGGGTCTCAGCACCGTGAGGAGGAGATGCCCAAGCCCAGACCCCTTTCTCTGACTCTGGGGGTGGTCTTTGTCCGACCCTGTAACTCTGCTGAGTCCGGGCTGAGAGCTACCGAGCCGGAGTGAGGCAGCCCAGGAGGGCAGCCTTTTGTAGCAGGTGGGCCCGGAGCTGGACCCGAGTGATGGGAAGAGGGGCTGGGAAGGAGGGGAATAAAGGAAGAGGCCTTCGGTGTGAAGTCACAGGCACTCGCTTCCTCCCCCAGACTCTCACATCAGGGGCTTTGCTGATGAGAGGGGCGGGGGCAGGGCTGCCCTGCAGGTGTGCACGCACCTGCACTGCCAGCTCCCCTTCCCACCTCCTCCGAGTCTCTCTCACCCTTCAGTTCATGCATACAAGTGGGGCCGATAAACCTGCTTTGCCAGCTTATGGGGAGGGTGAGTCAGGTGAACCTGTGAGAGTCTTACTATTTTTTGCTTAGCAGCTGCATAGAAAACGTAATGGAAGGACCTGTGGGTATGAATGCACTGAGATTCGATGTGAACTGTGAACACAGGCTGGCATCCTGCTGGCCTTGGCTGTTCCGAGCCAGAGCCCTGGATCCAAGCCAGCTTCTGGAGCCGGAACCCCAGCAGAATGAGTCTGGGGTGCGCCGCACGTCAGCTGGAGCAGGGCCAGCCAGGGGTGTGTGACCATCTCATCCCCAGCCCCCAGGAAGAACCACAGTGAGGATGCACAGAGGGGCCCCGTGTACCAGCTGTGGCCCCGGGTGTGGCCTGACCACAATTCTCAGCACCTGCCCTCCCGACACCTTGCTACCGTTGCTACCAGTGAAAACACCCAGACCCCTCCCTATAGATCTGGGGCAACTTGGGAAGGTGCAAAGATAGCGAGCTTGGTGTCTGCCCTTCTCAAGACCCCTTTGCTTTTCCCACGTCAGCCACCGCCTTGCCAGCTCCTACTTCCCTCTCCACAGGCAGCACAGTTGGAAACCCCCGCAGGGGTAACTTCCCACGGGCCATTCAACTCTGGTTTCACGAGCTGGAATTCTTTTCTGAGCAACACAGAGGGACAGCCTCCGGGCCCCTGCTTGGTGGACTGAGCCTTTCTACTTGGCCATGGCTCGGAGGCTGGACCCTGTTTCCACACCCTGGTACCTCCTGCAGGCCCTGCTTGTCCCCATTCACCCCAGAACAGGGCAGCAAGCCTTTAACTAGTCATTTGGGCCCAGTGTCCTGTCTCAGAAATGCCCCCAGAGGGCGCTGTCCCACGGTGACCCAGGACAAGGCAGCCTTGGGCAGGGATGATGCCTCCCCCCGCACCCACCCCCGTTCCCGCTCCGTGCAGGTGGAGAACAAATGGAAAATGAATTGATATATAAAACATTTCGGTTTTGGAATGAATTCTCTTATTTTAAGGACAAGACGATTTGAACTTCAGCATGGTTCAAAGTACAGGAAAAGGGGACTTGGCTAGCTGGGGACTCCCCTGGTTTGACCTAGGCAGAAACTGAGTTTATTAATAGCTGTTTGGTGGACACTTCACAGTTCAGGGTGAAGTGAGACGGGATCGGGTTTCTGGGCTTTCTCCAATCAGAGACGCCCAGTGGGCGAGAGGTCACCAGCGGGACAGAGACTGCACAGGCGTCCTGTTGAATGTTATTTTGTAAGCATTCGAGTTATTCCCAGTTTCTCTAAAGCGCATACTCTAAAGCGCTTTCAAAAATGACAACTGTCCAGGCGTATTACTGTTTTTGCTGTTCACTGAGAGCTTCCTCTGTGCCCGGGGCCCTGAGAGGCCTTCCCCTTCTTGTTCTATCAGCCCTGGTGAGAGCTGACTGTGTGGCTCCTTAGGTTACCTCCCTGGCCCGAGGTCTCATGACTGCCAGCAGGGAGACCGGGAGACACCAGCTCAGCCCTCCTGCTTTGAGAGACCACACTCTCTCCGCTGCAAGTGCAGAGCATTTGCAGGAATGAACCCTAGCTTTCCTGGGAACCCCTGCTCTCAGCCTGCATGTGTCTGCTTAGCCCCGATGCCTGGGGGCAGAGACCGTGGTCACTTCCAACCCATCCTGGGACCCAATGGCTCTGCGTAGGGTGATGGTGGAGGTGGGGTGGGGAGTAGCAGGACAGACACTGTTCCCTCCATGGGGTCCACCCTTGTGAACCTTCTGAAAGAAACAACGAACAGTTAGCCACCTAGTGATGTTTGGGATCCTCGGTGCGGGGTGGGAGGGGCCTCTCCTTCAGCTAGCGTTCAGATCTGGCCCCGTGGGAGTCCTAATAGCCACTCTCAGTCCCAAACATCAGAACCACTTACGGCGTTTCCAGAAAAGACTGGATACACAGACAGCTTTCATGACCTCACTAGGAGACACACAATTAACTTTTTGACTAGTAGAGTCAATTAACTGGTGTATCTGTGTTAAATGTCATTTCACTGGTTTCAGACCTGTCAGAGTCCTCTGATCCTCAGATTCTGTTAGCCGATGTATTCATTTTGTTACATCTGAAATTCTGACCTGTTTCCTCTCCTTTTCTGACTTCAACTGAATGGACAATTGAAAAAATATAGTCCCCACCCCATCTTTTGTTTTCCTTCAGCAGATTTTACGACTGTGGAATGAATTCCCATTCTTTTAGCGCTTCTCCTTAACTTTTAAACACATCCACTTAATGTCTGACTTAGTTTTAAATTTTTCATTATGTTTATATGCCTGCCAGTCATCCAGGCCTTAGCTGCCTGTAGGCTGACGTGGTTTCCCCTCCGTAGTGAGGACGTATTAGTCTCCTGCGAGACTTTTCAAGTTCGTCCTTCGTCTTGTACGTTCTACGTCGTCAGCGCATTGCGTGTGGATTCGTTTTTATTGGCCTCCTCAAAGCTCGGAGCCGACTTCCACTCACCTGCCACGACTCTTCTCAGTTTTAGGGGATTTTCAGAGCCGTTTCAAGAGCTCCTCCTCTGCGAGGCCATCAGTTCCCGCACACCTGTCAGACACAGATGGTCTCTTCGTGCCTGTGACTGCTCTGCTGCTGAGGCCTCCCTTCCTCCACCCCGCTGCATGAGTTCTCTCTTTCACTGCTTCTTGTTAGGTTTCCCCCACTGTCTTGACATTTTTGTTTTCATTTAAATGACTATAGCGTTCATTTCCAAGACATCTAACTGGTTCTTTTCCCTAGCTACTGGGTAGTATTCAATTTTTGTTCCTGTCTGTTACATCATTTCTATTGTTAGTGGAAGTTCTTCCTTAATCTGTATCTTTAAGCACCCTAATTATACCTGTTTAGAGTCACTGTCAGCTGTTCAATGAAATGACTTGGGCGTGAATTCATCTAAATGTTTGTTTGTTTACTGCATTTCTCAGCGTTATCTCTCTTCCTAGGTGTAAGAAGTTTTGCTCTGGGGTCCGTTTTGATGAGTATTCTGTTTGTGGTGGTTACTTCCCTCCTGTAGGGTCCGTCTCCCGCCCCTGCCCAGTGCACTGAGGCCAGACAGTCTGAGGGCCACGCTCTGGCCCGGCAGCCTCCCCAAGTCCCGGGTGCCGCCCAGAGCCCCGGCCAGCCCCTCAGGCCCCCTTTTGGGCGGCGACGCTGGGGAAGTTTGGCACCCAGACTCTGAGCGGGGCAGCCCCTCAGTGTGATTCCTGTTTGAAAGGCCATGTCATTGTCCTCCTTCCATCCTCCAGAGTCTTAGCCCAAAGCAGCAGGGCTGTGTTTTTAAGTCTCTCCTGCCAGCAGCGGAGACCACTTCTCACATGGGGCTTCAGTGGTGGCCTGGTTCCTGTGCCCAGCTTCGTGTGGCCCTCCCGGGGGCCAGCCACACCCTTGGCTGCTGGACTCGAGCCTGGAGACCTGCGCCTTTCTATTTCCCATCTGTCTTTGGTTCACGACAGCACTTGCCTTGTTTTTGAGCCTCATGGCACCGTTTTGCTTTATCCTGTTACAGACTCTGAGTTTGGGTCAGAGGGCGCGATTCGAGATACAAATTCACTACGCCATCTCCGACCATAAGTCATCTCTCACAAATAACTCACACATGTGCTTTCTCCTTCAACCCAACACCAACAAAATGTCTAAGAAGGAATGTGCTAGAATGTAGCCAGTGGCATGAAGCCATCTGTCCCAGCTGATTTCCACATTCTTCAGGAATGTTAGTCTAGCTGCCTGGACTTAGTGCAACGTGACCCAACCCAAGTTATCTGACCGACCCTTCAGGGTGTCATCACGGGAGATTTTATCAGGTGCCTTTTTGAAAGCCTTGCACGCCCACGCTGGGGTGTGCCTGCGTGCCTGCTGGGGCCTGCGTTGGTGTGGGTGGTCGGCCCCTGGAGGGGAACCTGACTGTTCTATGAAAAATGAGTGGGTTTACTCT
Source organism: Tonatia bakeri (assembly GCA_004024845.1). NCBI lineage: Eukaryota > Metazoa > Chordata > Mammalia > Chiroptera > Phyllostomidae > Tonatia > Tonatia bakeri. The sequence goes on from PVIA01001112.1 coordinate 301,554, forward strand.
GCCAGAGTTGTGCTGTCTGGTGCCTGCCCCTCTCTTACCAGCTGCCCATGTCTGTGGCTTTCCAACACCAAGAACTACTCACTCCGGGCTTGCAGGGTCAAGTGCACGTGGTGACTGTGCCCCAAGCAGAGCCTTGCCTCCCTGTGTGCCCTCAGCAAATGCTGGCTTATTCAAGACAAAGAGTCATTCCTCCCCCCAGGATTCTGAATATTTCTGCTTCCTGTGAAAGTGCCAGTAGAAAGTCTGGTCCTGTTTTATTGCTTTGACTCTGGCCCTGTGTGAGTTCATGTGCGCGTGACCTCATCTGTGCAGTGGGCTGCCATGGAGGGGGGCCAAGGAGGTCACACCGTGCACCCCAAACACCAGACTCCCTTGGCAGCATGGAGAGTTCCCGGGTTCTGGCACTAGAGCTTTGATCCAGCGGGTCAGAGTGGGGCCGGAGAGTGTGTGTGTGTTAGCACATCCTGCCGTGGATCCTGAGAAGCAAGCAGGTTGGGGTCCCAAGCGAGCGGCTGTGTCTGTGAGATGCTTACCAGGTAGTGCCAGCAGCCCAGGCAGGGCTCCGTGGAGCACCCGCCTCTCGACCCGTCTCCCACATTCCCGTCCCTCTTCCCCTCCGAGGCCCACTCGCTCTCGTGGTGCTCAAGGTGTGTCCACGAGGAGAAACCACGGGCTGCTGCTCGTGGAAGCTGCTCTCCCCAGAGGTTTCCCTGTGATGAAACGGGAGGAAGGTGACTTGTAGCCCAAAGTTTCCACTTGAATTTTACCATCACAGGCGCAGAGGCTGTGCTGTCTTTGCTGTGTCCGGCCCCAGGATAGAGAGAGAAATAGGGTCCTGGCCCTGTTCCTGAGATCTTGGGTTGTATTGCAGCTAGAAACGGAAGGCATCGAGGCCAGCCAAAGTGGGAGAGAAATCTTATTTTGGGTCTGGGGCCAGCCTTCCTCCTGTCCCTCAAATCACACTCCAGGGGCTTTCTCGGTACCTTTGTCCAGTTGTGAGTAGAAGCTTTGAGGTCGTCGGGACTGACAAGATAAAACGGTAGGTGGAGCTAGAGAGTCAGAAATAGAAAAGGCAGAGCCAGGTCCCGGGGCCTGGGATGGCCAGGTGGGGCTGGCTGTTAGTTGCCTTTGGAAAGGGCTCTGCCCCAGAATCTCTGAGCTAGTGGTTTTTTTTTTTTTTTTGCTTTTTTAAAAATACTATGGAATCCCAGAATCCCATGGAATCAAATTTCTGGCACTGAGTGGTGGGCATGTTTAACAAGCTGCCAATGCTGGGCAGCCAGGTTTGGGATGCACTGATTTAGGGATTCTGGAATGATCTAACTGTGGTCCAGGCACTCCACTGAGTGACCTGGTCTGCAGGGTGGGCTGGTCTGAATCTAGAGCCCTGTGTTGTTCAGAGTGTGGTCCTCAGACGAGCAGCAGCGTGGCATTGCCTGGGAGCTGCTCAGAAATGCAGATGCTCAGGCCCTACCCCAGAACCTGCATTCTTTTTTTTCAGTTGATACTGAAAAAAAAATTATTATTTATGCTATTACAGTTGTCCCAATTTTTCCCCCTTTGTCCCCTCCACACAGTGCCCTTCCCCACACTCTCAGCCCATGTCCACCCTGGTGTCTGTGTCCATGGACCTGCATTCTTAACCAGACCCCTCTGCTGCCTCAGAGCCCTGAGTGCTCCCGGGGCTGGCCTCCTGGCTGCTCCTGGAAGAACCGCCCATTCCAGAACCCTGGCTCAGCTGTTGCGTTTGTGAGCCCTGGGGTTTGTCTGCCTTCTCGGCTGCAGCCGCACCCTTGGTGGCCTGGGGCCCAATGCACGGGCACCGGAAGGAGCCCCTCTAGCCTCACTGGGCTCAACCAGGCATCAGGCGTTGGCTCCTGCCTCTCCCTGCCTTTGTGTGTCATCACTTAGGGGCTCGGCCTGTCTCCCTAGCATGAGGACGCGCAGTGTCTGCTGAACCTCGATGACTTGCTGGCTCCCTCCTTGCCTGCCATTGCTTGTGACTCGGCCAGGCCTGGCCCAGGGCAGGGACAGGCCACCGTGCGTGAAGGAGTGAGTGGGGAAGAGATTGGTTGCCTGCCTGTGTGGCTGAAATCCTGAATCGCACCTCATCAGTCGGCCTTGCTGGCCGTGGGCACTGGCAGAGCCGGGACGCCTAGCCCCCTGTGTCCCTCCCTATCTCCCATGCCACTCCTCCCTCTCCCATCAGGCCAGGAGCGAGCCCCAGCCTGGGTCCCTGCAGCAATGTCAGGGGAAGGAGGGGACAGGCCCAACTCGTCACGCCTGCCTCAGCTTTGGCCACTTTCCCAGCCCGGAGTCCAGCTTTGCTTATGGGCCTGGCTGGGGCTGCGGGTGGGGTGGTGGTGGCCAGACAGTGTCACTGTGGTCAGTGCTGGCCGTGTTGTCATTTTCTCTGAAGCAACAGACAAACCTTCCCTTCGGTACCCCTCTCTGCAGGTCCCAAATCCCTAGGGATTGGGTCTGTAGTCCCTGCCAGCTCAGCCCGTGGGGCACCGGGGTGAGCCTGGAGGCGTGGGGGCACATTGTGTCCTGCAGTGTCCCGATGCCTAGGCCGTCACCTGTCTTGGCTGCTGCTGGCTCTGCAGCCTGGCCGGGGTCCAGCTTCACGGCAGTGGCCTCAGGAGACCAGCTTTTGAAGAACGGACTGGATGTACCCAAGGTCAAGGAGCTTTCTCCGAGTTCTTTATTTAAACGTCCTCCCTGGAATGAGGGCTGCTGACTGGCTCCCCAGCCACCCACCTCTTCTGAGAAATGCAACAACAGTGTCATGTGGATCTGATGTCTTCAGAGGCAGCTGTTTCTTCATGTTCTGAGCTAGTGAAACTTGCCTCCTTTTGAGTTCATGGGTCAGGTTTTCAAAAGCTGGGCTTTTAGACAGCCCATGCTGTCTGCAAACTCGGGAGCATTGGCTGAGAGCGAGTAAGAATTGGCCAGCTGGACAAAGGGGGACAGGGCCTTTAGAGTGGACAGAGCATGTCAGCTGTGTGGCCTTGGGAAAATTACTCGAGCTTTCTGAATCTCAGCTTCTCTAGTGAAAAACAGGATGGTGTCACCCACAATGCTTAGAGAAGAAGGACAGGGAAGGGACCGTGTACCTGGCACAGAGTGGGCGTGTGTCACTCTTCCACACTGAGGGGATGCACACGTGGCCATCGGTCTGCCTGGCTCCACGGGTTGAAATCCCTGTAAGTGCAGCTTCGAATGGTCACCATGACTCAGGTGTGACTAGAGTGCTGGGCATGGTGTCCACAGCTCGAGTCACCTGCAGTCGAGGGTTCAGTCTGCCCCCAAGTGCAGCCCCAAGAGCTGCCCAAGTGTGGAAGCACAGCCCTGCATCTGGAGCTGGACCAGCCTCGGTCAGGTGCGAGATGCCCGGGGCATTGTGGGTGGGCTGAGATCGAGGCTGCCCAGAATCCCAGCTTGTGTGGCCATCACAGGTTCTGTCATCCTGACCTCTGTCCCTCTGTCCTGGCCCAATGCTGCCGCTTCCTGTCTTCCTCATTGGCTGTTCCAGCAGCCTTTGTGCCTCCTCCCTGCACCGCTGAAGGCAAATCAGAGAGAGAGGAACGAAGGCTTTGGGGTTGAGCAGACCTGGCCTGGGTCAGGTCTCCACTTGGCCACTTCCACAGCACGCGACCTTGGGCAGGTGACCGAAAGCTATGCCCAGCCTCAGTTTCTTCATTTCTAAGTTGATGCTGATGTGACTCACTCATTAGGAGGCAGCGAGGTTTCAAGAGACACATGTCTGAGTGACTGGCACAGGTCACGTGGCCTGCTGCTCGCTCTGTGATGCCACCTCCAGCGCCACTGTGCACACCTGGCCTCCCAGGCCCTCCTCTGTACCTGGGGCATGTGTCACATTGTCACTCCCCTGGACAAAGCCTCGGAGCACCTGGTTCTTTCCATCTGAGCCTTCAACTCCTCTTCCCGGTTTGCAGGGTCCCCTCCTTTTTCTTAGCTCCACGTCCCACACTCACTCGGCATTCTCGTCCCCTCGCTGGCTTACAGGACAATTTGTGTCACCTCTCTGCTGGCCACACCCTCCCTCGCTGGCCCAGTGACTCCTGCTTGGTCATCAGCTCCCAGCCCCTCCGAGACATCTTCCCTGACCCTCCCTCATCCTCCCTGGGGGTTCCCCCTGCTGGGCTACCCCAGCGCTTGGTTCATGCCGATCACACGCATCGGGCTGGACTTGAGAGGTTCCTTTCTGCACCCGTTTTTCTTGCTGGACCATGAATAACTCAAGCGATCCTTTCCCAGTGAACTTTGTAATCGCCCCAGTGAGGAACTCAGCACGTGGCACAGAGCGTGACCAGCTGTAGGTGCTCAGTCTCGGGGTGACTGAGTTTGGCTAATCCAGTGCTCACACACATGGTGTGTCTCTGAACGGCAGCAGCACGCAGGTCTGTCCCCAGCACCAGCCCAGGCAGCACTCATAGGAGGAGTAGCCGCACCCCACTGCTGCCATTTAGTGACACGTAATGATGGTGGGAGTAATAATGATGATGATGGTAAAATACAGCATCTGCTGAATGCACAACAGGCACTGGTTTCTGTGCCGACTATGTTACGTCCATTCACATGTAATCCCGATAATAGCAGCATGTCCTTCTGCCCATTTTACAGACGTAGGCACTCACTGTGCCTGCTGCTGTGTCCGGGGCCAACATGTTCTTTTTGTTTGGTTGGTGTCTGTTTGGTTTGGGCCATGGCTGCACTAACCTATTCCTTAATTATTTGCGTCCTCTGTGTCCCCGTCCATATCAATGCCTTGATGTTCTCACGGTGTCCCCTGCGCTTGTGGCTTCGGGATGCTGTGTGCTTTGAGGGAAGCCAGGACTTGTTTTATTCAGGGTTGATAAGACACATAAATGACTATTGTGCAGCGAGAAGTTTGTAACCCTCCCAGGCCCCTGGAACCAGGAGTGGGGTCACGTGGGGAGGCAGAGGGAGCGAGGGAATGCGTGGGGGGCGGTGCTTCACTGTGTTTGCCACGGGGAAGGAGCATATAGACAGCGTGGGACTGACTAGTGTGCACGCTTTCAGGGGCTCTGGGGCACAGGTCCCCCGCGGTCTGGGACCTGGCCTTGCGGTGATTAGAACAGGTGGGTAGTGGCCCCGAGTGCGAGTGCCCGATCAAGGAGGCGTCTGAGTTAGGGGCCCTGGTTGGTTGGCTCCCAAGGAAAGGCGTGGCCACAAGCGTCGTCAAGCCCTTGGATCCAGAGAAGAAGTGGTCATGGACGCCGGAGGTCAGCTGGGCCGCGAGGAAGAGGTTTTCCTTGTAGGACGACCAGGGAACACACACTGCTGCTGTTGCTTTGTGATGGCGGAGCAGGTGTTCTGGGGCCCAGTGGGGACCCCATCCCTCCCCTGGGCCAGTCCCGGGAGGGCAGTCTCACCGGGGGCAGCAAGGCCCTACACGGGAGAGTATTGAAACACACGCAACAAAAAGGCAAGGGTGCCACGCCGAACCAGGCGGACGAGTGAGAAAGACACGCCTTGCTTTACACGGCACGGCCCAGCTGAGGAGGAAGCCTTAGCATGTGCCCAGGGTCTGTCTGTGGTAGGAGCTGCATGGGGCGTGTGCTGAGCAGTCCCTCACTCTGGCCTCAGTTCTGTCTCTCGGTCTGTCTGTCTGTCATCACAGTGGCACCAACAGCCACTCCCCTCCAGCCCTCCCTACCCCCCAGCCCTCATCTGGCTTATTCCACACGTCTCCCCATTCAGACTTGAATCTCTTAAATCTACGACCTCATCTTGGGGCGAGGAGTGTGGGGTGGGAAATCGGTGGAGGTGGGATGTGTGAATGACTGGCCCCCAGGTCACCTGTTGTTTCTGCAGTGGAATCTCTCCCAGGTGAGTTACCTGGCACACAAATACCATCTGCTCAGTGGAAAGGGGGTCTCGGGCTGATGCGGTCTGGGGACTGCTACATTCTCTCTCCCTCTTGGAAACTGCCAGCGACGGTGACGTAGTGAGGGCACGGAGGAGCCACGCAAGAAAAGAAGTCTTCACCTCTGTTTCTAAATTTCTCACACCCACCAGAAAACTGTTTCTTGCATAACATCCCGTGAGACAGCTCGGGGGGCTGGAGCGGGGGTGGCTTGCCTCTGAGCTGCCTGAGCACGGGCCTGGAGGGCCCAGTCGTACAGGTGTGGAGGCCGGGGCTTCAGGGCGCCTAGGAACCCCTGCGGCTGCCCCCGCCACCCGGGGTCCGATCCTAGCCTGATCCTCACGGAGTGTCCACGTTGCTGCTGGCCTCGCCGGGTCACTGAGCCAGGTTTTCTTCTCTGTAGTGCCTGGCGAACGGTGGATGTTCATTGATGGCCTGCGTTGAATTCCCCGGTAGAACCCGCGCGTCAGACGCTGTGTCTGCGTTTTCCAATCAGACCTTCTCGTGCAGACACGCCCATGTGTGGGTGCATGTGTGGTCTCCGTGGTCTCCACAACAGGCCACGAGGGCCATGAGGAGTGGGATTTGATTTCACACGGGAGAGTCGGCCTCATCATCTGGCCGTAAACACACCCAGAAAACAAGACACACACGTGTCGAGCACTCAGAGGCACAGACTGTGCAGTTCAGAGCAAATATATAGACATCTTGCAAAACCGCTCTCCGCCAGGAAACAGATACGCAGATGCAATTTAATCCCACGGAGCAGTGCAACCCAGCCCCTCTTCCTACAAACACGTGCTCCGGGCTGGCCAGTTAACCCTCCAAAACCAACCAACTGCTTTGAAACCTGGTTTCTCTCTTGTGGTTTCAAGGGTCGGGGTGTGGGCGGGCCTGGCTGGGTGACCGTTCTGCTCCTCCTGTGCTACCGGGATGACGCGGGGGAAACTGACTGGTGGGTGGGCTGGCCTGGAAGGACCACCTGCAGGTGTCTGGTGGCTGGGTGGGGGTGGCTGGAAGGCCACACAGCTGGGGCTGTTGCAGGAGTACCTACGCAGGCCGGCAGAGACGAGGGCCTCAGGACAGTCACACCTCTTACAGCTTGGCTGGCATCCCCATAAAGAGCATCGCCGGGGGCCGTGGGGGCTGCTAGGAGGTTTCTTAAAACCTGGCCTCCGGACTTGGAGGACAGCACTTGTTCTGCATGTCACCAAGTAAGCAACTCATGCAGGCTCGCTCAGATCTAAGGGGAGGGCTCGTCGGTGAGAGGAGCAGCAAAAACATTTGAGGTCCCCTGTAATCTGACACACACACACAGCCTTTGTAGCCTGTGTGAAGCTCAAACCTTCCCTAGTAAGCGTTACTAAGTATTATAACCAGGGCTCAGATGCACCTCCCCTGACTACGGACTCTCTCTCCATGTCTGCACTATTCGGGGGCGCTCCTGGGGGCACCCAGGTCCGATACGGTCTATTGGCCTGGTGTACTTTGAAGTGGAGGTGTCCAGCAGGTACCTGATGTGTGGTCTGGAGCTGAGGGGCTCCAGCCCCTGGGAATCCCGACCTGTGGGGCAGCAAAGGAGCCTGTCACTGAGGTCTTTCTAAGCCTCAATCTTCTTTTCTTAAAAACAAACATGTCCCAAACGGTGTGGCTCGGTCGGTTGGGAGTTGTCTTGCAAAGTGAAGAGTCGCCGGTTTGACTCCTGGTCAGGGCACGTGTCTGGGTTGTGGGTTTGTCCCCAGGTGCGGCAGGCACGAGAGGCAACAATTTCTTCTCTCCCTCTCTGTCTCCTTCCCTTCCCCTCTCTCTAAAAATAAGTAAATGAAATCTTAAAAAACAAACAAACAGGCAAATGATAACTACAAAAACTCAGTCCTCTCTTCCGTAAAGAAAGGACGGCGATAAAATAGTCACCTTGTAGAGCCATGTAAGAATCAGAAGAGAAACCACCGTGTGAAACAGTAATGCGCGGTACAAAAGTTGGTTGCCAGCCAGAAAACACTGGCCAGCAACGGAAATCTCGGGATCGGGCGAGCATCTCTGAACACAGGCCTGGCTTCCGCCTTAAGTTGCACCACGAGCTGCGTCCCCATTTGGGGACGTCTCTGGGCATCGGCGTCCAGGGCCACCTTTCTGCCCGCTTTTTGCAGATCAGTGGGACTCCATGGAATGCACGTGTGCGTTGGCCTCGTTCGTGACTCCACTTTCCGTCTCTACTTCTTTTTTCCTTTTATTCCTCACGTAAATGTTAACACATGTAATACCGTGATGGGCAGAATGTTTGTGCGACCCCAAATCCATATACTGAAGCCGGAACCTCCAGCGCGATGGTGTTCGGTGATGGGGCCTTGGAGACTTAGAAAGGTTGAATTCCTCAAAGGTCACATAGTTCTCAGTGAGAGGACTGGGGTTCAAACCCAAGTTCGTTTCCCGTGTCCACTAAGATTGGTGACTTGTTGTCCAGGGCCCGAAGGCTGGGCTTCCGAGTGCGTGTTAGAATGTTGAATGACGACGAATAGCTGTGGGTGGAATGAGGTCATGTCTTCTTAGCTTGGAGAGTAGTTATTGTGGAAACGCACGGGCTCACCACTTTTGGTGTCTTGTGCTTCTATCCAATCTCCAAAGCCAGCCCAAACCCTTGGAGGGGCAGTGCCATTGCCCCCACGGCAGTAAAGTGTACACAGCTCAGGGCAAAAGCAGGTTTACTGCTGTTTGTATGGAAAATAATACAAGAATTAATAAATTATAACACAAGAATAAGCTGTTTCACGTAATCACAACTGTACACCTACTTTTGTCCCCCTCTCCTGCATGCATTTGGTATTTGATTTGAAACTCTACTTTCAAACCCTTGCGAGTTCAAACTGCTGCCAACCTCCGTAGCTTCTCTCATGAGTGTGAAACCCGTGCAGCTGCTCACACCTCCCACGGAATTTGGGTCGGGTGGTCCAGGACACTTGTATCTGCCTTGCGGGACTTTCTGTGTCCTGCTGTGCTGTCCACAGGGGCTGAGATGCACTCCAGCGAGTTCGTCCAATGCATCACTCGGTTGAAACCAGGATTGAATTAACTGCCCAATTAAGCAATTTGTAAATGAAGAAACCAATGGCCTTACCCCACTTTCCCAGCGAGGACCCAGACTTGGGCAGAACCCATGAAGGATCATCTGCTTGTCTCCCGGGTTCTGGCTTACAGAAAACTGTATGGGCCCTTTTTATTCCGGAAATGGTTCCAGGGCTCTGCAACGGTCCCCCCAGAATCGAGTTTGTGAAACACAGACCCGCTCGTCCCACCCATCCGTAGCTCCCTGCCACGTGCAGTGGGAGCTCTCAAACCACGCTGTCTGAAAGCTCAGGGTTCTGCAGCTGTGGCTGCGGATGGACTCTGGTCCTCTCCCTCGATACCACCATACTATTCCCTTCTGTCCCTTTCCACACAGCCTCCTAAAACAGACTGTGCTTGAGAAGGGCATTTAAAAAAGGAAGGAAAGGAAAGGTCCCTGCTCGACCCATGTCTCCCGGCTGTGGACCCATCTCCTGAAGTTTCACTGACAGGTTCTGTGGGCTCTGGGAGGGATGCAATGAAAGCAGGAAGAGGGGAGAGATGGGTGGCTTTATGGCGCTCCGTGTCACGGAGACCTCAGGCCGACGGAACGTGCTTGGAGAAGAGTCACCACAGCTTCTTCCCTAACTTCCTTTCTTACTGAGACGTAGCTTGCAGACCATAGAACCCGCCATGGTGAAGGGCACGGTCGGCAGTGTTCAGTGTATTCCCAACGTCGTGCAATCATCCCCACCATCTCATTCCAGAACCTTTTCATTCAATACTTTCTCGCGGTTTTGTTTTGCAGATCCCCATAATGAGAGACCCCGGATGGATTCGAAATGTGTGGTCTTCAAACATCAACGTGAGTGAAGCTGCTGCGAACGTCCTAATTGTACGTTTACCTTTCAGGGTGAGAGACGAGACTCTTCGACAAACTGGGGTTCATGGCCACGGGCAGGTGCAGGCTCCAGGCCTGCGCCCTGCCGTGCAGCTGGTGCCGTGGAGCTGGCCTGGAGGACTTTTCTCCAGTTCCATGGAGCTAAGCACGTGTTGGTTAGTTTCTCCTCTCCTCTCCCCGAATCCTTCTCCAGGCGGGGGTGTGGTTGTGCTGCCTCCCTGATTAGAAATCGCTCAGCGGCTCCCTAGAGCGGACAGAAAAGGTTCCTATCAGCGCTCCTGCTGCTGTTTCCCCACCGTGTGAGGTCACGTGTGTCTCATAAGAGACACGCAGCTGCCCACAGCCCCTCAAGGCCTGTTAGCAGACTCTGCCTCTTCCTCCAGTAACCGCTGGCGCAGGCCCTCCGGGTGGTCTCTGTGACCCTGCTTAGTGCTTTGACCTCAGCTTTCCCTGCGGACGCTGTCTTTTGGGACCTCCTGGACCCCACGTTCTGCAGCCTGAGGACACCACTTGCAGCTTCTAGACTCTCCTCATGGATCTGCCAGTCTGGGCCTTGGTCCCTGGGGAGGGATTTTCATACAAGCCCCTGACAGCGGTCCCAGCCTGCGTCTCCAGTCCCTCTCTCCTAGGGACACGCGCCTGGCCCTGGAGCTAGACTTGCAGTGACATCGTACACCTTGCTATGCCCCACGCACCTGAAACCCGAGGGCCTTGCCGGTGGAGAGTAGATGTCAGGGAATGAGCTCGGGGGTGCAGGGGTTCACGGGAGGACTTTGGGGCTGGTCCAGGGACGAGGTGATATAACTGGGACCCCTATTTGTCCCTCTGTGGTCGGTCCTCAGCCTTGGGAATGCAGAACAAAAGTAACAACATCTAGTCTTTGCCCTTGAAGGGCCCACAGTCTGTGCGGGACTCTTGAACAGAGGGGGGGCCAAGGGGGTTTCCAGGGGACGCCTGAGGCCTAGAGCAGTGTGGGCCAGAGCAAGCGGCTTCCCCATGAATGAAGGAGGAAGGCTCTGAGGGGTCCTGGCCAGGGGCTCTGTGAAGGGCAGAAATTCCATGTCCGAGGGGATTGGAGGGAAGGGGCCCAATCAGAGGGCAGGAACTCCGGCCAGCTGGCAGTTGGTGGCTGTTAGGTCTGGACGGGAGGAGCCACCTCCTCCAGACATGGGGGAGAGATGGGGCAGGAGGTCCTGGTAAGTGAGCCTCTCTCCTGTGGGCAGGAGTACAGGGGCAGCCTGAGGTGGGCTGAGGCTGCTTCCCATGGCCAAGCCCCCACTCCCCAGACCGGGGTTGCAGCTGGGGCGGGAGCGCTCAGGTCTGGTGTCCAGCTGCAGCCTCTGGCCCAGGGACTATGGGAAAGAGAGAGACAGGTGGGGCAAGGCAGCCCACTAAGTAGGCCTTTCCTGCGGGCCCTGGATGGGGCCTCCTCAGAGAGGGACCAGACAGGAAGCCATGGAGAGAAGAGGCAAAATGACAGAAAATTGTTACTGTCTGAGCAGGAGAACTGGGTTAGGAACCTAAAGTCCCGGTCACAGCTCTGCCACTTAGAGTACGAGTCAGCTAACTTCTCTGAGCGCTATTTCATCCCTGCCATGTACAAGGAGTGTTTTGTCAGGCCCGAACATGAAGGGCCAGTTGGTCACCACAGGGCTCTGTGCAGAAGAGGGTCTGGAGCTCAGCGTGGGGTAGGGGGGGTGTAGCAGCGATTCCAGGAAAAACGCCTCTGATAGAAGGTGAGCATCATGCAGAGTCTTGAAAGGGCCTACCTATGGCAGGCGTGGCAGGCATGGAAGTGGAACACGGTGCTCATGGGGAACTGGAGCTCGTGGGCGGTGGGCATGGAGGCGGGGGAGGGAGCTGGGTCCTGATGATCAGGGGGCCTGCCCCCCTTTCTGAGGACCTTGGGAGTGATCCTACAGGTAGTGGGGGGTGTCGTGGAAGGTGTTAAGTAGGCAATGCCACGTGAGATCAGCAACCTTGTTACAGCATGGTTGTGTGGGAGAGGGGGGCCGGAGACCCGAGTTCATTGCTGGGCTGGTGGAGTTTGAAGCGCCTGTGGCCCATCCGCGTGGAGGTGTCCAGCAGGAGCTTGGACGTGTGGTCTGGAGCTGAGGGGCAGGGTCTGGACTGGACACCCTGACCTGTGTGTGGTCAGCAGGGGCGCAGCGTCACTGCAGGCAGGCAAAGTCCCATGGGGAGAGCGTGCGGCATAGGGGGGTGGACAAGGGCATAGAGGTGGGTTTCCCATTGAATTCTCTTCTATCAAAGTATCTGGTGACTTTTATACTGTTATTCTTACAAGGTAGGTTCATAAATTCCAAAAGTGCTTAGTGATGAGAAAAACAAAAATGAGGGGGAGGTGAAACAGTACAGAAATAAGACCCAGAATCTGCCT
>PVIA01001113.1:0-313059 GCA_004024845.1 Tonatia bakeri
TCCCCACCCCACCAGAGCAGCCTAACGGCCCTAACGGCCATTACCACACCATGTCAATGCCAGGCCCAACACCAGAGTCCACACATGGCTCCTAAAAGGCCAAGGAATCCAGACCTCCCTGAACCGTCCTCTTCTCCACCCCTCAAAGCCCTGGGACCAGCAACAGCATTGTGGGGTACAGGTGAAGAGTTGTGCTCTGCCTGCAGCTTCCAGCACGGTCACAAGAGGTCCAGTGCCAGGCACTGCAACCTGGGTGCCTCCCCCAGAGGTCAGCAGTGGAGAGCTAGGTCCTCCCTCGTCCCAGCCCCACAACTGGCAACTGGAGGCAAATATGAGGCTAGAGTAGCCTGGCTTTGGGGAAGGCCCAGCCCTCTGCGGCAGAGGTGAGGGCGGGGCCGGGGGGGGGGGGCAGCAGGCCACACACTGCCCACACTTCTCCCGTAAGTAGGTGGCACTTCTGCAACAGGACGGCACTCCCAACCCACCCTCCCAGGACCCGCAGGACTCCGCTCCTAGACTCCCTGCTCAATGAGAGTGGAAGGAAGCATAGCCCCACGTGCAAGGGGACGTGTGTCGACAGGTGGGCTCGCCCCAGGCAGGCCCCGGGTACACGGTGTCACATTTACATCGTGACAGCCCCACCCCAGGAGGTGTGTCAAGTTCGCGTGCCTCGTTTACAGGTGAGGAGACAGAAGCGCAGAGCAGTCACACTCTCTGCCCCAAGTCACACTTGTATTAAGGTCCAGGGTGTACATCTGCCTCCAACACCTGCCTCTCCTGCAAGCAGCTCGCTTTTCTGGGCCTCCGCCTCTTCACTTGTACAAACGCCACTGTCAGAAGCGCCTGCACTGCAGGCTGGTGTCACACATTAAATGCCCCATAACCTACAGCCTGCTGGGCGAATGAGCGGGGGATGGTCCTCTGTTCCCCAGTCAAGCTTGCCAAGGAATGGCCACTGATAGGGAGTTCTAATTGGTGGGCCTGGCGGCACAGCGCCCAGCAATACACCCGGCGGGTTAGCGTTGCAGGGGAAACAGCTGAGCACAGCACATATAGCATTGACCCAATTCAGTTCTGTTCTGTCTTCGAGAAAATAATTGAGTTTAAATGAATAGGTTTCCCATGTCCCCTCCGGCCTCGAGGAGGGTGGAAAGGGAGAGGGGGAGATAGGAACAGTTCCCCGGGCTCCCTGTTGGTTATTTCTGAGTCATTAGGCCTGAGAAAGGTTTCCTTCTTTCCTTGGTGGCCAGCGGGGGGTCGGACGTGGCTGGGAGGCAATGAGGTGAAAACCACATGAGGCAGGCGGTGAGGATGGAGGTTCAAGTCCTGGCCTCAGCAACAGCCTTGTGGAGGGGCCCAGTAAGGCCCCTTGGGCCCCGGGCTGGTCATCTATAGAACAGAACCCCCCGCACCCCCAAACACACACACACACTCCCCCGAGGATGGCCGAGAAGAGCTAATCCTGGCTGCGCGGCCTCCGGTGGAGTGGCGTCGGGGTGAACTGCAGAGGTCAGTCTGTGCCCTACACAGAGGCCCAGTGTTGTCACATCTGTCCCCCCAGGAAAAGCCAGAAATCCACATTTTTCAGGTGCATGTTTTAGGGGTGGTCAAGTATTAGTAAATTAGTTAAAAGAAAAAAAACACCAAAAATCACCTTTCCACCCTCTCAGACCCAACGAAACCTGCCGTGGGCTACCCGTGTCCACGAGCCAGCCATGCGCGCCCTCCATTTACCGACAACGCGTGCAAAGCAATTCACTGCGAGCTCGTGTCCCCCCACCCGCTCACCACCTCCTGGGAGCCAGGCCCAGCCCTGCCGGCAAGGGAAAGGCAGGGGCTCCGCCCTCCGAGGTGGGGCCTGAAGACCTCAGGAGGACAAGGAGGGGCCGCGCCCTTCACCACGCGGAAGGTGGATGGGGGTGCTGAGGCGGGTCTCACCCCCAAATCAGAGGCCCCCATCTCACCTCCTGCACTGCCCTCGGTACTGTTAGGGCCTCAGCTTCCTCTCCAGCCAAAGGGGGTCTCTGAGAGGACCAAGGGGAAAAGAGAAAGCTTCAAGATACAAAGTGAGCACATGTGTCGTGTGTCCCCGAGAAGCAGTGCCACAGAGGGGAGAGTGCAAGACCCAGCAAGACCTCGGGTCGTTTCCCCAGCTGCCAGCCCCGGGGGCAGTGCGAGCCCGGGAAGTCACTTAAACTCTCCGCACTCCGGTCTCACCCTGGGTACGCCGGAGACAAGTGTCTTTGGGACACGGAGCTGTTGTGAAGACTGAATGAGACAATGACTATCAAACACCTGGTAGGACGCCTGACACGCAGCGAGGGATCAAACAATGACGGGCACTATTGTTACTGTTACTGTTACTGTTATCTTCGAGCAGCGAGCCGGGGGGCCTGACTGGGTGATCACAGTCACGCTGCACAACCAGGCAAACTCGCTGTGAACAGATGAGGCCGCCTATAATTAGCACAATCATTCCGCATGCACATGGTGTGGCTTAGATGCTGGAGAAGAATGTTCTTTGAAGTGTGTGTAAATAACCCCTCTCCCCTGGCTGCCCGCCCTCCCCAAATCTCGTTTACTCTATTAATTTCATTAACAAACTCTTTACAAAAGCAAGTCACAATTCTGAAGAAGTACATATTCAAATTGAGGGGGTTTCTGAATGGAGACTCTGCCTGCCCCACCTGGGGATGTCTGTGGGGGCCCATCCCAGGGCCCCTGGGGGTGATTGCCTCCCCAGCCTCTCTCCCAGGCCAGGCTGGAGGCCTCCCCTAACTGGTGCCCTCTGCTACTCACAGCTGGGAAGAGGACGGGAGGGACTGGGTGCATTCTGGCAGAAGAGGCTCTCAGCAGCACTGATGTAACCAGTGACAACCCGGGGAGCCAGGCAGGGCACAGCCTGTCAGGCGTACCAGGACGCCCACCTGCATCAGAGAGAGCCCAGGCTCCAAGAAGCTGAAGGAAGCAATGTGCCCAAAGTCACAAACAGTAAGCTGGACAACTGGATTCAGACTTGGGTCCACTGACGCCACCCAGTGCCTGCCCTTCGGGCTCTGCCCTGAAACTGCACTCAGCACAGGCTTCTGTACCTGGACAGGACAGAGTAGGATCCCAGAGCCTTCGAACAGGAAGGGCTCGGCTCATCATCGACTGACCCGGGTTTTGGGCTGAGGACACTGAGGTCCTGTAACTGGCCCGCTGTCCCACAGGCAGAAAGGAGAAGAGCTGAGAATCCAGGGCCCCTCACCCTAGGCCGGCTGCTTCTGCATTCATATCTTTAAACAAGAGACGATTCAACAACCTTCCCTCGGGACAGCTGCCTAGTAAGTTAGCTAACCACGACTTCCTGGGCCCATCGCAGACCCAAGGCAGATAAAAGATGCTGAGGAAATGTTTGCCGAACTGTTTTCTTACCCAAAAAACACCACACTGAAGAGGGGGAAGAGTGCAGGCGGGCAAAGAAAGATGGGTGGTGGCTAGGGACAAGGGAGAGAGCAGACCACCCTCTGGGGGGGACCTGGCCATCCTCAGCTTGCTGAACGGCTTCCCCCTTCAAAGCATTTCCCTGCTGGATGCCTGCACAAGAGGCAGGCAGTTAGCAGATTCTCGGTTTTGGAAGAAATGAAAATTGAAGTCTTAACAGATATGTTAGCCCCTCACCAGCCCCCCGCAGACTTGGGCCGCCATCTGAGCCAAATGAAATGTTTGCTTCTCTTGCTGCTTCCTGGGCCCCATGATGGAGGCTGGGAGAGATGAATGATGCCCTGGGGCTCAGGGAGTGGACTAGGAGCCTGACTTCTGTGCCCCTTCACAGAGCTGCCCCATCACCCCTCCCCACCTCCCACCCCTAGTCTGCAGGCTTGTCAGGGGTATGGCCAGAGCTCCTGGCAGTGTCGGGGAGGGGCAGGGAGAGGGGACCCAACCCTTGGAGGAGGAAGGGGAAATAGGCCAGCCCTGAACCACCAGCTTCCTCCTCCTCCTCTCACCGGGGTGTCCAACCTTTTGGTGTCTCTGGGCCACATTGGAAGAATTGTCCTGGGCTACACATTAAATATACAAGCACTAACGGAAACTGATGAGCAAAAAAAAGTTTTAAGTAAATTTATGATTTTGTGTTGGAGCACGTTCATAACCATCCTGGGCCGAGGGTCGGACACCCCGTAAGACACACACCCGTACCCAGCCTCACACGTAGCCAAGGAGGTGCTCCCAAAGTCACTGCTCTGACCAGTGCCCATCCCCTCTTAAACCCTTCCAGCTCCCAGGGCCCTTACGGATCGAGTGCAAACCCTGCCTGCCTTCCCACTCTCTTCCTCCCTTTCCCCTGCCACTGCCCAAACCCAACAGACAACCACACGTGGCCAGTGACACCCGACTGCCAAGCCTCCTAGCAAGCCCTTCCCCTCCTCTACACAGGGATACCTTCCAGCAGCCTTGACCTTCCCACTGCAGCCAGACCACCAACTCCGCAGAGCCTCCCTCCCTGCTCTGGCCCCCCTACCTCCCCCGGCAGCCAGCAGGAGCCTGTGAGGGCAGAGCCTGCATGTGCCTCTGCGTGTGCCCCGCCCCAGCCACCCGCCCACAGTCAAGTGCGAGCTGTAGCTGGCTGGAGTTCACTGCTCTTGGCTCCCAGGAACAACAAGGCCAGATCGAAGGGTGGCCGCTGGAAGGGGAGGCTCCTGAAGAAGGTCCGACCATAGACCCCTGACCAGGTTGGGCAGGGGCCAGCCAACTGGCTCTCCCAACCCAGCCCATTAGGGGAGCGTGGATGGTGCCAGGCCCGATCTTTCCATGGAGCCCTGACAATGGCTGTGGCGAGAATCGCAGGAGATGAAGTCATCGCTCCCAGAAATAGGCCGATTAAGAAGCTGTGACAACAATGCAAACAGCAAAGCTGGACACACGCACTCTCCCTCCTGCCTCCCTCTCACCGTGTGTTTCTCCGCCCTGACAAGCTGGGCGAGGCCTGAGCTCCTGTGGGGCACGGCTGCTGCCAGACACTGGAGCCAGCACGGGGAGCCTGGACTCCGGTGACGCGGCTGGTCTCCGGGAGCAGTGGCGCCCCAGAAGGACACTCTTCTCAGGGATTCCCTCGCAAAGGCTCCCCGTGCCGACTCTCACTGGTGTCCTCCACTCGCCCCGGCCCTTTCAGAGGGCCCCCCCAATTTCTTCTTACTCCCTCCTCGGCCCCACGCCTCCTCTCTTCCCAGGGTGCCATCCCTCCCTGTTCCAGCCCCTCCTGGAGGGCAGACCCGCCTGGGTTCTGGAGAGGTGGGAGCGTCACCAGGCTAAGACAGGGCTCTGCTACAGACACTAAGCTCAGTGGCTGCCTGTCCGGTTCCTACTGTGTGACCACGAGCTGGTCCACCCATCACTCTGGGGTTACCTTCCTGGTCTGTAAAACACAGATAGCGATGTGCTTCCCTCATGGGGCAGGAGCAGATGAAATATGTCAATTTGCTCATTCACCAACCTCGTGTCAGACCCTAGTTTAGAGGACAGACACATGTCAGGAAAGAAGACATCGGTTTCCTGCCCCCTTGGGGCTCAGTCTGGTCGGGAGAAGTGCACACTCAGATGCACGCTGACATCAGGTGAACACCAATGCCAGGAAGACACAGAGGAGGGCCCAGACCAGAGACCACGTCTGACAGTGTGGCTGGACGAAGTGAGGAAGCAGGTCACAGCTGTGCAGGCAGCGTGACCCAGGAAGAGGGAACTACAAGGGCAAGATCCTGGTCTGGGGCACCTGGGGTCGGGGGACAAGGATGAGCGGGGACAGCAAAGTCAACAAGGCAGACCAAGTTGGAGGTGGAGACCAGCCTAGGGCTCAGCCTGCAGGGTCCAGGAGTGAGTGACGTGGCTTGGATGTGGCAGTGGTGGCAGCCCACAAAGCACACAGCACAGTGCCTGACACAAGGTGATTCCTCCTTGCTCTTCTTGTGGTCCCTGTACTCATCACCGTCACCATCCTCCTCACTGTCACCATCACCATCCTCATCACCATCCTCATCACCATCACCATCCTTGTCACCATCCTTGTCACCATCCTCATCACCATCACTATCCTTGTCACCATCCTCATCACCATCACCATCCTTGTCACCATCCTCCTCATCATCACCATCCTCATCACCATCCCCATCACCATCAACCATCCTATCACCCCTGACACTGGCAGGACACTGGTCCCAAAACTGAAAGTCAGGCAGACGTCCTCAGCCTGGCTTAAAGAAGACCAAGTTCCTTGCCCAAGGTCTCCTGAGCAGGGACGAACGGGGCCAGCACACGGCCCAGACTGGGCTCTCCACTCTAAGCAGACGATCACCCTGTGCCCTCCCTTCCCCCACACAGGGCCCAGGCCCCAACCAGTTCTGGGTCTCGGTCCACACAGGGCCTCCACCAGGGAAAAGGGTGGACTCTGACCACAACAAACAACAGTACCAGTGTTTGCGTCTCCCAGATCTGAGGTCTCTCCTGCCCAGTTTCTCACTTGCAAACAGGGAGGTACTTCAAGCCCCATCAGATGACGAACCAGGGCTGAGAAAAGCTCCTTTGAATCCTAGTTAATTTTACCTCCTCCAGGAACTTCCCTGAGCCCAGCCTGCACTCCTGCCTAGGCCTGGCTGCACCCCACCCCCAGCTCCCCTTAGGGCTGGGCTCCAGGGCCTCTGCATGGTAACCCACGGGCCCCAGAGGGAGCTGGCCCAGTGCGGTCTCACCAAGGCTGCATGCACCTCTGCTACTCCAGGCTGGGAGCTCCTCCAGGGCAGGCAGGGACTGCAGCTGACTCCTGTCTCTGTCCCCAGGGATGGGCACAGGTGAGCAAAAACAGAAATAACTGAATCCCAAGGGTCCCTTGGGGAGTCCTATTTGCACGAGAAACCCTGAGACCGCTATCCAGCCTGCCTCCTTTCCTCTCTCACCCACCACCGGAGCCGGAGGGAAGCTGCTGGGAAAAGACCACTCCCTCTTCCCACCATGACCCAGGTGAGCGCCCCCACCCCTGCAGCTGTCGAGCTGGGAGGACAGGGTCTGCAGAGAGGGCCCCCGCCCCGCCCAAGGGTTCTAGGCCAGAACAGCCACGCCTCCCCCTCCCCTCCTACAGGCCAAGGAGGTATGATTAAGCTAGACAACACGTTCTCAAGCACACACAGGTAACTTTTTTAATAAGCCACAGGAAGTCTGTAGAGAAAGTCCCCAACAACAGTCAATGGAGAGGGGGAAGGAAAAATTTTACTTTGCTTTACATGCCTCTCTGTGGCTAGAATTTCGTGCTCTACGCTGGTAGTTTTAATTCCCTCTATGTTAAGAAGACTTCAAGTTAAATGAATGAAGGGGCATTGGCAGGTGTTGGCACCTGCTCCTCTGTGACCCCTTGAGCTCCAGAAGGCCAAGGGCCTGCCTTACACTTTGTTCCTGTGCCAGGTCCCCGCCCCCAGACTGGCCGGCCTGCCGCCCACTCAGAGGGGAGTGAGCAGGAGCGGGAGGAGGCCAGACTAGGAAACCGGCCAGGAGGCCCTGCCTCGGACCCAGGCTTCTGGGGACCACAGAGTCACGTCACCTCCACCCTGGCCATCCCACCCCTACGTGCTACCTCGACCTCCTCTACAGCACAGACTCCTCCCCTGCCCCCGTGTCTGGCCACTCCATCAGTCCCTGGCCGCCTGGGGCTTCAGCTGCCTGTGTGACTCTAGCCCAAGGCCGTGCCCAAGCAGGTGCTCCATGAAAGCTTGGTAGGCATATCACTGGGACAATCTGAAGGACTGACTATGCCAAATGATCTTTAAAATTTTTTTTAACCCTCACCCAAGGACGTTTTTTCACTTTTAGAGAGAGAGGAAGGGAGAGAGAGAAAGAAACATCAGTACGAGAAGGAAGCACTGCCTGGCTGTCTCCCGTACGTGTGCCCGCTCAGGGATCTAACCAGCAACACGCTCGGCCAGCGAGCCACAGCAGCCGGGGTGCTAGGTGATCATTAGAAACCCAAACCTGGACTACGGAGGGAATGTCAGGCAGGGCAGAGAAATGAAGCAAACCAATGCCTGCAGGCCCCACAGGAAGACACCCACGGGCTTTGGACAAAGCAGTTCAAACCCTCAGAAGAGGGAGGCCACATGCATGCATGGACACACAGACAGCTGGACAGCCCCCCAAAGCTGCAGAGTCACACCTTGGCTAAAGATGAAGGTGCCGTGTGTCCTAACCTGGCTCGGGGCAGGGGACACAGCTGCAGCAGGCTTAGGGTAGATCCGTTCAGCCAGCGCAGCATTTCACACCAACTAGGATCTTCCCTCGGCGAGGCGCGCCAGCCTTCCACAGAGGGGCGAGACCCCACCTGTCCTGCCGCTGCAGCCCCCGGACTGTCCGGAAACATCCATGCAGATTCACTCCCACAGCCATACCGTTGCGCAGGTGGCTCTCTAGCCAGGAGGCCCTGCCTGCTGCCCTCTGCCCACCTGGCTCTCACCCACCCTGTGATGAAGTTCTCTAACTAGAGAGTGTAGGTTGTATTTGGTCAACATGCACGTTCTGTTTAGCCCCCACAGTGTCTGACATTTCTGAGTTTTAAATCGATCGCCAACATTTAAAGATGTGGAATTTCCAAATGTCACCAACAGAACTCTAGATGTCGGCCTTCTCTCACAAATCCACAGGCCCAGCGGCTGCTGTCCCCCTCAGCGGTAACTCACACTCCCCGTGCTGCCAGGGTATCTGCCACATCGGTGACTGCCTCCGCTGGTGCTCCTGTGCAGCCCCCAGCAGAACACGGGGCAGGACCCACAGCACATCTCCCAAGGGTGCAGTCAGAACGTGGCACACAGTGGGGACAACAGAGACCTAAGGCCCGAGTGCCTGTGATCTCCTGATTGCTGTCTGCTTCCCTGCAAGACCCCGAGCAGGGGACAGGCAAAGCTCTTCAGTCTGCGGGGGGGGGGGCCCTCCCGGGGCGGGGCCCACCTACAGTGGACACTGGGCTGAGCCCTCAGGGCCCGTCCAGATTTTCACTACAACCTCTGATCTCTGCTTCAGTGGCTCTGCCTTCCAGAGGCCAGTCAAAGGAGAGGTCGGGATCCTGCCATCTCCCCGCCTTTGACAAAAGCGGCAGGTTCTGGGCCGGCCTACTGACACGGATCCCGGTGACTTTTGTTAAACCGAAAAGGAGAGATTCGGCATTAAGAACTGACAGAGCCAAGGCTTCCTGGACGCCCGCCTGCAGGAGGCCTGCCCCCTTTGAAGCCGGCAGCCAATTCTTCCCTTTTCCTGGGTGTTCAAGGTCTGAGTCTCATCGGCGGGAAGGGTTCTCTCTGTTCTCTTGCCTCTGACTCACCACAAACACAGGCACTGTCCTGACAGCCAGGTCCTCAGCAGGGGCAGTGGTAGAAGGGACCCCCCTCCCAGCTCCTGCTGGGGTAGAGCAGTATGATGAGCCCTGGGAGCCTGCTCTCTGGGATACAGGGTCTCTCCGGGCCTGGTCTCCCTGGGTCTGGGAGTGCCACCTCCGGTCCTCAGTGCAGACGCTCAGTAAAGGCTAGTCAGGGAGGAACTGCTGACAACTCCCACACTAGATGCCCGCAGGGGCAAGAACCTGCGCCGAGGACGGGCTTGGCCTGGCTCTGCCCGCACTGGCTGGGGATGGGACATCAGGTACTTGCCTACTCTCTCTGAGCTTTGGTTTCCAAACAGGGAAATAAACAGCTGAACCGAGACAATCAACCTCCTAAAGGGACCCGGAGGAGCTGTGTCAGTCATGAAGTGCCATGCCAAAGTTAATTATTCCAGGGCCCAGTGTCGCTCCCGCATGCAGTGGGGCTCGATGTACCGTTCGTGGTGCGAGCATCTACTGAGTCCCTGGGCTGTGCCGGCTGTGTAGAAGGTGCCAGGGGCCCAGAATGAAGGCCTGAGCCCTGCGCATGGGAGGTCTGTCCTTCAACGGGGCACAGACACAACTGTCCTACTGTGAGAACTGCCAGGAAGTAGGGTCAGAATGCTGTGAGGCCACAGGGGTGTCCTACTCTCCACAGGGTGGGAGTAAGGGACCCAGGCCGTACAAGAGCCGCACCTCTTGGCTGCCAGGCACCAGAGGCCAGAGCTGGGGTTGCCCAGCTGCAGGGTGCCTGCCACTCCATCCACTTCCCAACAGCCTGGTTTAGAGAGAGCCGTCCACCTTGGTGGGCAGCCCAGTCCTGTGGAGATGCCCTTGTGCGTATGCACACCCCTGATGTGTGCCCGGACATCAGGGCTGGGGAATCACAGCAACACAGCCCCTGTGTGTCCAGACCCCTTGCCACACCGTTTATACACACTGTTAGTGACCCCAACCTGCAAGGAGAGTAGCAAAAACAATCCCGACTCATGGGCCCCAAACCCAGGGAGGTCACACCACCCCATCCCCAACAGGCAGTGGTCACCAGAGCCTGGAGAGTCACACTGCTCAGTCCCCATTCTGGCTGTGCCCCCTACTGGCCCATGAGACCTGGGTCAAGTCACCAAACCTCTCAGCACCTGGCCTCCCCATCTCCCAGCTCGCTGTGAGCATTTAAGAGACAAAGCTCCTGGTGTGGAGGGAGTGTGCATCTTCATGCCCATCCTCTGCCTCGTCCAGCTCAACACGCGCTCACCCCTCTCTCCCCAGCCCTCCTGACCTGCTGCTTCTGCCCGAGCCACTTTACTGCCCACTCCCCTAACGCTCCGAGCCCTTTCCTGCCTCCCAGAGCAGCCTCACATCCCAAAAGGTCGGAGTCGTTCTCAGCCTCTGAGCCTGGGGCTCACTCATTGATTCCCTCTACTGAACAGCCAAACCGCCCATCTCTCCCCTTTGCCATCTGAAAACTCATCCGCTTTCAAGCCTCAACGCCTGCCACTTCCGTGAAGCCCTCCCTGATTCCTTAAGAGCAGGCCCAACTCCTGCCCACCCCTAAGCAGAGAAGTACAGAAAGGAGGGGGCAAGACCTGTGACTCCTTGCATGTCCCTGGGAACATTCTTTCTCACCCTTGGCCTCAGTCTTCCTCCTCTCGGGGGATCTCTATGACTTCTCATTCTAAGGCCCTATGAAGGAGCTTGCTCACAAGTGCTATTGGCAGAGGTGGGGGGCGGGGGGGACACAGGAAAGGGTGCGGATCTCCAGATTCGCTGAGGTTCTGGAGGACCGGGAAGGCGCCGAACACTGCCTTGATCTACCCAGGGCAGCAGGACGGGGACAGTTCAAGGGGCCCCAGGTGGACTCACTTGCTCCAGGGAGCAGTCCCCACGGTGGAGCACAGAAAACAGGCACAGAAGATGTGGAGCAAAGGAAGGTCCCCCTGGGATTGAGGGGGCATCAGGGCAGGCTTCCTGCAGAAGGAGCTAGGACCTGAGAGACAGGAAGGAAGGAAGGAAGGCAGGAGCAGGGAAAGAGAAGGCGGCGTTCCACACGAAGGAAGCACCGCGAGAAAGGGAAATCCACCGCACAGTCACGGCTCACATGTCTCAAGTGCCACTGCGACCATCTCGAGGCACTCGGCTGAATGTTCCGCTACAAATCTCATTTACCCCTCTCGACGGCCCTTCAAGACAGGAATTGCAAATAGCCCCATTTTACAGTTAAGCAAGTTCCCCTGAAGCCACAAAGCTAACTGACGAGAGAGCTGGGATTTGAACCCAGGCACGCTGGCTGCATCTGTGTGAGTAAACCACGGAGGCTCAGAGGAGTGGGGGTGACAATCTGGGGGCTCCCAAGAGACTCGTTAAGACCTTGGAAGTCAGGCTTCATTTTCTGTGCAGCCTGATCTCAAACGGCGCCCAGCCCAGGCCAGCACTGTTGATGAAATCCCGTGAGGGTGATCCCACCAGCACAGGGGAGGGTGCAGGCCCAGAGTCTGAGGACCCAGCCCTGCACTTCCTTCGCAGGATCTGCCTGAAGGGTGCAGGGAGCTGCTGGTAATGAGTGAGCGAGCAGGGGAGGGAGCTGGAGGAGTGCAGCCAGTCAGGAGCCACGGCTGGCAGCGGCCACACCGACAGGCTGGTGCGGAGCTGTTACCAGGGCAGCCCAGAGAGTCTGCCTTCACAGGCCGAGTGATTTAGAACTGGTTGCTTCGTCTGAGCCACCAGCTCGGGGGCTGGCGCTTGGCCTTTCTGCAACCTCAACAGAAAATGTCAGGGGCCTGGTGAGGGGGTGGGGGTAGGGGGGCACTGGCACAAAAGACCACGGAGACACAAAGCCGGGGCACCTCTCACATGTTGGAAACAAGCCCCTTGTCACACGACACGACCCAAACAGGGATGAGGGCCGGGGGCTTAAGGCTCCTGGCCAGGAGTTCCAACAACCCAGGTTCCCTGTGCAGGACGCCCAGCACTAAGTGGCACCTGCCCCTCCATGGAGGGGTCCCGACCTGCAGCACTGGTAGCCATGGGACTGGAAGGGAAGAGGAGAGGAGGGTGGGGAAGGGTGGGTGGAGCCGAGGGGAGTGATGAGAGGAAGGCAGGACCCTGACTGGACGGCCAGTGCCTAGCACCTGGCTGCCACAGGGCGGGGTCAGACAAGGTGGCCAGAGTAACTCTGGGAAGAGAGGACTACCAGGCCCAGAGAGGCAGGGTGACGTTCGTTCAGAACGCCCGGGGCACTGCTATGTTGCCACACTGAAACATATGAAGGTAAATGGCAGACAGTATAATAAACACGTGAAACTCACGTGAACCTACTAAGGCCAGATTTGCAGGCACCCTGGTGAGGACTCCACGGACCAGGGGCAGCGAACCCATTACGTAGCTTTCTGTGCTCGCACAGCTGCCCCTGATGGGAAGTGGCATTTCCTCTCTTAGAACTGTTCCCACTGGTACGACGAATGGCCTCAGCCATGACCAGACAAAAGACCACAGGGCACTGCCGTCCGGTCGGAACCTGCCCTAAGGGTCAGACAAGCTCAGCAAGCCAACCCTTCGCAAGTGCCCTGTGGGGTACAAAACTGTCTGCCCCAGGTCCCACCCACCACTTGGTGGGAGACCCTGGCCCCCAAGCCAGTGAAGAGGTTGGCAGTTGCTACCCTGAGAAACCGCCATCGCCTGGGCATGAACCTGTGGTGCCAGGTGCTTCTCCAGGGTGGAAGGATGGCGGGGGTGCTGCTCTGGCTTTGGAGAGGCCGTGGGCTGTCTTTCTGAGACGTGTGTGCACAGGGCAGAGCCTCCGGTGCAACCCGTCCCGGTAGCTGGGGGCGAAGGAGACAGGGTCCCACCACTGCTAACCGTTGGAGATTACGGAGGTTCACAGAAGGAGCCTGCCCAGAGCTCAGCGGCCACCTTGACCAAGGAGGGAGAGACATCAGGGCAGACAAACCAGAAATGTACAGGACAAATCTCTAGGCTTTCTGGTGAGCGGCCCAGGTTCCCCAGGCTGGTCAAAGACCAGCGGAAGGCATGGGGCAGCCCATCGTCCATCTGCAAACAACGGGGCACCTGGGAAAACCAGCAGGTGCCCAGGGCGCCCAAGCTGGGGTAGAAAGTGAGAGACGTAAGACCCCGGAACCCATCCATGGCCCAGGGGGAGGAAGGAGTGTGGGATGAACCTTGACCCAGCTCCTCTGCTACACCTGTGTCTGGGCTCGTGTGTCAGGTGGCCGAGTCTGCCACATGGAGGGACAGGGACTGCCTGTGAGGAGACCCGAGATTTGTACCCACGGTCAGAGCTGCTGTGGTGATGGGTGTCAGGGTCGTGAGTGGGTCCCACACGCCCGACTTCTTCTCTGAAGGCTGGCTGGCTCCTGGAGGAGCAGGAGGAAGACCAGAGAGCTGACCTCGGGGCTCTAACCCCAGCATGGCAGCAACGCCCCCTCTGGGAGCGCACAGAAGTGCTGGGGCAGGACTGGATCCCCTCCAGAACCCCACAGGTGAGGCCCTGCTGTTTGTCTGAAGAACTAGGTAGAGTTCTTTCGGATGTGCAGTCTAAGCAGGACAAAGGGCTCTCAGCTAGGGCTCTGCCACCAGACAAAACAAACACTCAGCCTCTCCACAGGGGGCTGCGACTCTGCAGAGGGGCAGGGCAGAGCCAATCAGATCTGAGTTTGGGGCAGAATCTGGCTTTCGGCCAAGAGCAGCAGCAAAACACCCAGGTCAAGGGCCTACCTTGTCTGGAGCTCAGCTGCCCACCTGGCTCTGCCCTACCAGGGTCTCTAGGGGCAGGGTGAGGCCTGCAGCAAGCAGTGGTACACCCAGCCCCAAGGTTACTCTGCAACCTGATAACCCGGCAGCCCCCCACTGCCACCATCCATCAGACACACAGGACCCTTCAGGCGAGGGGAGCACCCAGAACTGCTCGCTGGAGGTCTCGATATCTGAGTGGGTCTCAGAATCACCCAGTGCCTTGCCATGAATACAGGTCCTGGGGCCAACCCAGACCTGTGAATCTGACTCCCCTCAGTGGGACTCTGGGTTCTTACTGCCAGGTTCCCATGGCGCCGTGGTGCCCAGCCACACCCAAGAACCAAGACAGGAGAAATGACCTCCGATGCCCCCAGTGCCCGCAGGAATGCTTGGTGGCTCCCTATCTGCTGCTGAACTTCCTGAAGCCCTTGGAGTCCACAGGTCTCTGAGCACCTGCAACTGAGCACACCTCCCCCACTTCTGCAGGGGCCTGGTTGCCCCACGGATGACAGGCCACTGGGAAAAATGGCAGGAAATAAACCAATCCACTTCACTGGGCGGAAGCACGCTACCAACAGAGTTTTTTTCAAAGAGGAGTCATTAGTAACTTGTGTTTTGATCATCAGAAACTCACCTAAGTCATGTTAACTTTGAGAGGAAGAAAAACCCCAATAAGGAAGAGGTCTGGCCTTGGGTTGGCAGCCCCCCTACCCCGGTCTTGCGCATCCCCAGATCAGGAGGGTCCTCAGGCAGCCCTCCGTGGAGCCCAGCCCCACAGGAGTGAGGTCCCTGACACTGGCTGCAGAGACCCCCCCCACACCAGGCGGCAGGTGCTGAGGCCAGTCCCCTGAAGCAGGTGGGCACACACCTCAGCTCGGAGTTCCACAGGCCTGGGTTCACACCTGCACTCTGTCACTGAAAGGCTATGTGATCTTGGGCAAGACTCTTGATTATCTCCGGCACGGGTTTCCTCACCTGCCAAGGGAGGAAGTGCTCACTTCCTAGGCCTGCTGGGAGGGCGACAATCACAAGGGCCCTCTTTTAGCCCCTCACTCCCAAACCCACCTGGGTCTGCAAGCCCCTCTAATGTGTGAAAGGCTCTTCCCTGGAGCTCGGCTCACCCCTCTCTTCCTTGGGGAGGCTGTCCCCACCACGCCCACACATCCAACCCTCCAGCTCTGGGCTCTCACTGCCATCGGGACACGGGCCTCTGCTGCAACGACACATTTACCTGGGGGGACAATTTCTTCCAGCCCATCTCCTCCACAGGGGGAGGGGCCGGGCTGGTTTTGCCCAACACCCCTACAGTAGTGCCGTGCCCAGCACAGAGCGGACCTTCTCCTCAGGACTAGGCCGTTAGAGCTCCCTGTCCCACTGCTGGCTCCGAATGTGACTGCTCAGGAACTCCCACTTCCAGCCCCTACAACAGTCAAGGTCGTGCCTGGCCCTCAGAGGGCCTCTCGGACCTGCCGGCACCTCTGGAGCCTCTGAGCGCCAGGAGCTGCTTCCTGGGACTCGGCCTCACACAGCTCTTCAGATTTCTTATAGTAACACCTTCTCGGAGTTTCAGAAGCAAATCAAAGTCATTGCCAACTATTTTCTCCCATTAATCTCACAATGCATTTGCTATTTTCCCTCCATAATGACTCATTTAGCAGCAACAGAGCAATTAGGCAGACCACAGAGTTATTGATTTTCTAAGTGGGAGAAATGTCTGCATAAACACCTTTCCGTTCCTGTCTGGGGCTGCCTCCTGCTCTGTGACGGGGTGGCTCTGTGAGCGCTGGGCCAGGCATGCTGGCAGAATTCTGGGGGCTCCAACAGAAGCTCAAAAAGCATGAGGTGTGCAAATTCAAGAGTGTGTGCATGTGCTCATGAGCTGACAGGATAAAGTGATCACGTGACACTCAGGAGCCCAAGCAGACTGCGGAACCCGAGGAGGCGGGCACCACTGCCATGCCCATTCGAAAGACCAGGAGGCAAAAGAAGCTCAGGGATCGGGGAGCCGGCCCAGACCACAGAGGAAGTCGGGGAGCCAGATCCAGACCTAGGTCCACGTGTGTTCATCGGGCAGATGAGTCACTTGGAAGCCACGCAGTCCTTTTTATGGTGTGACCCAAGGAGACTCCCGGGACATAACCCAGTGGGTCTAGGCCCTGAAGTCACCCCTGAGCACAAACGCAGCCCCCGAGTCTAGCTGCCGTGAAGAGGATCACCCCAGGCCGCCCTTGGCCGCCCACCAGGCGTGGGCAGCAGCTCTCAGAAAGGCCTGTAGAAAGAGCAGCTGGACACCCACTGCCTTCCGCCTCCTCTACCCCTCCCCCACAAGACAAGCACCTACCCACCCCATGAAAAAAGAGGGTGGGAAAAAAGGGGGAGTCGAGAATGGCTTGACGAGAGGGACACCTGTAGGTCAAGGCCTCTCATCTGCAGGGGGCTCCAGAACCGCCCTCACAGCGGGAACACTGCTGAATGGGGTGCTAGCGTGCCCACTTCCCACCCCCAGAAGCTGATTCACAGCAGGGATCAGAGCTGCAGGGGCAACAGGCTCCCAAAGTCCAAAGGACTGATGCCAGCCAACACACTGACCTTCACCCAAGGACTAAATGGCTTCTTGGTGGCCAAGGAAAAGGGGAAAATCCAGCTAGCCAATGTTGCTTTAAATGCCAACTCAACCACCACCTATGTGGGCGGGTTAATTACCCTTCCCCAGCCTCAGTTTCTTTATCTGTAAAATGGGAGGGTCCCTGCCCTGCCACCTCCCCGACTGGTTGGAGGGCCAAGTGGGGAATGATAACATGCCACGTAAATGCTGGCTGGGGAAACTCAACGAACAGGAAGGCTTCCAAGAGCCGGCACTATCCAGCAAGGGCCTGGGCATCTGCCCATCACCAGATATGCACAAGCAGACCCTGGAGGGTCAACGTGGACAGGAAGCAGAGCATCCCACACACCCTCTTGTGCAATCAGATGCGCATTAACAAATCAAAGGCTCCTCGGAGTCAAGCACTGGAGAAACTCACTTGCTTTGCTTCATGGTTGCTTCCCTCACCTGTCTGCACTATGGAATCCTCTTACCCCAAGCACCCATTATTTTCAAGAATGTGGTATATACCATGGTACCCAGTTTGAGAAGCATGCCTGCGGGCACTTTGGACAGTGACCTGGGGGAGCAGGGAAGAGAGCAAGGGCTTTCAAGTCCACCCCTCGCTTGAAGAGACTCTAGGGCCTTTCCCAGTGTCAGCTACACGGTAGGAGCACAGCAAGCCCTCAAACTCCCTTTCCAGCATGACAGAGAGACACGCCCACAGCGCAGGGGACAACGCCCTTCAGTGAACACCACATGAAAAGGGACCTAGAGCCCTGACCTTACCAAGGCCAAGAACTCGAAGGGACTGAGGAAAGGTGGCAAGCAGAAACGCTCGCCTTGTCCTGCCCTTGCCTGAGAAGCCCCATCGCTCCCTTGGGCCCCGGTCAGCAATGGCAACGCCTCCCCAGGCTCCCTGAAAAGGGGGCAAAGTCTCCCCACAGCTGACTGCACGTTAGGGAAGAAGGGCTTGTGGGCCCCACCCCACAAAGTGGGAGAACACAGAACCCCAGGTCGTCTGTGTGCCTGACACCCTGTCTGCGGATGCCGGCAGAAAGCCGCCTGCACTGCCAGGCCTGCCCAGTGAGAGGCCGCGGGGATACGCCCTCGCCAACCCAGCGCCCTTGCCTCTCTCTGGGGAGCTCGTGCCAGGAAAGGCCGAGGAGTCCGGGAACCGCCGGCTCCCTGGAAGAGCTCCGGCAAACCCATCCATAATGGTGCAGACATTGCTCCCAGCAAGGACAGAGCTTTATTAATTATTCAGGGGACGATGCAATTATGCAAATCAGTGGGCAGCCTCTGCCCCACTGCTGCCTTCTACAGGAGTCCGGTGGGGGATGGGGATGCCCAGAGCCCAAGCTGCTGGGTCCCAGGAGGGAGCCACCCGGCCAACAAAGTGGGGAATAAACCCCCCAGGCTCTGGGCCCACAGAGGGCTCTGCCCAAAGCCAGGCCCCACCCCCCACATGGGAGAGATGGTAGCTGCTTTGAGGAACGGTTCTGAGGACCTGGGGATGCCTTATTCCAGAAAAACACACACCAGAACCTGTTGCTGGGTCAGCAGTGCCGCCAGTCAGGACTAAACTCCTGCAGGTCCTATGGGGACAGAACACTCCCAAAGTTCTCTCCTAGAAAGCACACCTCTAAGGAGAGGTAACACTTCAAATCAGTGCTCACCAAGGAATGTTCTACAGGACACTACTGCTCCACACATGCTCACAGCTGCTCTCGGGGTGCAGCTGGGGTGGGGGGACAGGAGACCCTGGGTTAAATGAGGTGACACAGCAGGACCTCTCAGGGCCTTCCACGTCCAGATCAGAGTGACCCCCAGGTGAAGGTGCTCACGCACCGTGGAGGAAAACAACTAGTCTCACCCCCAGTGGCCTCGGGAATGGTCTGTAAAACCCTGGGCAGATTGGCTGCTGCAGCCCCATCAGCTCCCCTGGGGTAGGTGTCCACTGCTCCCCTCAACAACCGGGGAGCCAGGCTCCCTGCTGACATGCCCTCTGCGGACCCAAGGTGGCGCTGGGCACATGGGCACCTGCTGGGCCTTGCGTGCCTGGGCCCACTGGACAAGACCACCCCGGGCAGGACAGATGCCTGGCCGCAGCAATGCCACTGCCCATGCCTACTTCCGGTTCCCTCCCGAGGCCCAGCAGGTGCCCGTGTGCCCAGCGCCACCTCGGGGCCGCAGAGGGCGTGTCAGCAGGGAGCCTGGCTGCGTGATGGGGGACCCTCAGCCAGTCCTGCTGGACAGGACATCGCAGCACTGGACTCGCCCAGCCCCCCGCAGGTCCGGCGGACGAGGGCTGGTCTGGAGAGCACCTGTCCAGCATTGTCACCGCTCCCTCTCCACCCTCCTGGGCGATGACAGGAGCGTCCTCTACAAGCTGACCTGCAGAGGAGGGGAGGCGCTACGCAAAGCCAGGCCAGCCGACCCATGACCTCTTCCACCCGCCCTGCCTCACCCAGCATCATAAATCAACAGATCCACATGCAGCCACAGCTCACTGGCTCTGCCGAGAAGAAAAGAAACATGGGGGCCCAAAACCCTGGCAGCGCCCACAGGGAACAACACTTATAACCACAGGCCAAATGCACTTGGGGGGCAGTTGCCAAGCCCACCCTACGCAGCCCTCCCGAGACCAGGAGGAAGGCCCGCCTCCACGGCCACCCCTCCCACCTCAGGACGTCAGCACCAACAGAAGCCTCCTGCAGAGCCTGGGTGGCCCCGGGATACTCCTCCACCCCACTGATGGTCGTTATGCCCTCTCGGGTAGGAGAGAGTGAAACAATCTGGAAAGATTAGGATGCAAACCCCATCTCTGCCACTCACCTGCTCTCTGACTCAGGGCAAGTGGCTTTTACCTGGTAGAACCTCAGTTTCCTCATCTGTAAAATAGGGAGAAGGCAGCACCGTGCGGCAGTTAGGAACACGGGAGCCAGCCGCCTGGGTTGGAACCCTAGGCCCGCCACGCCTGCTGCGCACCTCATGTTTCTGGACTGTAAACCGGAACGACCCCAGCGTGTAGCACACGGGCTCTTGTGCGTGCAAGTTGAGTTCCTCCCAGCAATGTGCTGAGAGTCGGCCGAGCCCGCAGGGTGCGCTCATCCTGTTAGCTGTGACACAGAGGGCCCTGGCTGTGGGTCCACAGAGAGCTGGGTTCTAAATCCACGAGGGTCCTCCCCAGTGAGTGATTTCACTGCTCTGAGGCCAGTTTCGTCACCTGTGCGAGTAGCCAGGAGGATTAGAGGAGACGTGTGCACAGTACACAGTGTCTGGCACACGGGAGACATTTCCATGTGGCCGTGGCATGCTGATGTTATTACTGACAGAGCGCGTCTGTACACCAGGCACAGGAACAGACGTGTGGCTGGTGGCGGGTTTTTCTACAATAAAGCCAGTCTGCCTGGGTTTGAGTCCCAGCTCGGCCCCCTTCGAGCTGCACGACGAGGGCCCGTTGCTCAGTCTGCGCCTCAGTCTTCTCTGCAGAGTGCGGGCAGCATCAGCCCCATCCTTCCCGGGGCTGTTGGGGGCGAAATGAGAACATGAACAAAAAGGTGCCGGGTGTGGAATCTGGCCCGTCACACATGCCACTCAAGGGCACGGGGGGCGACCCCAGCACCAAGAGAAGCCTGCCGTGCGATGAGTACCAAGGTGAGGAGCATCCTGTCCACCAGCTGCCATGGCTCCACTCTGCAGCGGCCCCAGGGGCTGCACGACCTGAAGGTGGTACACCAAGCCTCCGAGAGCCTGGGTGTACCACCCTGTGCTAGTGCTTTCCTCCCGGAAATCCCAGAATCCCAGCTCCCAAGATCTTAGTTTTGTTTTTTCTTTTGTCGAGATGGAAAAATGAGGCTCAGGGAGAAGCAATTGGTGGAGCTGAGCCTTCGACTGCCTCTCAGTGACTGACACATCTCAGCAAGTGGCAGTGTGGGGATTCAGCTCTGAGCAAGGCAGTCAGTCATGGGTTCAAGTTTTCATTCTATGCCCCACTCTCCTCCCCAAACCCTCAGCAGGAACTTGGCCTCCTTAGTTGGAAGGGCAGCCCGCCCGACCTGGCCTGCCTCTCGCAGCCGCCTCAGCATAGACAGCCACTCCCATTCCTGCACCGAGACCCTCCGGGCTGTGTGGAAAGACCTCAGTTCCCAGGCAGGGAACGAGGGCATCTAGTCTGGCCCCCAAACACAGGCTGGTTCTGCCCTCCAGGCTTTCACTCAGTGTCCTAGGGCCTGAAGAGCAGTATGGCCACTCACTCGGTCCTGCTAAGTGACTACACCTCTCTGAACCTCAGTTTTCCCTCCTGGCATCAGAGAGACAGTGAGAAGACTGGGCTCTGTTGGCACAGGCGGGCGAGCACTGGACCCGAAGTCAGCAGACAAGTCCCACCTCCAGCTTTGCCCTCCACTTCCCTGAGCCCCACCCACCTCACCTCTAAAATGCAGGTCACGGCCATAAATGACCTAACGGCTCCAAGCACCCTTGGCAGACCTGGGGCACCTTTTTCCAGTGGGGAGCCCCATGCGAGCCCAGGAGGGGGCTCCTGGCACTCCTCTAAGATGGGAAAGGTTGGTTTCAAAAGGCACCGTAACCCACTCCCTGCTGGGAGTGTGAACTGGTGCAGCCACTATGGAAAACTGTACGGAGGCTTCTCAAAAAATTACAAATAGAGTCACCACAGCAACCCCTCTTCTGGGTACCTACTCGAAAATTTTGAAGACACTTATTTGCAAAGATATATGCACCCCTATGTTCATTACAGCGTTATCCATGGTGGCTGAGACACGGAGACCGCTGGAGTGACCTTCGCCAGACAACTGCATGAAGACGTGGCGCGTGCACGCAATGGGGCACCACTCAGCCGTACGAGAAGGTGAAATGCCACCATTTGTGGCCTTGAGAATGTCACGCTAAGTGAAATAAGCCAGTCAGAAAAAGCTAAGAGTCACATGTAGGGTATAAACCTGAGACTCACAGCCACAGACGGCAGCACAGTGGTTACCAGAGGGAAAGGCGGGGAGCAGTGAAGGGTAAGGGGGGCCAAACAGCCGGTGACGAAACGTCTTCCGGCACGCAAGGCGCTGCACGGTCATGTATCATGGAGATGTGCCCTTGAAACGCACGTCATCTTATTAAGCCAAGTCACCCCAATGAATTTAATTTAAAAATTTTTAAAGGCACCACAACCATAAGAAGAAAAGAATCCACATACTTGCAGGGGGTAGGGGCTGTGGAGCACCAACCGGGGAATGGATTGCCTGAACACTGGGCCCCGAGGTATGACTTGGAGCCAGTCACATTCCCTCTTAGAGTTTTACCTTCTCCAGTTGTGAAATGAGAAGCTGAAACCCCTCGGACCCCAAGAAGCCTCTGAGAACACGGTGCGGGCGGTGCCTAGGCTCGTCGCCAGCCCATAGTGGGGGCACAAGGCCTGCCCCTCTGCAGATAAACTCTGGACAGTAGTTCTCAAACTCCGGAGAAATTCAATTGCTCCACCAGGGTCTAATTTGGGAGATCTGGGGTGGGGCCCGAGAATCTGCATTTTATCAGGAGTCC
Source organism: Tonatia bakeri (assembly GCA_004024845.1). Taxonomy (NCBI): domain Eukaryota; kingdom Metazoa; phylum Chordata; class Mammalia; order Chiroptera; family Phyllostomidae; genus Tonatia; species Tonatia bakeri. Next base: position 22,263 of record PVIA01001113.1, read on the forward strand.
CAGGCAACCCCTCTTCCTGTGGGTTTGTGAGGCTGAAGGGCCAGTCCTGCTGGGCCGGGCTGGTCAGTCCTCCTCAGGGGCCAGCCCCTCCGCTTCCGAGACCAAAGTGGGGCTGGAGTCAGAGCCAGTCCTGGGACTGAGTGTCCTGTGAGATCTGGGGAAGGTGGAAAGGGGGGAAATGGCAGGGAGGGGAATCAGGAGCACAGGGGGTGGGGCTGTGAACGATCTATTAAACAATCTATTAATCAATCCCCTTCACTGGAAACAGGAATTGTTCGGGCCTCACACATCCTTCACGTGCTAACAGTCTGCAGCTGCAATACAGCACTTTGATTACAAATGTCAGAAAGACGGGGCATGAAATTAACTTCTCCTTAGTCAATGTACACAGGGAGCCCGCACTCACTCACTGCCCTCGGACAAAACTCCCCACGACGCCGTCAGCATGTTGAATCAGGGCCTGCCTCTGCGTGGTGCTCTTTCTGACAGTCACGTCTGGCTTGCAAACGAGGGCCCCGAGGGTTCGAGAAAGGTTAGGGCAACAGGCGAGTCCAAGAGTTAACTGGGCAGTGGCCAGGGCCAGCTGGAACAGGGGCCGTAGAAGGGGCACCTCCCATGGGGCTACCTACTGGAAGAGAGAGGTGGGGACCGTTGTGACAAGGAGTAACTCACCCCACAGAGCATCTGACACAGGGAAATGGACAAACCCACCTTCTAGAGGGACCAGTTCTCACCCCACTGGCCCCACTAGAGAGACGGAAATACTGAGACTCAGTGGCTTTTCCGAGGTTGTCCCACAGACTCGGGCCTGGCCTGGGAGGCAAGTTCCTGCAGCTCCCGGACTCTGAGCGTTTGACTCGGGCTGTGGCAGTCTCGGGAGAAGGGGCAGCTGGCTGACCCCTCCCCTCGTACAGCCAGACGCACATTCACTGGGCCAACCCTGCGCTCGTCCTCAAGGCAGAGGTTAGAGCCTCCAACCAGCCCGCCCAGGCTCTTGGCGCCAGCTAGAAAGTCTTTCAGGGGACAATTCTAGGAGTCAGGTGTGTCCTGAGTAGGTGTAAGTCGGGGTATCAGGGAGGCCCTTATCTTGGCCTACTCCGAGAACTGAGCTTGACCTCCAGCCTCGGAGTCACTTCTTACCACCCCCAAACGTCCAGGGTATTGCCAAGGACCCTTGCAGGTGGGGAACCCTATCTCCCTCTCCTTCCCCTGGGCCCTCACCCCACTGTCCGTGGGCCTGGGTTGGAGGGGATCTCTGGTGGACAACCAGTAGCTTCCATGAGGACCTGCCTTCAGAATGCCAAGGAAGGTCCTTACAGGTGCATACCCAGGGGCACGCAGTGTGGCCTGCAGACAAGGCCGTGTGCCTCCCCACCGGCTCAAACCCACACATGCCCACGGAGGACAGGGACACCCTGCACCTCAGGAGGTGATGGTAACCCGGGCAACCCTTCCTGGCACCCCCAGCTGGGCAGGGAAACCTGCACCTCATTTCTGTGACAATAATCTCCGTGGGCTTTGAGACAGTCCTTTGAGGCAGTTGGGCAGGCATGATCACACATGACCCCACCCTGAGCGCTGAGAGGGAGCACACAGAGGAGGGAGCTGGCCCCTGGCAGAGACCGAGCTTTTCCAGAAGCTGCCTCAGGTGTTGGGGGAGGTGGGGGCACACAGGAGGTCTGCAGACGGCAGCCCGAAGGCCCCTGGGAGAATCAGGAAAGGGGTCGGTTTCACTGAAAGAGTGGCCAGTCCCTGCCACAGCCCAGGCCTTGGGCATTGTCACTTGGCTGCTAGGAGGCCTCAGAGGATGGGGGGTGGGGAGAGTGGGGGGGAAAGACTGAGGCGGGTGGGGAGAGTGAGGGGTGAGGGTGAGGCGGTACAGCCTCATCTCAGTCCAGGCTCGCTATCCACAGCTCCTCACCGGTCCCACCCTCAGGTGGGAACACAGCCCAGGCCACTCCTCAGAGAACACCAGAGGTTCTTCATGCGGAGGGTGCCTCTCCACTCACCCTTAGCCAATCACCACGAGGGAGTGGGCGGGCGGCTCGGAGCAGGGAGAAGCTGAGTGTGTTCTGCCACCTGGGAAGGAGCCACCGAGCTGGTGGGGGGGACGTTGGGTGTTTTCCTTCGTGCCTGTTCAGTCTCCCTGTGATCTCTTCTGTGGCCTTCTAAAATAGCCATTAATTAGAGCCTGGTAATTAACTTTTTGCTTCAAGTAATATTTTGCAAAGGAATTCCATTAAAGAGTCGATTTGCATATCCTCAGACATGGGCCTGGAAACAGGCTGGGTTACTTGGGGAGAATGCGATGGGCCCCCTCCCCGGCACCCTAGGCCTGGGCTCTGCTGGCACCTGAAGGCAAAAGGGAATGAAGAGGCCTGCCACCCCGGCGGCCCAGGCACAGGCTGAGCGGGCCCCGGAAGCCTCTCCCCAAGAAGGTGGGTGGTTTGCTCACAAAACTGGCCAGCTGGGTGGCCACACACCCAGACAGACACTGCACACAGATATGCACACACGAGAGGTCAAACACAGAACATCCATACACACGTATACACATAAGAAAACAGACACTACAATCATGGCAGTCGGCACTTACTGAGCACTTATTAGATTGAACCATACACCCACGTTTGGCCGATAGAAACAGCCACTTCATGCGGTCCAACCCAATATGAAGTGCCAAGCACGGTTCCAAATGCTTTACATGTGATCACTCATTTCAAATGCACAGGCATGAGAGGACATCTACATATAACGTACATGCACACTCATGAGGGCAGGTGCACACTTGCCAGGCACACACAGACACACATACACGTACCTACAGATGCCTGTGTAAAGGAAGGCTTCTCTAGCCCTTGAAACCCTAGCCTGGGGCTGATCACATTCTCACCAGCTAATTTCCACCGTTCCTAAAAATATTGCCCAGCTCGCATCTCTGGAAGATACACGAGGGAGCCGCAGATCTAAAAGGAGGGTGATAAAAATGAGAAGGCAAAAAATAAATTGGTTCTATGTCCGAGTCGTGTTCTGTGGCATCCCCTCCCTGTCTGGAGGTAAGGCTCAGAATCACAGGTTCGTGTGAGGAGGGACTCCGGTCAGCCCTGCCGCCCTAGGTGCCCCCAGGGCTCCGAGTACAATGCTGCAGGTGGGTGGGGGCCTGATGGCAAGGTCTGGCTTCTGGGATGGTCCCACTTCCATGCCTTTGGCTGTGTGCTTCAGTTTCCCTGAACCTAACAGTGCCTTCACTGCCCACCTATCCTAGAGGGCGGAAGACCTCTCCAAGTGCTGTGTAAATACCAGGCCTCCTTATAATAATTATCGGATTAAGAATTAAATCTGATTCCCTTATGGAGAGGAGGGAAGGGGAGGGAGATAGGAGAGCTGGGGAGCCTTCCTTGTAGATAATTAATGAATTCTCTGCCATTCCTCTTGGAAGGCAGAGGCCCATTTAACAAAGACCCACCTACGTGGGGCCTCTCAGAGCAGAGGCGAAGCCATACACAGCAACCAAGAACCCTGGAAGGGGCCTGTCAGCATGCTCAGGAGGCAAAGGACAGGAACAGACACGACTCAAGAGAAAAAGCACTACTGGCCATTAAATGTTCATGAACTAACAAGCAAAGAAATGCAAATAAAGATACACCATTTTTTCTGCCCATTCAAATGACAAAGATTGTTTCAATGATGACACCCAATGTTTCTAAGGCTGTGAGGAAACAGGTGAGCACTCTTAAAATTCATGGGGGGAATGTGAATTATTAAGGCTTTCGGTGGGGGGCACTTCTGTCAAAAACCGAAAACTGTTTCTATTCTCTGACTTAATAACTTCCTTTCCAAGTAAGACTTTATCCTAAGGAAACAATCAGATACGTGGAATAAATATTCAAGGGTCTAAATATACACCAGCATCATTTTTAATAAAAGCTAGATAACCTAAATGCCTACATGATTTAAAACAAGTATGATTTAACATGACATAGAACTTCTAAAGTCAATTTTTAAAAGGCACATGGAAGAGGTTAGTTTGCTTCCGCAAGCACAGAGAGAAACGAGGGCCTCTCCACCTAGCTATTTCCCATGTTTGAGGCAGTAATGGCCCTCCGTACAGCCCTCTGCACCTTACAAGGGGCCGCAACACTTAATATCCTTCCTGAACCTCAGGACCGCACCTTGTGATTGCTTGTTTTTATTCCCATATTGTTGATGGGAAAACTGAGGCTTACCAAAATGAAGTGACCTTTCCCTACCAATATTAACTACCACTTATTGAAAACCAGCAGCATACTAGTCTTGCCTCTTTTGCATGTTATTACTTATCAAGTAAAATTTTAGCAACATTTAAGGGATGTGCAAACCTGGTGCTAGTTGCTAAGGAAACAGCATTGTGCAGGACAGATGTTTCCTATTAAATACATGCTGAATGTATTATGGTTTCTACCAACATCATCAGGCCCATTTTGCAGATGGGCAAACTGAGGCTTGGGAAGGTTAAGTGGCTTGCACCAGGAAAATATGGCTTCAAATCAAAAGGCCACATACTTCCCTGCCTAGAGGCTGTCTAAACTGCACAGTCAACCAAGGGAAGGCAGAGAAGGCAGAAGGACAAGCTGTCTGTGGCAGGGGAAGCAGGAGGGCAGGAAAAACCGGGCCTGGATGCCCAGCCCCGCTGCACCTACTGGCAACAGCGAAAGCAGGAAACAGGTCCATCTTCCATTCCCCTTGCTCCTCACCAACCTTCCTCTCCGCCTCCAGGGACTGCCTCACCCAAAGGGGCAGAACTGCTTCCTGCCTCCGAAGGGCCCCTTGAGGGTCCCTGGAAGCCCCCACCTGCCACTTCCAGTACCTCCGCGTCCCTAGTCTCACACTGTTTGGAATCCCACCATCAGAACTTTCCGGTGTGGGAACTCCAGGTAACACAATCCCTGGGAGGGGTAATCCATCTCCAACTCTGCACACAGCAGCCCTGCATCTCCTGCCCCTGGGTCGCCAGCATTTATGCGATAAGCCCCGAACCGGAAAAATGGGAAGAATGCAGGAGGTGGGGGTGGGGGGCTACAATCACTGCAGAGTAATGATAGGTGAGGAGAACAGGTAGAGAGCTACAGAGGACATAATCTCAGCACATGTGGAGGGCTAGAGCCACCCAGAAACAGCGTCAGGGAGAAAAGGGATGAAGACAGCATAATGCCGCCAGCTGACCCTCCTAGCTACTCAGGAACATTAATAAATAAATGAGTGCCTTGGAAATTATCTTCTGGAAAGGCAGAACCACCCCATGCTGGATCGCTTCTGCCCACATTAAAATAGCCTTGTAAATGAAGCGGCAACATTTCCAGCCTGCAAACCAAAGATGCTTTTGCCAGCACACCGTTCACCTGGAAAGCCTCTGGGCGGCATGCATTCCTGGCATCCAGAGGAAATGACTACCTGTCCTTGGTGCTTCCTTCCAACACCTCCCAAGAAAAAATGAGGGTCTAAGGGCCCGGGGATTTTGGAGACCGGCTGGTAACCTCCCCCAGGCCACTCAGGGGAACAAGTACAAAGGCTCAAACCTGTCCTGTGGCCCTGGGGACCTCCAGTGCCCAAGTGTGCCCACCAAGCTTTGGCTGCCCTGACCCGACATAACTAGACATCAGTCCTCCCCCGCAACCAGCCAGCCTCAGTGTCAACACACCTGCGGCAAATTCCTTTCCCAGGGAGGCCAGGGAGGTTTCCAACCTCCAAGTGAGAGAATTCCAGTGCAAAAAATAACCTCCACTACACAGCAGTTTGTAGAGCACGGCAGACAGCATGCAACAAAGCCGCTTCGACAGCCATAAAGCAGACAGGTGCATCCAAAGTCAGAACCGAAGGGGCCGCCCCCCAATGCCCTGTGCTGTCTATCTACATGGGGAGGCCACAGGGACCAGGGCTCACCCCTGCCACCTAGAAACCCCCACCCCAGTCCCATCCCCATCCCCTCACTGAGACTAGCACCTCTGCACTTACCCCCCCACACCGCCCTGGCAGGATGCTCGGCAGCCCAGTCAGGGGTCCATGGAGCCAGGATTCACCCCCCTTCTTGCTGCTAAACCATGCCAAAGGCAGCCTTTCGGTCCTCCCAGCCTTCAACAGCACAACCATAGCAAGTGAGAGTAGGGGGAGGCACCTCGCCATTCACCCAGGTCTGACCGTGACTTTTGGGAGAGCAGGGTGACCAGAGTTGGTTTTACTCACTGAACTCCACGCAGGGTGACTCCAGGGGGTACCCCAGAGAAATATCTGCCCACCCATCCCAGGAGCAGCCAATGAATCTATTTCTGAGCAAAGCAGCACAACAGGAGCCCCCGGTCCTAGCAAAGCCTATTTCAGCTCCATGACTGAAAGGAGAGATTTCAAACTCAGTCTCTCTGCCTATCTTTAGGAAATCTGGGCCCCCTTCCCGTGCCAGAGAAGCCACCGAGCCAGATTTTGTTTATGGAAAATTAATAAGACAATTCCTCACCACTGCCAGTGCCATTCTGCTCCAGCCGCTACTGTTCACCCCCACTTCCAGAAACGGGTTTACACAGATTCAGTCCCAACCCCCCACTCCGCACCCCTTCAGCACATGGCAAGGCTGACCTGAGGCAGTGCTGGGCAGGACCCGCTCCAGGTCATCGCGGCCATACCCTGACCTCCAGCCAGGGGCGCCGGCCAGGCGTCCGCCAGCTTCTCAGTGCAGGCTCTCCACTGGAAGGAGGTAAACATGGCATGCACGCTGCCTGCTCCCGGGAGGGCAAGACACACTCGGAGGCCGGACTGCCTGCTGTTTCTCCTGCTCCCCGACAATCAACACATGCACACAAAACGGGGTACGTACACAAGCCCCCGCATGCGGGTGCAGAGGGTCCTGACCCCCGCCAAGGAAAGCGCAGAGAAGGGCATATTCCTGGGGGGAGAGAGCCGGAGGAGGCGGGGCCAGGCGGAGGCAGGAAGGCAGCAAACCGGGTGGCCTGCCGCCCAGACAATAACAAAGATGGGAAGCGAGATTTTCAAAGACGCAGTGGCTGCCCCCAGCGCTGAGCTCTGGCCTGGCTGCATCTGCCTGCCACGGCAGAGCACGGCACGCCTGGTCCCCTGGGGCACCATGGCTATCAGAGAAAGGCTGAGGGTCCAGCCTTGGGTTGGGACTGGCAGCTGGGGCAGGAAACCAGCTGCAGGCAATGATAGGAATGGGCTGGAGAGAGCTGCTCTGGGCTGGCAAAAATTAAAGGTCTAGTAATCTACGGGGGCTACTCTCCGGAAAGATGCTAGGGGTCAGTTAAAGTCACACAACCTTGGACAGGAGTTGGGCTATAACTTGTACTCCTTTCCTTGCTGGAGCCAAGGGGGAGGGGAGACACATTTTTATTCTCCCTGTGCCTCGTCAACTCACGGATCACACACCGGGCACAGCCCTATGAAGGAAGATGCCGGGGGCCTTAAGGAAGAGGTTGGGGCTGAATGCTGAAAAGGCTCCTTGGTGCCTGCCTGTTCTTTCACCTCCACAAGCTCTGCAGGGACACGTTCTAACTGGCACCGGAATCCATCACTGTACCTGTGCCCAAGTGGAAGGGTGCCATGGCTGGCATGGCTCAAGGAGTGGGACCTGGGCCCCAAGGGACTGTGCCCGCCCAGTGCCCCCACACTCGGACAGGATTGCTTGCCCTTGCGAGCTGAAGCCTGCTGGGTTGCTGGTGACTCTGAGCAGGCTGAACCACCTCCTTCCCCCCGTCCTCTGCCCCAAAAGCCACCTCCCCCTGGAATTTCCACACCCTGCTCCTGGCTTGCCCAGGAAAAGAAAACAGGGAACAGGAGACACCCGTGGGAGTGGAGAGGTAAGGAAGGGAAGCAGCTGCCCAGACTGGAGAGGATAAGGCCCTTCTTCCCCGGCACCAGGCAATGCTCTGCGCTCAGGGCACTGCCCGCTCTGCGCGCCCCAGCCCCCAGCATAGCACGAGCCCTACTTAGAGCAGATGTGCCCCTTAAGCGGCCCGACCCCCTGCTCCTCCCCTCCAGATGTTCACCCTTTTCCTCACCACTGGGTTTCAGCAAAACCCAGCAGAAAATGTCTTTTGTATCGGACACCCAGTGCTTCCAGAAGCGGGCGGGGTGCGGTGGAGGCGCCACTTCTGTCCCTATCTCTGGGCATTCCACCGCCCGGGAAACAATGCCCACCTCGCCAAGGCGAGGCAGGACTTCTCCGCGAGGGCACTTTCTGCCCGGCTTCATCTCGGGGAGGCAGGGGGAGAGAAGGTCCGCCCGTCATGCCCCCCAGTGCGAGGTGGCCCCACAAGTTGCCGGACGGCGGCGTGGTGTGCCCTTCCGCTTGCAGCGTGTGCCCCAGCGCCGGCTCCCGCTTTGTCCCCACACCCTCCGGGGCGCATCCCGGGGCGGCGGCGTGAGGAGGCCAGGCCGAGAGGCAGCGGCGGCGGGCTCACCTCTCATTGTCCGCGGCGGAGGAGGCAGCGGCAGCAGCGGCGCTCCGGAACCCCGGCAGGATGTGGCGGAAGCTGTGGTTGCGGTCCAGCTTGGGCTGGCTCTTGGTGCGCTTGATGGAGCCCTTGAGGCGGCGGCTGAGGAAGCCCTGCGCGCGGGGCGACAAGAAGGGTAAGGGAAGGCGGGGTTAGCGCGGCGACGGCGCCGGGCCCGGGACCCACGCGGGACCCGCGCCCCGGCTCGGGCGGCCGCGCGGCCGAGGGCGGGCGCGGGCTCTGGCTCGGCCCTAGCAGCTCGCGGCCCGCGCCGCCCGCCAGCCCGCCGACCGAGCGCCGACGGCCCGGCCCGCGCAGCGCGGCCCAGCCCACCCCGCGCCTCCCGCTCGGCCCAACCTAACCCAGCCCAGCCCAGCCCGCCACGTCGCCCCCGCCCCCTAAGCCGCTGTTGCCATGGCGACGCAGAGCCGAACCGCGCCGGCAGCTGCCGAGGCTGCCCGAGCCCCCCCGGCGCAGGAGCGGGCAGGGGGACGAGGGGGCGGGGCAGCGGAGGGGCGGGGACCCCCGAAGCCTCCAGCGGCTCCGTCCCCCTCTTCCAGTAGCGAGGTCACACGCCCCCAACCACCTTGAGAAATCCACGCCCCCCAAGCTGTTCCAGATTGACAAAACGCCTTCCTCCACCCTCGAGGTCGGTGTTCTCAGCCCGGGTAGTACAAGTCGGGAAACTACGGCTCCGAGAGCAGGCGTGTGGTCCTGGAGGGGCCTGCCGGCAACCCTTGACACCTGGACCCCTAACCTGTGTGCCTTTCCTTCTGCAGGCGACCATCAATGGCCCTCAGGGTGGAGCCCTTTGCCTGGAGCCAGAGTATCCCAGCAGGGCCAACTACGTTAGGCTCAGGGTCCCTAGTTCCTAGCTCAGGAATGGTCCGAGGGGCTGAGGGCTTGCTGAGTATCCCCATTTCCTGCTTCAAGATTTGGAGCCAGGGCCTTGGGGAAGTCTGGGCCTTAACTAGAGGAACAGCTGCCTAGCTCCATTCATGGCCCACGGTGGGAAGAGTCCGGCTGCTGGGAGAGTCCGGCTGCTGGGAGGAGTGCAGCAGACCTCAGGGAGGGGGGCGCATTCAAGTCATTCCTCCATCTACCAGGCTTCCCTGGACTCAGGACAGAGCTTAATCCCACCCCCAGCCCCACGAGCTCCTGGCCCAATGGCAAGACCGGCAAGACCGCATTAGATATAAGCAGGCTGAACAACGCTCCCTTTACTAGGGAATGGGTAGATTTGGAGCCTCAAGGTGCTACAGCCTGGGGTGTTGTGAAGTTGGAACACACTGGATGCTGGAGGGAGAGGAAATGGTGGGAGGAGGCAGGGGGGTTCTCTGAGGGAGTTGTCTGAGGGGGTTCTGGGATTCACTGCCCTTGCCTCAATTCCAGGTGAATGGAATATTGACTTGTTTTGAAATTAATGTTGTACACAATGTGAACATAACATTTCACTCATTGTGCAATAGAGTAGGTTTGGGGTCCTCTCTGGTCCAAAGGAAAAGGTGAACATTTGCTATAGGTCATGCCCCATGCTGGATCTGTCCCTCTGTATGGCCCCAGCCCCCTAAACATGACAACGTTAAACAAGGTTAGACAAGACCAACTGTACACCTCGTCTCATCACCCACACAAACAGAAAAACATTATCCTTTTCTGCAAAAGAAGAAACCTTGCTCAGAGAGGTAAAGGGACTTTCCCAAGGACACAGCTTCTAGGCTTACCTAAAGCCAGAGCTTTTTCCATAGGACCGCCTCTCCTGCCCACCCTCTTCAAGCTTTCCCTTCTCTGTTCTTTCTCCCCTTACTTTTTCCTCCCACTCAATCTCTCACCCCCATGGGAGACCCAGCGCTGTGGTTATCGGTCAGAATTCTGCACATCTTCCCAGGCCCAACTGAAATGTGACCCCACCCAGAAGGCTTCCCAGGCAGTGAGTCTAAATGCCTCTCACTTCTGCAGCTCAGCAGTATCCAGGAAGGGGCTCTAACTAGCTGCATGCAGTTCACTGAATACTTCTAAGGTATTAGCTGCGGGAGGGACCCTCTTCCAGAGAGGGACCCACAGGGCAATGCCTGATGCAGAAGAACCACAAATGGTTGCAGATCAGGCAACAGTAGACCTTCTGGGAGACATGGCATGAAGGCAGGGGAGGTACACCTGGCCCACATGGATGGGTTCTTCTCTGACAGGTGTCATGGTCAAGCAAGTTCATGGTCAAGCTTGTACTTTTTGGTTTTTATTTCCTACACTGATGGAAATTTCACCATTTTACACTCCTGTGGCACAAAGAACCATGAAGCATGTTTCATAATTTAGGTAGCTCATTGTGTAGCAATATTGATAGCTTTACCCTATTTTTGAGTTCAAAAAAAATTTTTTTCTCCCTTCTAGGAGGTTAAGTGAGACGTGTGTCACTTCCTCTCCCCATCTCTCCTCAGATGATGCTTAATGCTCCTCTGACAAGCAACCTCCTCCAGGAAGCCTACTCTGAATATACCCCCCACACACATGCCCAAACTGACCGTGACCTTGGGGACTCAAACTCTCTGTAACGTTCACTCCTTTCCCACTTCTCAAAGTCCGCTATGTGCTACACACAGGGACCGAGACAGTCATGAACACCAGGAGGCGAGCAATATACAGATCAAGAGGCAGACAGCTCAGATCATGAGGACAGTGATTCTTTTGAAGAACAGGGAGGAGCCCCATTCATTTCCACACCACACATGTCCACCCTTGTGTCCCCCAGAGGACCCAGCTCAGGTCCCTGCATATGGCAGGCTTAACAGATGCTCATCATCCCAGAAAGCCACAGCTAGAAGGGAACGCAGATCCGAGGCTGCATTATGTGGGGGAATGAGGCCCTAAGGATTACACGGCAAGGTTAGTCCAAGATCCGGGACTCCGGTCCCCTGCTCTGCACAGCCTCATAGCTTCCTTACTGACCAATTCATGGGGTGGAGGGCCAAGGGTGGCTCTACACCCAGCCGCTGATGTAGGGAGATGCACCTTTACCCCTGTCCTTTCACAGGAAGGTCCCAAGACATGATTTCTGGAGGCGGCTGCAGCTCTGAACCCCAGAAGAGAGACTGCCTGGTCTTCAGGTCAGAAAATTGTGTTCTAGACCCAAGTCAAACTTTTGTGAAGGGGAGTGGGCAAATCGTGTCCCTTCTTTAAGTAAAACAGGTTCTAGGACTGCAGCAGAGCCTGCTGACAGCTGGGAGCTGGGAGCCAGAGGCGGGCAAACAGGGCTCAACTCCGACTCGGGGACGGCTGGCAAGGCCGCTCTCCCTTCTCTGTGAAATGGGTGGGGGCTGCAGTGAAATTAAGTAGGACAGAGAAAGCTCTGGACCCCTCTCTTCACACCCCCAGGGACTGACTTTATCCTACCCGCTCCAGGAGGCTGATCCCACATAAGCCGGCCCTACTGATCACACCCCCTGGGCAAAGCACAAACCCTCTCACACAGCCTATGTTCAACCCTTAACATCCGCCAGGGGCAAATTACTAGTCCTCTCTGAGCCTCAATGTCCCTATCTACAAAATGGCTAGAGATGATACCTACCAGATTGTGAGATGGATTAAATGAGGTAAGAGATCACCAGTAAAATGATAACTATTAAGCAACTAAACACAGTAGTCACCAGCTTTACTATTCTATTATTACTCACAGGACCTCTAGCACAGCCACTGATTTTTGCTCTGAGGAGGTACGTGACCAGCACAGGTGCAAGTCTGTCTCGGCAATCTGAGCAGCTGCCAGGTGGCCTGGCATCCTGGTGTCCTGCCTAGTGAACAAGTGTCATGCTTGCAAAATGATGCTGAGGCACAGACTGTCATCCAGTTTGGCAGTTTTGAACTCTTACAAACAAGCACTTTTCTAAAGCAACCTCCCAGCGATTCTGGAAGCACAGAGTGCTGGCACGGGCCGCTGAGGTGGAGGGCTGAGCGTTTATTCACTAGAGCAGGGACTGATGTCCCCAGCTCAGCAAGCAGCCTGCACAGTCTGTGAGGACAGAGCTTACTCCCTCCCGAGATGGGCCACTCTGCCTCCCCTAACACAGCCATGTTCCATTTGCTTCTCAGACAGCTGTGGCACTGCGCTTAGGTCAACTAAGGCCCCAGGGGCTTTTGCACAGACTGCTGCCTGGTGCCACCACCTCCAGCCCCCTCCTAGTGGTTGGGTGCTGACAGCCATGTAGCCTCTGCCCCATCTGTGGCAGCCCCCCTGGCTTCCATCCATGTCACTAACAAAGTGCAGGGCAGTCCCAAGTGGAGGACAGAAGCCTGTGGGGTCTCCAGGCTGGAAGGACCTCAGTTCTCAGCAGCTCTTCCACCCTCGTTCCAGCCACCATGCCACCATCCTGGCATCAGGCCCACAGCCCTGCTCCTTCTCCAGGATGTTCTGAGACTTTCTCAAGGGCCTTTCAGAATTCCAGACACACGATTTCTTCACTCATCTGTTGCAATCAATGCCAAGCGATGATGATGATGATGATGATGATAAATGTGTCCCTGCTCCGCTGAGTCGCTCTGCCCCCCACACTCATCGCACACACCTTGAGGAAGGCCCCGTGCCTCTTACTCCCCAGGAAGCTGTGTGTCTCAGAATGTAGAACATTTCAGGTTTTCAAGTAGGCACATGGAGGCTCAGAGAAGTTAAGCCACTTGCCAAGTGGCAGAGCTGATAGGTGGTGGAGCTGGGAGTATAACCGGAGAGTTCTGGTCCATGGTGTAGGTGAGGTGGGGACCCCCCACACACACATACACACATACACATGCTTTCACATGCGCACACACACAAGTCACAGGCCAGGAGGACTGACAGCTCAGCCCATCCTCCCCACACTCAGCCCCAGGTACTGGCCTCGGGACGGGAGGGAAAAATGGGGAGGGGTGCTCTCTCTGTGACTTCCTGGGACTCGCAGGTGAGGACCTGGAAGCTCGGGGAGGGGTAGCCTTGCCCGGTACCATCCTCTTGTGCACCTCACTCCCCAACCAGAAGGCAGCACCTCGATGTTTGCATTCTAGCACCACCTGGGCACCTGGGAGCTGCCCGTCACCCCTGGTCTCTGGGCCACTTTCTTACCTGAATGTAAAGCACCGAGCACCACACATGACTCATTGCAGGTGCTCTACGGAAGGTAAGTTCTTTCCCCCAACTCCACCGTCTGCTCAGTCCTGCAGCCTCAATCCTGCCTTCTCCACCTGCTCCCCTTTCAATAACTGGAACCTGGGTCACTGTAAACAGGTGGGTGGGCCTGCCCTGCCCACGGAGCCCCCAGCTGCCCACCCTGGGCCCACCCCTGAGGCAGTGCTCAGGATGGAAGCAGCACCTCACCTCAGGGGCCCGCCCTCTTCCCAGGCCCAGCTCCTCCTCCCATGGCCAGTTCTAAGGCTGGTGGCACGTGAACAGAGACCCTTCAAGGTAGAAGCCTATTTTAACAGGCTTGTCTCTTAGTATCTTTCCTGGGGCTTTGGGCAAATGTCAACAGCACACCTAAAAAACCAGGAAAGGAAGGGGATGATCCCATCCAGATATCACCCCAAAATTGAACATCTGCTGGGCACACAGGCTGGCAGGCAGCCTGGACACCCTGGCAGGCTGGTAGTGACACCTCACCCCACCCAAGCACAGGCTCCAGGAAGGAGTTGGGGACGGTGAGGACTCCTGCTACCAGAATCACAAGGCAAGAGCCCTGGAGGGCTCATGGCGGCTGTCAGGACAAAGCCCATGTGGTTCAGACAAGGTACCAGAAGCCCAGTGGGCAGGGGACCTGCCCAGAGTCCCCATGGCAGGGTTCCCTCTCCTCACCCAGCACCCCCACTTCAAGAACCTCCCAGGCCCCCCACATTTCCTCTTTTCAGGTTTCAGTCTTCCCGTCTGTATTGTGAGGGCTGGGCTGGCTGATCACCAGGCTCCTCCCCAGCGCTGGTAACTGATGAGTCAACAAAGCCAGAGCAGCCGCCTTCCACAGCCGGGCCCTCCTGCCCCGGCACGGACAGTACCAGCAAAGCCTCTGTCTGCGCCGAGTCCTTCAGATGCACAATTCCTCCTCCCTCCTTCCCTGCTCCTGAAGTTCTGCCCTCTGCAAGGTGTCAGGCCTCCTGGCCTCCTCCCTGAGAGGCAGGCACCATCGAAGAAAGTCCCAGATGGGGAATGACTCACTAACGGTGCAATGTCAGGCACTGTGACAGGTGAAACAGCAACCATGTGTTAAGTCGGGATTAAGCTGGTGCCTTCCTAGTGGCCACCTACTCACAGGCCATCCTATGCCCCCAGGGCCCTCCCTTACCCCCTGCCATTGCTCCTTGGAATGTAAGACCTCCTCATGCCTTGCTGCCCAGAGAAGGTAGGCAGACCGCCTGGGTCACACAGAGAACCAACTCATGGGCCCTGAGAGCCAGGAGGGGGCTGGGCCCTGACACTCAAGGACCATTCCTGAATTAAAATATTACCTGGATAGCCACACCTAAACCTGTTCACCTGGAGAAATAAGCAGGGCCAGAAACACACACAAGGTCAAGGAGGTGCATGCATACAAGGGCATATGGGGGGAACATGCCCACCAAGAAATGTACGTGTAGACATAGAAGTCTCCTTGCCACTACCACCGCACAAACACGTGCACACTGACCAATACACACATTCACAATCGTAAAACGCACAAACAGGCACATACATACACTGAAACAAGCTCACAAACACACACATACTCAGCTGTCACCAGGCACTCCCAGAACTACATTGACAGCAGGCCAAACACACAGGCCCCCATGTGCTCAAGTTCACAGCCACAGCAAGAAGGGAGAGGCTCCCGGTGAGCTCAGAGAGCTGGGAGCCCAGATCCTGGATCTCAGCAGACAAAACAGCTCCGTGCTGGTGACCCCACAACCCCCCTGCTTTGCACGCAGGGCCCCACCTTGTGCCCCTTTCTGAGGATGATCCATTCCCTTCTCTCAAGCCCTGAAAGCTTGTCTTCACAGCTCCCTGAACACGTGGTGTCTCGGAGTCTCAAGGCCTGTCAGGTTGTTCAGCAGGCCCCACCCCCCTCCAAAGCCAGGGACCCCTGCTCCAAATCTTTCTTTGCCATCATCACACCTGAAATGCCACCAATTGACACACCTCTTTGGGTGCTAGGGTTACCTCAATCTCTAGGAATCCCAAGTGAAATGCAAAGGCCCTTCCTGTCTCCCCACCCCCAGCAAGCATAGTGGCTGAGGGTTCACCTCTTGTGGCTTTGGGCCCCAGGCCAGTGACCTTGCCATCTGAGCCTGTTTCCTCTTCTGCAGAATGGGGACAACAGAGTCACCACAGGTTGTTGTTGTCACAAGTTCGGAGGTCATGCCTGTGAAGAATTTAGCCCATTTCCCGGCACACAGTAAATGTGGGTTGCCATCGTCATCACTGTCATTGTCCCCGTTCCTTTACTGCCTGGACTTTGACCACCAGGAGGCAGCCACAAGGAAACAAAGGGCAGGGGATGGTGCTGGTCCACGGCTCACCCAGCGCATGTTCTGGGAGCCTCACCACCTGCCGGGCCCTGGGGAGGCTGGTTTTCTGCCCTCAAGGGCCCCCAGGCTGGAAAGGCAGTGCTGGACCTTCACAGACACCTGCAGGGTCCTCCTCACTGCTTCCACTGCCTCCAGCCCAGCCACCCTTCCCCCATTCGTTCTTCAAGGGCATCCAGACAGATCCTTTCAGAAGCAGATCAGATCAACCACTGACCAGCCCCACCTCCTCGCACAGCCGCCCAGGGCTCCAGGGACGAAGGCCTAGCTCCTTGGTGAGGCCCCCAAGGTCCCTCATGACCCGCCCCCGACGCTCCAGTTCCCCTGGCTTCAATGGGACTTTTGAAATTGTCAGCTTCTCCTGTCACAAGGCCTTGGCACAGGCTGTTCCCACTGCTCGGAATGGAGGCCCCAGCCCTGCACACCCTTCAGTTTCTCCTCGCAACATCTCCCCCGAGGACTCCCGGATGCCCTCGGATCGGGCCGGGTCTCTCTACAGACTGATCACAGCTGTAATCATGCATCCATCTGTTTAACATCTCCCTCCCCCACAGGACTGCGGGGGGCCGTGGCAGCCGGGGTCCCCAGTGCTGAACACTTGGCAGGTACCCCATAAATGCTCCCCAAATGAATTAACAAATACTTATGATGTAGAAGAGGGGGGAGAAAGTCAGAGAATGTGATCTGGGAGGCTTTTTAAGGGACTCCACCGGGGGTCAGTCTGGGTGGGCTTGCCAAGAGTATGTAGGACAGGGCAGCCACACACAGGTGTTCCCGGCAGAACCACAATAACAGCAACCATGAGGAAAGCAGTGATCACAGATCCCTCTGACCTCCAAGTGACACACCTGAGCCCTGGCTTTAGAACATGGGCATGGCCCCTGCCCCAGTGCAGAGGGCGCCCAGGTAAAGGGGCCCCTACGGGACCCTGAGAGTCTAAAGGAGGTGGAAGGGGTACCCAGCTGGGAGAAGAGTGAGCCTGAGAAGGTGGGAGGGGGAAGTAAAGGCATGGGACAGGTTCCCCTGGTACCTGGTGCCAGTGCCAGGACTGGGTGGCATCGGTGGACAGAAATCAGACCCATGGGAGGTCTCTGGCAGGGACGTGGTAACCCAGAGCAGCCAGGGAGTGACTCGCTGCTCTGTAAATCTCCCGCAGCCTTAGCATCCCGGAGGTCTGGGGGCCAGGCCAGTCCTCCCGGGGTGACTTTGGCACCCATTGCCCATCCAAATCATGCTCTGCAGTCTATGAGTGAACGCTCTCCACAGAGGCCACCCCACAGAGTGACAAAAAAAAGAAAAAAAAACATGCTCAGAGCCAGGAAATCTGGGTTCAGCTCCGCTAATTAATAATCATGAAGTCTATTCCAACGTGTTAAGAGTAAGCCAGCTGTGTTCACGAAGCCCTCTCCAAGCACCAGGCACTATATTAAAGCTTTACGTGACTTACCGTGTTTAAGTCTCACAACCCAAGGTGCAGATCAAAGAATGGAAGCTCAGAGGGGTCAAGGCACTTTTCACAAGGCCACACGGCCAGGAAGTGGTAGAGCTGGGTTCATCCCAGGTGGTTTGTGCCAGAGTCCAAGTTCTTCCATTACCTCATCACTGCACTGTGCGGCTCTGAGCAAGCGTATTAGCCTCTCTTGACTCTGTCTCCCCATCTGTGCAATGAGGGAATTGGTTTTGCTGATCTCTAAATCTTTTCCTCCCTGGTGGCCCATTTGCAGGGGACAATAAGTGGGAAGGACCTTCTGAGGACAACAGCTTGCCGGAGGAAGGTGCCGATGGCAGGACCTCAGCTCTGTGCTGGGCCATAAGGAGCTTCTGTTGTGTTACATGGTCCCACCCTGCCTTCCCAGGCACCCCACAGGTCTGGGGGTAGCCTGGCGCAGAAAGTCAGAGAGGAGGTGTGGTGCACCAAGAGCCACCGGGAAGCACCAAGAGCCCAGGGTGCTCCTCTCCCAGGCACCTGTAAACACTAGTGGGAGGGAGAGGTGAGAGCGGGCAGCAGCCCCATAAATCCACCTGAGTGAGCAGTGCTTTTAAAGCCCTTTTCACTACAGGAAACAAACCACACTGTTTTGGGAGAGGGTTTTATAGGCTACTTCCGCACCTGGATGTTTTACCACCTGCAGGCCAGGCGTACCTAGGAGTCCTGCTCTGAGAGACCACCGGAGCCCACGGGTGGAGTAAAGGTCAATTTCAAGGCAACAGCTGGGGTCCTTGTGGGACCTTGCCTCCGGGTGATGGTCTGGGTGACTTGTTCTGACCTCTCCTCCCAAAACATGAGAAGTGGGGCTCTCAGAAGCGAGGAGATGATGCTTGCCCCTCCTCTCCTCACCCGGCACTCACTTATTTAATTCATTGACTCAGGCTCCTGCATCTTCATTCCACAAGCCCCTCCCTCCGGGTGCCCTGCCCCATTAAGGCCTGGAGGTCAGGACAGGCCTGGGGGCAGGTGCCCTGGAATGCAGCTGGGGAACTGGATCCCACCCCTGGGAGCCATCTAAGGTGCTGGAGCAGAGCAGTGAAAATTACGGTTCATCGCAGACATTCTCTAAGCAATTCCACAGGAAGAGTTACTCATCCCAAGGTGGGACCTTGTGTGGGAAACAGATGTCATCACTGCCACCTCCGAAGAGGGCCTCCCAGCTTGGAAAGCGACTGCTACCAGAAGACTCAAAGATCGTTCGTTATGTCTGCAGTCTGACCCAAATGTCACTCAGTGTGACAGAGGCAATCACTTTATTTTCATGCCATAGGGGAGGTGTGGGAAGGCCTCTGAGGTGCTAGCCCCCTACAACCAATCTCTTGGGCCCCCTGGGTGGGGCAGGAAGAGGGGAGCAGTTCCTCACTACCCCAGGGTGTCCGCCCTACACAAACACCTTCTGGCTGGTGGGGGCCCAGCCAGCTGGGGGAGGGGACAGGACGCAATGAGGCAGGGAGATGAGAGGTGTGGGTTCCCATGCCAGCTCTGTTGCTATTCAGCGGTGTCACCTCAGACACGGCACCTCCCTCTCTGGGCCTCAGTGTTCTCATCTACGAAACGGAAAAACAGCAACACTGGCTGGCAGAGACCAGGCCGCATGCTGTGGGCCAGGCTCTGGGAGACCTTCAGACCCACACTCGAAAGCTGAGTGATGTTCATCGAGTTCTTCACTTCCGGTCTGCCCTGCTTGTGTCACCCTGAAAAAGTGGGAGGTGTGTTATTTGCCCCTTGGGTCATGAATACGAAGTGAGATGATGCCTAGAGAGTGTGCAGCATGGGACCCGACCCCTCGGACTGTGCAAAATGGGCCTCACCCCCCCACCACCACCACTGTATGGACAGCAAGGAGCTGCTGGAAGAGCTTGCGCCGGCCCAGGCAAGCCAAGCTTCCAGGCCAAGCTCTGACCACCAACCAGATGCTCCCAGAGCACCTGCCTTCCTTCCTCTCAAAGCAGGGCACTTGCGACCCTTCAAAGGACTACCACGGTAATGGGCCAGGCCTGGTGACCACAGTGTAGCTTCACTGCTTGGCTGCCAGCACCCTGGCCCACCTCAGCCTGTGCCCCTCCTCCTGCTGGAAGGCTGCCTGGGCTCCAGGCTTTGCTCCTCTCCAAGGTCCTGGACACCGGTCCCCTTTCAGAGGTCCCCCAGCTTCCGGTCACACAGGCTTAGTTCAGCCACCAGTGAGAGGCCCTCCCTGATGTGAGCTGCTCCCCGACCCAGCAGCAGGGCCTGGGTTTCTTTAGCTCAGCTGGCACCCTGGGGTCCTGGGGTAGGGAGCACAGGATAGAGAGGAGCCCACAAACCCCTGGGACTGCAACTCTCTCCTCTGGGAGTAGCCACCCAGGCATCAACTTGCTGCACTCTGCTGCCCCCAATTGGTGGGAAGCAGCCCTGCACAGACACCAGCTCCTACCACATGGGAACTTGGAACTTGGTCTCCTGCGTCTTGGGCACTCCCTGCAATACCTCTCCACCTCCCGGGGCAAGAGCTGAGCCCTAGAAGCTCTGTCAGGGGGCAGTGTTGTTTAGGGGCCGGAGATGAGGGGTGCAGAAGGGAGGACTGAGGCTTTGGGGAAGGTGTGGGGTAGAGGTGAG
Organism: Tonatia bakeri; assembly: GCA_004024845.1. Taxonomy (NCBI): domain Eukaryota; kingdom Metazoa; phylum Chordata; class Mammalia; order Chiroptera; family Phyllostomidae; genus Tonatia; species Tonatia bakeri. Next base: position 42,336 of record PVIA01001113.1, read on the forward strand.
ACCCACCCACCAGAAAGGGGAACAGGGCGTGAACCCTGGCTGAGTGCTTCCCCTGCACCAGGCAGAGAGCCCTCGCAGACACCCGTTGAACCGGGGACTCCTATGAACGAGTACAAATGGGGAAAGGGGCTCAGAGTGGGCGACCTGCCTGAGCAAGCCCATGGGGGGAAGCCACGGGGCCAAGATTCAGACCCTGCCTTGTTCTGGGTGCACGGCTATGAGAAGCCAGCACTGCACCTCCAGGAGGGGGCGGGGGTGAAGGGGGGGAGAAAGGCCCCCAAACAGCATCCCACCTGCCAGTCCCAGAGCCTGACATTCCGCCTGAACATCTGAAACTTGTCATCGGTAAGGCTCCCTGAACATGTAACACAGAAATTCAGCCATTGACACCTTAGTGGGGACCCGTTTATCAGGCTTCTGCTGCCCACCAGGCTCTAGGGAAGGACTGAGGAAACATTTTACAGGAATGGCCTAGAGGTGCCCCTGGAAGACCCAGGGCAGAAAGAAAGCGGGGGGCCAGGCTGTCCTTGTTTCCTTCCCTCTCTACCCTCCCTCTTAAGCTGCCCCAGCCAAGCGGGCACCTCCCAGGATGAGGCAGCAGATTCCAGGGTTCCTTCAAATGGGTTTCTTCCCTCTACCCACCACAAAGCTCACTCTGAGCTCAGGTGCTGCAGACACAGATGGGCTCTTGACAGCCTGCTTGAGAAAAGCAGTTCGTTTCCTCCCCACCCCTCACCGCCCGCCCCAGCCCTGGGTTTGCCCCACTGAAGGGCTCCGGACTCTCCCGGCCTAGCCAAGTGTGCTGCTCGGAAAACCCACTGCACTCCAGGTCTGCTCTGGTCGGCTCTGGCCCACCTTGCCTCCCTCTTTGGGGGCCCCATGCTCCTGTTAATACAGCCTCAGACCCCTTTTGCTTTGTCCCCTGCACTCCAGTCACTCCCCCACATTTCAGCCGCCAAACTGCTCCCAGCCCCTGCTATCCCTTGTTCATGTCATGCAGGGGCTGTCCTGGCTGCCTGGGGTGTCCTGTCCCCTCACCTGCCTGAATGTCACTTCCTCAAGCCCCAGCTGACCCCTCTGTGTTTTTGCAGGTAGCAACTATGTTTTAATCCTCTGTGTCTGAGTGTCCGGCACAGGTCCCAACACATAGTGATGCTGACTAAAAAATGTACTAAAAGAAAGAAAAAAGGAAGGCAGAGAAAGGGGGGAGAAAAATTAGCTCACACCCACAGCAGGACTTGCAGACCAGAGCCCGGCCCCCAGCTCTGCCGCTCGCCAGCTGTGTGACCCTGGGACAGCTGCGTGCCCTCTCTGAATCTTGTCTTCCTGGCCGGTAAAATGGAGCCAATAGAACCCCCTTCCTGTTTCTTATGGGGCAGGCAGCCTCCCAACCCCGCCAAACACCACCACCTGCCCTAAGTTTCCAGACTCAGACTCTGGCCTCAGATTCAGGAGGCTCCAGCTGGCCCCTGGCCCCACACTCTGCCTTAAAGACCACTAGCACCCGCCCAAGCTACCCTGGACAGCTCCTGAGCCTGGGGTGTCTGTGTGTGATGCTCCCACTGCAAGAAGGGGGCCTCTCTCCCTCGGAGATGGACACAGGCCAAAATGATGGCAATATTCCTTCGGGGTTTGAACAGTTCAATAACAACTGGGGCCCCAAAAAGGCAGGCATGGAGGGGGACGGAGGAGGCAGGGCCTGCTGTCTCCGCCAGCCCCTCTCACCTGTGGAACACCAGCCAGACCCTGGGCTGGGAGACTCCAGCTCATGCGGCTCAACTGAACAAGGGACATTGGGCAACATGGGCAAACTCCTGCTGCTGTGAGGAGGAGAGCGGGGCACCCGTTCACAGGACCCCAATCCAGGGTCCAGCAGTGCTGCCCGGTCAGTCACAGCCAGCCATGGCTGACCTCCCTCCACTGGCTTGTGGGCCACAGACGTGGACGTGCCCCACGTAAACATGCACTTGAGATGGGCCGCAGCAGCCTGGAGTGGTGGAGGGCGCCCCAGCAGGCATTCCAGGCAAATCTTCCCACCCTGAGCCTCAGTCTCCCCACATGTGCAGTGACAGAGCTGGCTCATCTAATCTGTGAACCTGACCAGCTTTTCCGTTCCCCACCCCAATGCCCGACGGGGTCACCTTAGCTGAAAAGGGCACTAATGGAAACAGAGGGGCAGCGCTGTGAGGGGCAGAGAATGCTGCTCTACCACCCCTCAAGTAACTCCCCCTCCAGGCAGCCCCCAGCCCAGACTGCGCGTCCAGCTGCAGTTGGTGCTGGGACTCAGCAGCCGGGAGGACGCAGTGTGCTGATGCTTGGGAAGGAGCTAGCAGGGGCCTCCAAAGGCAGTCAGACCCACAAGTGTCCCTTCCCTTAAGCCCCCTCTCCTAGAAAACACGAGAAAGGCGGGGAGAAGGGCTCAGCTGCAGGGAAGAGAGGGCAGGAAGGAGCAAGACCTTAGGTATACTAGACGGGGAATGGAAAGATCTAGGCTCGATTCCAGGCCCAGCCCCAGAAGGGTTGTGTGGCCTCTGGAAAGGACCCTCCCGTCTCTGAGCCTCAGTCCCTCCTCTGTGCAGGGTAGGGCTGGGCCAGATCATTCCCAGCAGCCCAGACCCAGTGTTGAAGGGGGTCACCCACAGGCCTGCAGTCTGTGTTCATGCCCCTGTTTGTGTGTGTGAGAGAGAGAAAGACAGACAGCTAAAACATGGGGAGGGGGCAGGCGTGCTGCAGGAGTGGGCACAGGGTGAGCGGCTGGGGAGAGCCGAAGTCCACATCCCAGAGATCCCTCTGGCCCATCATCCTCTGTGGCTCCTGTGTCCTACAGGGAAAGTCCGAAGGCTTCACCCACTCACTCTTCTGTCCAGGTTCCTCTCCTTCACACCTCCAACTCACCCAACACTCTCATCACTCGGGGCCACTGGCTTCTTCCTCTTCTGTTAGATCCCCCTGTAACTGGAATACTCCTCCCTATTCGCTCCCAACAAACTCCTGCACATCCCTCAAAGCCCAGCCCCAAAGATCCCTCCTCTAGGAATTCTTTCCTAACCTAATTGCGCCTTATTCTGGGTTCTCATAGCACCCCAGGCACACCACCACGGCGGCTTCAGAACCACCTACGGTACAACAATTGAGCATCCGGTAAAAAGTGGGAGGCTGAAAGGAAACAGACTCCCTTCTAGAAGCATCTGCAGTCCACCTGGTACTGAGTTTATCTGCAGCTTCTGCCAGCCCCCTGAGCCTTCCCCTCCCTGACACTTCTCCTCCAGCTCGCAAAAAATAGCCGTGAGACCTAATTTCAGCTAAACCTTCAAACACAACTCTCCACTTTCAACTTTCCAAGGAGGAATCAATTGGCTGTCAAGTTTCCCGGAGCCTCTGACACTCCTCCCACACCCCAGCCCCGCCAGCTCTCCTCAAGGTCGACGGGAAGGATGGTGGGGGGAGAACTCAGCCTGTGCACGGAGAGGGCGGGACTGGGGAAGGCAGTGGGCTGAAGGACTCACAGGGAGACCGAGACAGTCACCGTCTCCCTGCTCCCCTATCAAACCATGAATCCGTCTAACATGGGGTGGCAGGTAAGAGCACACTGCTTTGGCTGAGGGTCCCTGGGCCCCGAGAAGGGAGGTGGACTTGAACAGAGCCCCTGGACCTGGCCTGACACCGTGAGCAGATCCGGGACCCCCAGTTTGCCAGCTGCCTTCCTTCCCTCCCTCCCACTCCCTCTGGCTCCCACTCCCTTCCAGGACTCCCTACTAGTGCAGCGAACATGGACCTCGGTTTGAACCTCAGCCTCACCAACTCTTCGGAGCCTGACAGCCAGAGGCCAGAGAGGGCAGGGCGTCCCTTTGGTCACCAACTCCCAGCTCACTTCTGCATCCTGCCCTCCTCCAGGGTCCTCTATAGCTCTCAGGGCACAAGCACCATGTGGCCCTGGGGAAACCAGTCCCCCACCCCGATTCCACCTCCAGGTGGAAGGGAGTCGCACCAGGTGGGCAAAAGGTCCCATATCTTGCCCGGTGAGAGGAGGTTCAGCCTCAAATCTGCTGACCTTACAGCTCATTCTCTTAGTTCATACATCTAAACATCTCAGCGCCGACTGTGTGCCCACACCACGTGCTGCCTTACAAAGTCCACTCTCCTCATTTCACAGAAGGGAAAACTGAGGCTCTCCCAGGGTCCCAGGGTCTCCACGAGGCGGAGATGGAACCCGCCCCAAGCCTCTGGTGTCCTCTGGGGTAGCTGCAGTCCTGGGCTGACCCACCAGAGGGGGGAGGGCCACCTGTAGGGACGCAGACGGCCGAACGCAGAAGTGCCCCCAGCTGGGTGGTGACCTTGGACAACGCAGCCCCTCAGTTTTCATGGAAGAGGGGAACAAAATGAGTCCCACAGACTCCCAAACGCTGAGTCTCCCTTAAACTACACAGTCGCAAAGGGGCACGAGCTTCTGTGAGAGGGGGTGACACCCTGTCACCTGGTTTGAAATGCAGCGAAGACAGCAGTTCCTCAGGTTCGCCTGTGTTGTCTCTCCTGCCTCCCCCAGGCGACACCCTGTCCCCCAGGTTCCCTCGGGGGCTGCAGAGCGCAGCAGTCAGCTGAGCACTGAGGATGTGGCTCGTGGGAGCGTGTGGGAGCTGGAATAAGCTCAGGCTGAGGGCAGACAGTGAGCTTCTGGTCCTGCGAAGGGTCTGTGTGCAAGTCCGTTCCCAAGGCCCAGACCAGGGGCACCTCTGACCTTTCCCCCAAAACACCCTGCCCTCTGCTCTCTGCCCCAACCGTTCCCAGATCTTTACTGTTCTGGAACCAAAAGGAGAAATGCCATCAGATTATAATGATGAGCCCTGGCTGGTGTGGCTCAGTAGATTGAGTGCCAGCCTGCAAACCAACAGGTCGCTGGTTTGATTCCCAGTCAGGGCACATGCCTGGGTTGTGGGCCAGGCTCCCCAGGTGGGGGCATGTGAGAGGCAACTAATCAATGTTTCTCTCCCTCTCTTTCTCCCTCCCTTCGCCTCTCACTAAAAATAAATTAAAACAATTTTTAAAGAGTATAATGATGGATTTCATCTACTCAGCACCTATCAAGGGTCACACCTGCACTCACGTGAAAATCTAGCACGGTCCTGAGAGGGAGGCATTCTACACTGCCAAGGACAGGAGCCTCAGAGAGGCTCAGTGACTAATGAGGTCACACAGGTTGCTGAAGAGCTGGGATTTGAACCCAGATCCCCACCTCTGATCTTTCCAGTCCCCCTCCCCCTGCTCCTAGCACCGGCTCAGGACAGAAGTTCGACTCACACCCAGTCCCTTCACCCCCACACACAGGAAAGGACCGCGGTGCTCCGAGGAGGCGACAAAGCACGACGCCCAACAGCCCTGGCACCCGTGCATGGTCACGTTACTGAGAAGCCGTGTGACACCGGGTAGATGATGTCACCTCTCAGGCTCAGTTCCCTCATCTTCGAAACAGGGATACGAACAGCACCCTCCCACTAGGTGCTATGAGAAGTGGGTAAATGAGGGTGAGCACAGTCTTCACCGTATGGGCCCTGATTGGACAGGCGGGACCAGGAGTCCCCGGGGCCTGGCAGTTCAGAAGGCTGGCGCTGGCTCTGGTCCACAGGTGGTTTCCACGCCAGGAAACACAGCAAAGGCGCCACTACAGGAAAAACGCCAAGCTTGGCTGGTAATTAAAGAGCTGCAAATTATAGCAACTTCAAGGTGTGATGAGACACCTATTAGAGTAGCAAAAGAAAGGGAAATGGGTAAAAAGCAATGCTGATAGGGTGCTGGAAGAAGGGTGTGGGGACAACGGGTCCTCTTCACAGCCAGAGGAAGTGCATGCTCGTGCTCTGGGGTCAGAGACACCTGGGTCCAAATATTGGTGCCACCATTATTAGCAGTTGGCCTTTGGGTGACTTCACCTGAGCCTCTGATTTCCCATCTGTAAAATGGGATGATCCAAGTATCAGCCGCAGGGTTGTCTGGCGGATTCTAAGAGATTGCATATGTAAGACCCTGAGCACAGAGCAGGTGGCTGTGTTGTTTCCAGTCATCGTTCCCTAAGGCCCCCTCAAGGCTCAGCTCCAGCTGCTGTGGCTGCAGAGGTCCAGGAGGAGCAGGACACGGTTCCTACACCAGTTGACTTGAGTCAGGGTCACCTGGAGGCCAGCCACACCCAGGAAAGGGACCTTGAGTCCTCTCCTACTGCAGGCTTCCCTGTCTCCTTCCCTTTCCTCCCAGAGACCAAGCCAGGGGCTGGGGCTCAAAACCACTTCTTGGGGGAGCTTATTAAAATGCAGATAACCGGGCCGTGCCCCTGCCCCACTGCACTGACGTCTTGAGGGGACCCAAGAATCTATTTTGAAAGCATTTCGTGACATACAGGCAGGAAGGAGAATCAGTGGCTCTTCAAAAAGCCCCACCCCCTCAGTCTGGCACTCAAAGGCTTGGCCCAGCTTTCCAGCCTCACCCCTCACACTGTCCTCCAGACCCCTCAGCTCCAATCTCACCAGGCATTTCACCATTCCAAAGACAGGTCCATTCACGGTGTGCCTCCATGCCCTTGCAACTGGTATTTCCCCTACCCAGTCCTCCCTCTAACTGTCCCTGCCGACCCAATTCTAGTGGCCCTTGAAGACCCAGCTTAAAAGTAAGCTCCTGGCGGAGACCCTTCTCAACCCACCAGGAACAGCTAGTTACTCCCAGCTCTCCTGAACCCCCACATCACAGTGTATGGAGACAGCCAGGCCTGGGCCCTCTGTGTTGCCTCCACCCAAAGCCTCGCTCCCCTGCTCCCCAGAGGGCTGGCTTCTCATTCCGTAGACCTCAGCCCCAACCACACCACTTCAAGGGAACCCTCCTGGTCTTCCCTGGTTTTCTGCTGCGTAGCCTGGGGGCCCAAAATGACAGCGTTAACTCATGCGGTCAGGGGCTTCATCTACCTGGCGCTGTCCTGGCCAGCTCCTCCCACTCACTAAGGATGGCCCTAGGCCTGGCACACAGCAGGTACACCGTACCGATGGCTGAATGAATGAATGGATGAATAAACGATCAAAAATCCATCTCCTCTACAGACTGTGAGCTCCCAGGAGAATACAACAGGTCCACCCCTGTGTCTTCGGTGGCTGGCAGAGTGCTGGACTGGGGCCCAGAGTAACAAGTTCAGTGGGGGAGCAAAGGGACACAAGACTGCGGGTGCGTAAGTGCCTGTGCGCGCAGCAAGGAGGGCGGGGACACAGAGGGGCCTGGAGCACCAGACACTGAGGCCCGGTGTGTTCTGTTTCTATAAGGTTGTTTAAGCTTGTGCTAGTAGGGCCACTAAAACCAACAGCTAAGATGTACATACTGTGTTCCATGGATTCTAAGATGTCATGAATTTTAAGATACAGCATGATTTTATGTGCCACGAACAAAAAAAGCAGCAATTACATTATGACACATCATGGACTATAACATGAAAAATACTAAAATGTGAAAACAAAAAATTATGACTCTCGAGAGCCAGGGTATCCTGGTGTGTGTGCACACATCAGGGTGCATTTACCTGATTTAACGCTCAGCCTCCCACTCCCCAGAGCAGGTCCGGGCCCCTGGGCCCGAAGGGTGTCGGTCCACCTGCCCCTCCCTCACAGGACGGGCCCCAACATGGCCCCCAGGGGCGGGGCTGAGCGCCGAGGGGCGGGGCTGAGCGCCGAGAGGGGAGCAGCTGAGCGACTGGATACCTAGAACAAGGGAGATGGGATGCTCTCCTGGTTCCTGAGGCTCCAGGAAGGAGGACCGCGGCTCACAGAGCAGCACCCCAGGCCAGATGGCGATGGAGACGCAGAGATAGTTACCGTGACCCGGAACGGCGCAGCGGCTGAGGGCTCCATGCTGGGGCTCTTTTCCGAGAGGCTGCCGGGCAGGCTGCGCCGGGAGCCCGGCCTTTCTTGGGGCGACTCTGTCAACAGAGGGAGGGAGAGGGTAAGTGTGGACAACCGACGCCGTCCAGTCAGGCCCTCCTGTCACCCCATCCTGGCCAGAATAGCAGGTCCCACAAAATGGTACAGCCATCGTATAAAACAGTTCAGCAGGTGCCCCCCCAAAATGAAAGACACAGTTACCTCATGACCCAGCAATTCCGCTTCCAGGTATATACCCCAAGAATTGAAAACAGGGACACAGACAACTACTTGTAGGCAAATGTTCAGGGCAGTGTCATTCCCAACAGACAAAAGTCCGCAGTAGCGACCCAAGTGCCCACCGCAGACCAGTGGACAACCACAGCTGTGTACGCACACAACAGAATGTTATCGCATCAGAAAAGGGGTGGAAGTTCTGATCCATGCCGCCGTGTACGGACCTTGAAAATATGCTGCGTGACATGACCCAGACACAGAAGGACAGGTCTTATGTGAGTCCCCTTAGATGAAACACCTAGGACAGGCAAATTCACAGAGATGGGGAGTAGAGGAGAGGTTACCAGGGGCTGGGGGTGGGGAAGGGGGTGGAGGAGGCAGGGGAATAAGGAGTTACTGCTGAGCGGATACAGAGTTTCTGCTTGGAGTGATGGAAGATTCAGAAATGGACCCTGGTGATGGCTGTGTAACACTATAAATACACTTAATGCCACTGAATTGTACACTTAAAGTTATTTAAATGACAAATTTTATGTAATATATATTTACCATAATTTTTTAAAAGGTCTCCCAAAACCTGCACTTCAAGCAGTATATCTTGAGCTGCAATGAGCTCTCTGTTACTGGGAGCATACAAGTCCCTTTAAACATGAGAATCTGTGATCTCGGATTCCAATGCAGACCTTTCTTATTATAGGCTTTGAACTTGAGGGAAGTCTAAGGGCCTGGCAGGCTATGGAATCAAGGGCAGTTCCTGCCGCTCAGCTCCAGTGGGTTATCCCAGCCTAGCCATTTGAGGCCCAGAGCAGCTATAGCCCCCATGAGTCTAAGAGAAGGTGGAAATCTGGGTTTTTAAAAATATGAAATATTCTGAGTTTTAAATGGAGACAGCTTATTCAAGACTCTTAGCCGTGGCCTGCGCACGCCTATTGAAAACCTCCCAAGTCAGTCAGCCTGGCTGTCTCCTCACTGGTTCCCCTCACCGTGCTTGGCCCTGGCTGTCTCTTCTCCACCATTCCAGGGGACCCCACAGACGGCTCCCTTCCTGTTCTCCCCAGCCTGACCCACTCTGTAGGCCTTGGTGGGGACCCTTGGGGGAGGGAGGGAGGGAGGGAGAGGGAGGGAGAGGGAGGGGGAGGGAGAGGGAGAGGGAGAGGGAGAGGGGGGGGGAGAGAGAGAGAGAGAGAGAGAGACTCCTCAGCTTGACTGCAGAAGTTCTAACATGTCCCCAGTGCTCTTCATGGAGCCTGCTGCCTGGCAGGTGCTTGGGAAAGACGTGTTGATGCAAAAGGAGGAAAAAGAACAGGGCGGAGTTTTCCCTGGTGCATGTGAACACACAAGGGTGTAGAGTCAGAGGGGCATGCCCAGCAATCACACCCACGCGTTCGCAGCCATGCAGAAACTCCGAGGTGTACCAGCTCACACTCACTCGCAGGTACATGTGTCTGTGCAGACAGTGCACGTATACACGACTGATGACGAGGAGCAAGCTTTCCAAGAAGGCAGAGAATGGGCTATTTGGGGCAATGTCCACACTTTCCGGTCCATTTCCTCCATGTGGCCAATCAAACAGGGGGTCTCAGAAGCATGAAAGGACAGAACCCCACACCCCACCAGGACTGGTGCTGGCTCTGGCAGTGGGCCTAGGGAAGGTGGGTGGCTGGCAGGGATAGGTTCAGGCCGGGGCAGGGGATCCCCAGGTCCAGATGCACACTAGCCGTTCCTGGGCCACTTATTCCAGAAAACTTCCTTCCCACGACCACTCCTCAGCCTAGTGACTGCTTCTTTTGTGGTGCTCCCTATTTAGACCCTTCCTTACTCCTCCCCCATGATCCCTGCTAGACGCACCTTAGGGGACACCCATGTTTTCTAGGGTTTCCCTAGGAAACCTCTTCCTACGCTCCCAAGTCTGTCTTCATCTCTCCCCCACTCCCAGCACCCCACCTCCCTTCCATATGGTCACCTCCATAACCACCATGTCCTACCCATGTGTGAGACACTGTGTTCAGCCTCCAGAAGCCTCTCAGGAGCTACACACACACACACCCCTGGCCACACTGCCCCTTCCTGGGCGAGCAGGCAGGCAGGCCATCCTAGTTCTAGGCAAGAGATGCAAGCAGTCACTTGGTGGAACACGAGCAGCCCGGCACCGCCGCTTTTCCGCTGAGACCAAGCCCGAGCAGCCTGTTCAGAGCGCCTGCCACCCCTAGCTTCCTGGGTTCTCGGGGGTGGCTTGGACCAACCACCCATCTCACAGGTGAGGAAGCTGAGACCAGAGGAAAGGAACTTGTCGATGAGCCCATAACCCAATAGGTCTATAGCAAACTCATCTTGGAGGCTCCCAAAATGTCTTTAAACTTCAATTCAGAAGCATTGGCTTCATCCCACCTACGTCAAAAGGTCGAAAGGCAGTGAGGAGGCTGAAGAGCAGGATGGAGTAACCAGGGCAGGCCCTGCACTCCACAGGAAACGAAAGGGGAGGCTTGGTCCCTTCCGGGTGGCTTCCAGTTGGCCCTGCTCACATGTCCACCCTGCTCCTGGGGGTGGCGGACCTGTGTAGACCACACCCACCGAACTTCTGGGCCCTCCAGCTTCCACAGGGTCTGGCCAGTGGGAAACCCTGGTGGGACACCAGGGGAGAGAGGAGAGTAGTCTGGGCTGGCTGCCTCCCTCCACTGAGGGTTCCAGCCACCACCAATGATGCTGTCTCCTGGGCTCTCCCCTCCTTAGGGTCTCGGGGGACCAGCCCTGGCTGTCACTAGTTCTGGGGTCCTGCACTCCACATCACAGTTTCCCACACCCGCCCACACCTCCAATCATCCATGTGTAAGTGCTGCCTGCTTCCTGCTGGACCCCCACTGATCCACCAGGCGGCGAACCAGCCAGTCCCCACGCGCACAGCTGACGGAAACTCCTTTCCGTCTGGACGGGAAACCGGCCCTGGAGAAGCTGTGACGTGGTCACACTGAACATCAGGGGCAGAGTCAGGGCCCAGCCAGGCTCCCTCCCGCCCGGACACCCCACACGGCTTCGCCAAGCCTGCCACCAGCTCCGACTACAAAGTTCGTCATCATAATAACCTCATGGGTCCCTGGGTTCCGGACCAGCATTTCGCTACATTTTATTCACTATCTTTCCCCCTAAGGAGTCTTTCAGACACATTTTTCCTAGTTTTCTTCCATAAAATTTTTTTAGTCCTCACCCAAAGATATGTTCATTGACTTTAGAGACAGAGGAAGGGGGTGGGAAGAGAGAGAGAAGGAAACATCAGTCAGCTGCCACCGGTACATGCCCCAGCCAGGGATGGAACCCATAACCGAGGTTACATCCCCTGACCGGGGATCCTCAGACCCACGACCTTTTGGTTTATGGGATGACGCTCCAACCAGCTGAACTACCCAGCCAAGGCATCCCCCCATAAAATTTTAATACCAAATATACAGTAAGTATCTTTTATGCACTGTACATATATTGGGCTTTATAGAAACAAGAGTGAGATTTTTGTCATTCCCTCCCCTCCAAGAACCAATCTGTTGCCTGCTTGGGGTCAATACTGCCCACTGAGAATGGACATTCTGGATCTGCTCAAATATAGTCCCCACACAACAACCTGGACAGTTGTGGTGAGCTCCATTTTCCAGATGAGGAAACAGGTTCTGAGAGGCAAGTGACTTCCTCTAAAGCTCCCCCAGGTAGGAAGTAAGAGTATGTGCTGAAATCCCCTTAAACTGTCCCCCTCAAACCCACATTTAGGGCCTCAGAGAAGGCGAAGGGCATCTGGAGCAAGGGGTGGGAAGAGGACCCCACGGTTGGATTAGGAGACAGGATTCAACCCTGACTCCACTGTGCGATTCCAGGCCAGCCCCTTCCCGTCTCTGAGCTCACGACTTATCGGCAATGCGGTGAGTCAGGAAGTCCGAGCAGTAACCATCCCTCTTCCCCACCACCAAAACAAAACCAAAATTCTCTTTAGTTTACACAGGCAAAGAGGACGAAAAGTTGATCCCTGCGTCCTAACTCTGCCTCCAGGGATTTAGCTGGAGTCCTCGGAAAAACACAGCTGCCTGTGGCCTTTGATCCAGCGAGGACATGTCTCTTCTAACTGCAGGAAGCCAACACTGAGAGGCTTGGGCCTCAAGCCCCGAGAGGTCTAAGCAACACAGATAGCACAGCATGAAGGTGGCATCCCCAGGGACCGGTCCCAGAAGGGAGAACCGGCCGACCTCCTGGGGTTGCCCTGAGACATCGGAGCACTGGCCGAGGAGTGCCCCTCAGCTCAGACTATGAGACCTCCACATGACCTCCCAGGCTTCAGTCTGCAAATTCAGGCCGCAGAACCAGCTGATCCTGGATCCCCTTCCCACGAAGAGGTCAAAAGAGCCTCCATTGTACCAGAAGGCCAAGCTGCCTTCCTGTTCTTAGAAACCACAGCCAGAGAAATGCGTTCTAACCTTCAAGTGTTTGCAAAAAAAAAAGAAAGAAAGAAAGAAAAGAATAAAATAAAATCGGTTTCATTCAAATGCTGCTGGCTTGGTTGCTATGGATACCACCTAATCATGAAGGATGACTGTTACTTGTTCCCATGGAAACATGGAGACCTGAGGAACATCCTGTAATTTCAGACAAGACATCAAATTTTAGTTGTCGGGCTGCAATGCCCAGATCTTAATGCTTAAAAACAGGTAGACGCAGCCACCTCTACTATGGGCATCAGGAGAAGAGAAGTCAGCACGAGTGTAGAAAGAAGAGGAGTGCATACGTGCTGGACTTCAAGGGTGATCAGGAAAATGCAAACTACAACTAGCAGGTACTACTTCATACCTTCCACATTTGCAAAAATGAAAAAGAATTCTGACCCCAAATGTTGACAGGAATGTAGGAAATTCTTTCATCACTGCTGGTGAAGTGAAAAGGGTTTGGAGAACAATTAGATCACAACTGGTTGAAACTGACATGCCCATTGACTCTGGGACCGGAAATTTCCCTCCTACTTCTCCAGTCTAGAAAAATGCTTCATTCTTGCACGTGGAGATCGGCACAAAGATGTCTGCTGCAGTACTGTTCATAGTAGCAATATGCTGGAAGTAACCTGAATGTCCACCAATAGGGGAACAGATGACTGTATCTCGGGGCAACCACTCAAAGGAATATTATACAACAAGGAAGAGGGAACACCTCCAGGCAACACTGTTCAGAACTGCCATGGAGACAACAGCAAGACAAAGACCCAGTACCTATAAGATCAACATGAACAAAACTCAAAAATACATTTCAGTCCTGTAAGACCCAGGTCGGACTGTTGACCTCCAGTACAATAAGATGACAGATCTGTGCTGTGTAAGCTGCTAAATTTTAGCTTGCTGTAGCAGCAAAATAGGAAATGAATACACATGCTGTGGAATATCAGCAATGAAGAAGAAATGCACTATTGCTATCTACAATAATTTGGGTGGCTCTCAAGGGCACTGTCTGTGTTAAGGGAAAAACGCCAATATCAAAAGGTCACACCGTGTATGATCCCATTTGTGTGGCATTCCCAATGTGGCCATTTTAGAGATGAACAATAGATTAGTTACGGCCAGGGATCAGGGATGGGGGCAGCAGGCAGGCGGGCATAACTCTAAAGGGGCAGCACACCAGAGATCTTTGTGGCGGTCCAGTCTTGTATCTTGGTTGTGGGAGTGGCTTCACGAATCTACATATGACAGAACGACACACAAGTGTCTGCACACGTGTCACCAATGTGCAGAAAAGGTGAGAAAGGAGGGGCAGAAGCAGCCCCCTGCATCAGGAGCTGGCCTCGCAATCCCAGCTCTGCCACGTGATTCTCCCGTTGGACATGAACGACCTCACAGGCTACCAACCTCAGACAAGGTCACCATGATCAACCGAGACGAAACAAGGCCACTCTAAGCAACCGGCAAAAGTCAGGTCCCTGTGCCACCCACAAAGTCCCAAACACCCCCACCCCCACCACCACTTGGCTAAAGTAAGGGACTGATGATGCTTCACTGATGACAGCTTCGTCCTCCTACTTGCCTCCTCGCCCTGGAAAGGAGACCTGAGACAGCCCATCACACAACTAACCACCCCCGCCACTTTCTAACAGCAGCCGGTCTGGCGTGAGCCCTGTTCCCTCAGACTTCCCCAAAGTCGCACAACCAAAGCCCCAGTCCTACAGTAGGTTCTTTCTGCCACACTGCAGCTGAGATGCCCCATGGTGCCCCACGGTGTGCGTTCCCCTTCGCCGTGATGAGTAGTCAAGCCAACCTGCTCAACTACGGGTGTGTTTCTGGCCGGTCTTTGTCTGCAGCACATGGCCGCTGGAGGGCGCTGTCCTGCAATTACCAGGACACCGGGAACAGGGTGCATGGAGATTGCTCTGTTTCTGCAACTGCCTAGACATCTGTAATAACTTTGGCGTAAAAGGTTAATCGATAGACTGTCAAACTACAGGAAATCCTACCTGTGTGCAAGCAATCAAGACTTCCACCCTGAGAAGCAGGCTGCATACCTGTGTCGGGAGCCAGAAGGGCCTGCGTGGAGAGTGCCAGCCACCCGAGGGCGAGGGGTGCTGGGACATAAAATCCCTGCGAAGGCTCACCCTGCACTCTTCAGGCTGGAACGTGTTTGCTGTGTGTGTGATTAAACTAATGTGATGTTTCACTTTCTGTCTGTCGGTGTGTCCACCTACCCAGACAAGTATGAATAGCGCTCACAAGTCTGTTACCAAGTTCTCTTCGGAGAATGAGACAGGCTCCAGGGTGGGAACAGATGATGGTGCCATTTCCTGAATGAAGAGTAATTCAGACTTCCCACAACTAATAGTAAAATTAAAGTATAAATAGGAGGTAGGATGATTCAGCGCAAATTGTGCCCTCTCAGTATGTCTGAGGAGGAAAAAGGGAAGGAAGAGAATAAGCAAAATCAGAAAACAAAAGGAATGACACCCAAATCGACAGCAGCTCAGACGACCAGCTGGGGAAAGTGGGTCAGCAAAGGACACTCAGACACAAACCCAAGCCTAAAGGAATGTCACAGCTCCCAAGGCTAGAGTGCCAACAGATCAGTGCCCCCGGCGCCCCTCCTCGGGGTGGCCAGGTGAACGTGGGGAAGAGCCAGAGGTAAAACCACCACGGCCACAGGTCATGTGTCTTTGGGTTGTTAGGACTTTCCAGCAGATGCCTCTGTGTGTATCAGTGTGTGTGCGTGTGCATGTGTGTGTTAATGAAGCACATCTGTACTGTTATTTATTTATAGCCAAATAAAGACTGAGTCCGCCAAAATACTGCATGGGTAAGTTGGCAGGTCTCCTGCTTCCCACGACACACTTTTCCCAGTTCAGCCTCTGGTCATCCATCTTTGGGAGGGCGAGGAGAGGTGTTCCTCAGAGGTTGCTAGCCCTTACCCAGCTGAGGCAGGAAGAGCAATGGCCCCCAAAGAGCCCACATCCTGACCCCTAGGACCTGTATGTTACCTTATACGGCAGATGTGATTTCAATAATCTTGAGAGGGAAAGGTGGCCCTCGACTACCTAGGTGGGTCCAGTGTAATCCCGAGGGTCCTCCTAGGAGGGAGACAGGAGGGTCAGAGGGGGAGACACGGTGATGGAGGCAGAGGTGGGAATGATGTGGGGACACAAGCAGCTTCTAGCGGCTGGAAAAGGCGAGGAAACCGGTTCTCCCCGGAGCCTGCATGAGGAATGTAGTCCTGCCGACACCCCGATTCTAGCCCCGGGAAACTGATTTCAGACTTCTGACCTGCACAACTGTAAGGTAATAAATCCATGTTGCTTCAAGACACTACATTTGACAGTGGCAACAGGAAAGCGATACACCTGCTGACGAAAGCGCCACTTAGAATAACGGGCCGATCAGGACTGTGTGCTCTCGAGATCTCTTGCCTCTCCTTTCCCTAATCGACAGCTGCCTTAGGACAGGAGACAAGCTCCCTCTGAGAACTGTAACGTTCATCACCAGGTATAATGTAAACTTCTTTCTCTCTCCACAATGACATGTGGAGAACGTCTCACAAACGACATATGCGACCACCACACACACGTGAAAACCACAGAAGTCGGTGGTGCCTTGGCTGGTTAGGCCGTCATACAGCTTAGAGGTGTTTTCAGGTCCGTACTCAGAGAACATTTCCTCTTCTAACACTCAGCACCTCATGCATCTATCCTTAGAACAGATGCTGACTGCGTCAATGACGCTTCTTCAGGGGGTGTAAGTCCTAATGACAGCACTGCAGAAGGAACCACAACTACCGAAGCCTAAGATCCATACATGTTATCAAGCCCATCCCACTTTTCATTCATTTAGGAAATACAAACCATTTCTTTTTGCCCCAAAACTTTACCTCAGTACTTAATGTTATGCACTTTTGTTCAAAAACTTTATTATTATTAAATCAGAACAACATAACTATATACCAGTCTTCTTTTTTGCAACATATTAGAATGGGCCTAAGTTTTAAGTATATATACTATATATTGATTTTTACGTATAACTTTAAACTCTATTTACCTTCCTGTATTTGACAACTTGGAATTCCAATTTTAAATTATCTCCAAGTTTCTAGGTTAACGATTTAGTACTAAAGCAAACTGAACTTCAGCAACTTGTGCAATTTTTAGCCTAAGGAGCAGCGGACCCTCAGGTGACACAGGGTCCAGCAGAAGTAACGCCTGGGTGAGTGTGGTCATCGGTGACGATACGGGTGTAATAATTCATGGTTTTAATTTGAACATCTCCCCTACAATGTCACAGGGCGTGCTTGAGTATGATATTGTTAGGTTACAGAATTACATACATATGACGTTGTAATAAAAGATTTTGTAGACGAAAAGGGGCGTTACTTGTGCTGACCCCTGTTATCTTGGGATCCAGCCAGGGACGCGAAGTTGTGATCTGGAAAAACATCCGAGCGGATCACTTTGTGTTCTCGAACAGAACATCGTGACTGCCCTCGGCACTTGGGGGGGAAGGGAATCAGCACTAACATGGAGCTCACGCTCCCTGCTGTGCCCGAGCAGAGAGTCCCTTGACTCTGACCCAGGAGTCTCGTGTCTTCTGCCAGCACCCAGGAAACCCTACCAGAGGTTGTTAGCTTGCCAGTAAGGTAGAATCTCCACCCCTCACAGCAATTAACAAAGCGCATCAAAAACACTTAGGAACGAATGTAACAAAACGAGCGCCAGGCTGAGACACTGAAGACTATCTCAATAAACAGAAACGTGTACCACACTGGAGGACTGGGAGGCCTCAGTATTGTTAAGAAGATGGCATTTCTCCCCAAACCGATCTATAGATTCCGTGCAACCCTGGTCAAACTCCTAGCAGGCTTTTTGAAGACACTGACAAGCTCAATTTTAAATTTAGATAGCAAAGCAAAGGACCTAGAATAGCCAAATGATCTGGAGAAAGAAGAAACAGGTTGAGAGGCTTATATTACTTAGTTTCACGACATACTTTATAGTCTTGCAATACAGCCGAAGTAATCAGGGCAGTGTGGTTTTAGCATAAGGATGGGCACTCGGATCAATGAAACAGACGAGAGGGCAGAAATAGCCTCACACAGATACGGTCAATTGATTTTTGGAAAAAAGTGTGAAGTCAATTGGTGGTAGAAAAAGACAGTTTTTTTGACAAATAGTGCTAAAATAACGGGATTTCTATATGTAATAAGAAAGGACCACTGTGAATTGTGGCCAAACAGATCTCAGAGGGACAGTGACGGTTCCATATACACATGTTTTTACCCTAAAACTGACTCCCAAAGTAAGAAACAGCAGCTCCAACTTCAACAAGAAGAAACTGAGGTTCGGAAACAGCAACTCTGAGGAAACCGTGAGCACACAGCTAGGAAATTCAGAGGCAGGATTCAAACCTGGAACCTCTAAACCCAGAGGCTGCCCCGCGACGAGAAAGGAGCCTCTGTGCAGGCCAGTGGGAGGACCACGGGGCCCAGGTCACCCAGGAACCTGAGTTTCCTCTCTGCCTTGGCTTCTCTCTGCCTTCCCAGGCCCCGTCCCAGCCTGGCTCTAAGGCAGAAAAGGATGCCTCGATTGATGCCACGCTCTCTTTCCATGATGTTGGGTCTGGGGAACGGTCGGCGTCACGTGACTATGGAACTTCTATGCTTGTCGTCTCTCAGATGGAATTGGATTGCAGTCCACATTATCTTTAAGTGCAGGATGTGGCACAGAGTCAGGGGATGCTGCCTGCGGTTGCTGGGGCGGGGGGGTGGTTGGTGGTGAGGGTCTGCTGGGAGACGCATGCAGACGATCATATACAGTTGGGATTCAGGGCACCTCTCCCTGGCCTGAGAATCCTTGATTGGAGCACTCAGCTGCTCCTCAGAGAGAAGAGCACATGGAGGGCTCAGGCTGCTGGTGCTCGGCCGGGGCTGGGAAGGCCAGGGCTGGGAGGGCCAGGGCTGGGAGAGCCGAGGAGACGCTGCATCCCCCTGGTTCTATCCCAGGACCCTGTGGGGGCCTCTGCAAAAGGACAGTGCACAGGTTTGCCCCCTGGCACCTGGCCGGCCTCCAGGGTAAGTCCTGCAAACTGTTCAGCCTCCGTGGTCAGTTACCAGCTTTTCTTTACGCCCTTCCACTGGCGCCCCTAACAAGTTTACCTTTGACAGTCTGTGCCTGCCATTCCTCACCCTGACATGCATCTCACTTTCGAAGAATCCCCAGCCTTCCAGAAAACTCCAGGTGCCCCGGTCACTCCAAGGATCAATTAAGTGGCCCAAAGGCTTCTTTTGTCCTTGAGTGTCTTTTTCCTCCTTTGCTTTCTGAGGATCTGCAGGAACTTTAGTCTCACCTTCCTAATTTTTGTCCCTGAGTTTTCCCCTGCAACACTTGGCGCTGCGGCAACAGGGGCCTATTCTGGGGCCAGCGGAGAGCTGACGTTTATTCCGTGCTGCTGGATGGAATTCAGGAACGCAAGAAGGTCCCAGGGTGTAGACACGTTTGTTCCTCTCTTCTGTGTGGTTTCGCTCTGTCCAATTTTGAAACAATGCAGCACCACAGGTGTTGAATCATTTGCATGTGCATGTGAAGTGTAAACGCACAGGTGGGCAGGTCACACTCCACCTCCAGGAGGCAGCTCCTCCCTGGAGAGAGTGTAGGAGGCTCTAGGTCCCTCTCAGGGGTCCACGAAGTTTTTCCATAAAGGGCCAGAGAGTCATTATCTTAGGTGTCAACTACTCAACTCCGGTGACAGATCATGAATGCAGTCACAGACAGTATAAGTAAATGAACGGGCAAGGCTATGTTCCAATAAAACTCAGGGACACGAAATTTGACTTTCAGATAATTTTCACATGTTGTAAAATACTATTCCTCTTTTGATTTTGGTTCCAGTCCTTGAAAAATGTCAAAGCTGCCGGTAGCCCACAGGCCATGCAAAACCAGCAGTAGCTGGACTCCACCTGTGGGTGGCGCCTGCCAGCCCCTGCACACAAGGGTCATTTTATTTCTGAGGGAGAAAGAGAACTAAGTATGGCCGTGTTAGCACTTGCTACACCTGAGAGGGGCGTGCATGGGTGCCTGCAATATCATTTCCTATACTTTTTTATGCTTTCCGACATTTTAGAATTTTCAAAACATTCGAGAGACAAAGGGGAAAGCCTGGAAATAACCCCCCAACGCACTCAGAGCTTACCGCTGGGCACTGGAATTAAAGGGGACTTTAATTTTCTTCTCTTCTACAAAGGATTTTATTGCTTTTCTAATCCTAGGAGTTGGAGGAGGAGGGAAACAACAACATAAAAATCATATTTTTAAAAAAAGAAAGATGGAGGGGTTTGGCCCATAACTGGTGGTCTCCTCTGGGGACAGTCAATAGATATAATAACCCGCGAGCCTCCTGTATAAGGTCCCGGGAAGGGCTGCCCCACCCCCGCCCCACAGCTCCTGCTCCTTAAACTGGCCCTTCCCTCTGCAGACAGCACTGCCTGTGTGAAAGTCAAGTTCCCACCCCGGGAGAACCCAGAGGCTGCTACTGATGGGGGAGGGTGCACAGGCCCCCAGACTGCTTGTCGCTAAGCGCGCAACTCTGAGCAGGTTCCTAGACGCCAGGAGGAACTGAGACTGCATGGATGATTAACAGGCAACCCCCGTTTCTCTCCGACCTCCATTCCCACCACACTTCCACACTGTCCAGCTCTGCGCTCCGCCCCCGCGCTATTCGACCTCCTGCGACCCCCAGTGCCATTCTCCTGAAGTTGCTCCCTAAAGGCGCCCTGTCCAGTCTGGTGCCGCCCCACCCCTGCAAACGGAGAGCCTGGGCAGACCCGCTAGCCACGCCCACAGCACACTGGCCCCTCCCCAAGCTCCACCCTCTCCACCTGTCTTGGCCATTCAAGAGGCCTTATGCCACTACCAGTTCCCACCCCTGTCACTGTGAGGACCACCCCTGGATTCTCTCTCCTGAGCACCGGGCTCCCATCATTCTGAAATTTCAGGAACCAGCTCGATTTTCGTAAATAAAATGATGGGATAGCATAACATGGGGCTGGACGACATAGGACCACTGACTCCTTGCTTTGCCAAATACAACGTTAAACAAAGAATTATCGCTGTCCCATATTTCATTAAAAAGCTGTTCCAACCCCCAAGAGTCTAAAGACCATCATCTCAGAGGAAAGAAGAGCGACGCAAATTGGTTCCAATGAAGCGGATGCTGGGGAATGCCACTGTGCTAGCCTTGCTGTTCTCATTTCCCCGCTGGTCAGGGAGAAAAGGCACCAGTGCCACCAGCACCAATCCTCAGGTGGGTAGTGGCCTCTCCCATGAGTCACATCCTCCAAACTTCTCAGCTTTTCTCCACCTGCCTGCCCTCTGTCTCCCCAGACCCCACCCAGGCGGGATCCCTTCAGGATTGCCTAGGAAGCACCTAGCAGGGTCTCCAAACCCTGCATCATCTCTGGGTCCTCCCGGACACCTCCTCACAGGCCCATTGCTGCCCCCACTCCCCAAAACTGCTTCAGTCCTTCTCCCCATCTCCCAGCTCAGACCCATGCCTCTTGCACCAGACGGCCAGCATCACCACCTGTGATCCCTGGTACCTACTCTCCCTCCCTTTTCCCTGCACCGCGGCAGTCTGGCTTGCTGCTTGCTGAAAGTCATTCACCTAAATCACAGCTCTGGTAAGTAGAGAGAGGCTTAAACATCCTCGACTCGGCCATTCAGTGGCTGGGTGATGCTGAGCAAGTCACAGAACCAGTCTGGGCCTCAGTTTTCTCGTCTGCAAAATGGAGGAGGTAACTATCTGTGAGAATGAGGACACAATGAAATGATGCACAGGAAGGACTCAGAAGAGCACCTGGTACTGTGTCAGCACTCCAAAAAAAATCCAAGCCGTGGCGATTACAAGGACTGTGATTTTCAGAATCCTCCCTTTGATTTCCGTGGCCTGACAGGGGGAGTCCCACCCTCTTGGCTCACCATTCAAGGCCCCGCCTACCATTTTGGCCACACCATCTGCTAGCCTGATTATAGGACTCCCCTCTGCCAGGCTTAGCTCCCTGAGGGGCGTGTGGGGGCTGACCATACCCTCCAGGGCTGCCCCAGCACAGGACTTGCGAACAGTAGGTGGCTTCACTAAAGCACTGCTGCTCTGAACAAGTACGAGTGAGTGACAGGAGTGAGTGACACGTGTAGCGGGCTCTGGGGGAAAGGGACACCAGGGAGCCATCTGGGAGGCTCTGATCCCCACAGGCCCCACATTTCATTCCTAGATCAGCCCTAATAGAGCTGCAATTAACCCTTCAGGCTTTAGATGAGCAGATAATGACAGTTCGCCCAGCCTCTAATGATAGTGTGTGCTCGGTCACGTCTATTCGTTAAAGGTGTTTCTGAGCCTGAGATGTCACTCGAGTCACTAGAGATGTGTAGTGACTTATCTGAGCTCCACAGCATTTTCAGTGCAGTTGGGCTTCACCCAGCCACACCCCTGAGCCAAACTCAGTCCTCAAAATTGAGGTATAAATAATTAGAAAGCCACTTTTCCCTAAGACTACCCCAGGCTGCCAACATATTGGTTTCCAATCACCAAATCCAGGCTCTACCAATTCCCATGCCAAGAGGGACACCAAGGAGTGGCCCCATGTCTGGCTGCCTGGCCCCCTCCGGCTTCACTATCTCTTCCTCTCCCCTCTGTTCCTTCCTCCTCCAGGGACTTAGGGAGGGGGGTGCAGAGCCTCACAGCCCCCACATCTTCCTCCAGGAGCTCTGCCTTTTTCATTTCATAGCCGTGTCAACACATCACCTCCGAGGGCCAAGAAAAAAAGAAATAACAGCCCAGATGCCGATGTGCTCTCCTGTCTGTCATGGGGGGAAGAGAGGAGGGAAATAAAAGCTAACAAGACTTCCAAGAGCAAAATCCCCAAACCTCCTCTCGGGTACCCAGCAGCTGTCAGAGTCAACACAGGAACCTGGCGAAGGGGGGGAAACCCATCCTGAATAAAAGCCAGGCAGCTGCGGAGTCTGGGACTTGCAGACTGAGCCCGCCTGCGTTTCCAAGGGCGTGATGGGTGTGCACACAGCCTCCTCTATTCTGCTAACGTACAGGTGGTCTGTCTAGGCTGCAGAGCCAAGCCTGTCTTTTCTGAAGACCAAGTCAACTTTTTTCCCTTTCCATTACTATTATTTGGAGAGCTATTGAGATTCCCGACTTCCTTATTTATGCAATCAGAGGAAATCGCAGCCCAGAGAGCCGCTCCCAAACTCAAGGCCACGTGGGCCATTTTCAGATGGATAATTAAATATTGAACAAACGCTGAAATGCCTCTACTGGCTCGGGATGGCTAAAAATAACCACCCTGCCACTCCGGCGGGGGCATCTTGGCCACTCACCCTCAAACCGCCCCCCCCCAGCAACGGTCACAGCCAACCTTCCCAGGGAACAACAGCAAGGTGGTAGGGACGGGGGTGACTGACTCCCCAAACACCTACTCCACAAAAAAATAGAACTTCAGCGCCCAGTAAGCTCTGAATGTTCCTGACCAGGAAATACTCTCCCTTTCCTGACATTTAACCAAGTGGCCTCGAGAGGAAGGGGCAGGGGAAATATCGCAGCCATTCGCTGCTCTTCTGTTAAAAATAGTCAAAAGGCTTTGTGTCATTTCTAAGTGAAACACGTATGTGGTCCGGGATGTGTCTAGTTACACAGGAGCCTCCCCCACGCCCACCCCCAAGAAGACCCAATAAGGAGCTTCTGTTTTCCTAGCTGGACTGATCTTAGGAAAAGCAACAAACAAAACCAAGAATGAAACAGGATGCAAAGGTGTCTGGACTCCAGACCTAGGTCTTTCACTGACACCGTTAAGTGACCTTGGCCAAATGGCATTGGCTCTGTGGGCCTCAGTTTCCCCTGTTGTCAAGGAGAACAGGTAGCTCCCAGTGATGAGCTGAACTGCTGGAGGGCACAGGACAATCTCTCCAACCTCTGCAGCCAGCAGCCAAGCAAAGCAGGCTCAGGTCCCTCCCTGCACCACCTGGCTTCAATAATTACAGATGCAGAGGGGCAGACACAGAGCACTGGGGAATGGGGACTCTAAACGTGACCCACTCAGATCAAGGGCACACTGTGGGCCCATCCAGGCCTCTTGGAACTGCACCAACCAGTGAAAAGAAGCACTGGGCTTCTACATGTGGTCCGAAGGGGCCCCTTTGGAGTCTGCTGGCCTCAGTGCCAACCCTGCCTCTACAGACAGCGGCTTCACCACCTGAGCTCCGTTTCCTCATCTGACAACAGGGAGTGATGGTAATGACCCCCTTCTGAGAGGGCTGCTGCGTTCCGAGGAGATATGAGACAATCAGGGAAAGCTCTTGGCATAGGGCCTGGCACACGGTCAGCTAGGTAAAAGGAAGCCATGACCTTCCTTACTATTAGAAGTGATGAGGATGGGCCAGAAACAAACACGAAGGTGAAGAGACCGACACTCAGCCAACGAACCGGGGTCTCTGGCCTCCATCCAGGACCTAGACAGCCCTGGGAAGTGGGTCTCAGCCTGGCTGCCTGTCTCCAGGGACGTCACACCAGGGAACGCTGAACTGTCAGCAGAAAGAGACGTGGTGGAGAGACGGAGCGGAGCCCGTAAGCCCTGAGACTGGCCCAGGGAACGCACACGCCAGCAGACACGACTGAGAACAGGACACAGAGGTGTGGGTCCAGGCAGAGCCTGGCCTGGGGGATCACCTGAGTCAGCCTAGGCGGGCAGAGGAGCCACCCAGAACTGACCACCACCTCCAATCTGCCCATGAATGCCGACAAGGTCATTCCCCAGCCTCCCTCCTGAGCTTTGGTCAGGACTGTGGGAGACAATGGTTGAGAACACTTGGTAGAGTCGTTGACTATGCAAATCAGACAGGGGAAGGAGGTGGCCTTATCTAAGCAGAAGTCCAACCACAGAAAGACCTGCCTGCCCACGGGATAGTGAGGTGGCATGTTTACAAACTCAGGATCTGGAGTCGGGTAGAGCTGGGCTCCGGTCTCTGAGCTACATGATGTCAGAAAAGGCTCCCACTCTCTGGACAGTCTCCTCATCTAACAAATGGGGATAATATCCTGTATGCATGACACAGGGTTGTTGCGAACATCCAATGAGATGAGGGGAGCACAGAGTGAAGCTCACTGCCAGGCCCTCAGCAAACAGAAGCCATTTTTACTTTTATTACATGCCATGACAGGGAGTAGTGAGCCTCCCAGTCCCTGAGGTATGTAAGGATGAGGAGGGCCTGGAGAAGCCAGAGTCAAGCCCCAAAGGAGAGATTGTGTTGCAAGCAGCAGGAGCAGAGGAAGATACAAAGCAGAAAAAAGGTGTATGTGCAATTTTAGGTCACATCCAAGTTAGGGGCAGAGAGCCAGGCCTTGGGGCTCTGGGGCGGGGGGCATTTGAAGACTAGGGGGCCACAAGACACAACGAGCCCCCACCCTCAGGGCTATGCTCAGGCCTGTACAGCCCACAGGGTCTGAGCTGTCACTCAGGGCTCACTCAACAGGTCTCACTGAAGCCAGGGTCCCCATGGAGAGGTCCCAGCCCTTCCCTAGGCATTGCTGTCAGTTAGAAAGTAGCTGTGTCAAACCAGTACCCTTCCCAATTGTGTCACCACCATCCTGGGGCCGGCAGCCCTAAATTCCATATACTACTCTGTCCCGGTGACTCCTCTGTGCCTCAGTGTCCTCACCTAGCCAGCTGCCCCGGGTTGGATCACTCAGCTGCTGAGCTAGAAGCTCTGGAGAGGGACCACTACCTCAAGTGGTCGGCCCCAGCCCTCCCGGGATCTTCGTGAGGCCCTCCTGCCTGCATTCCTCAGAGTGTGCCAGGGCGGTCCTGGGAACCCCCTGCTGAGGCCCCGCTGACAGACTTCAGGAGGTCCTAAAAGGAAAAGGGCCCAGGTGGAAAGACACACAGCAGCCAAGACACAGGGTCGCGCAATGGAGGGCTGTGTAGGCACAGAGGGGAAACAGTCTCAAGAGAAAACATCCACCACACCCCTGGCAAGTGGCTGGACCCCTGGAAACACTCAGATGAAAACAGAAAGAGAAGAATCAAAACCTCCCATAAATATGAGTTCTGGGCATTCCAAGAGGTCTCCCCATTGGCCATGTGTGACAGATGCGGAAAATGAGGCCTTGGGATGTGCCCAGAGTCATACAACCAGCTTGTAGCTAAGCTGGGAGTAGCGCCCCTATCTCCCACTAACCATTGCTCTGTACCCTCAAAAGCCCTTTGCGCCCCACTACATCTCAACGCACCAGCAGCCCCCCGACAGACTGGGGCCGGCAAGGGCCAGGAGCACAAGCCATTCATCTCACGTGCCCCCAGTGTGCAGGCTGGAGCCCAGCACACAGTGGGTGCTCACAACATGCTTGCTTGCTGAATGAATGGGCCAGACTTTATGCAGAGTGAAAAGGAAAACTTGTATTTCCCCCAGCAGTCCTGGGGAAACAGATCAGACAGACAAAGCTTTGACCTTGGTGGGAAAGCACCCTGGCTGGTGACACCCTACTCGGGACAGGACCCCTTCAAATCCATGGGTCATGCGTAGCCTTCAAGAAGACTTAGGGTCACAAAGCACAATGTGAAATGGCCAGATGACCCCACCATCCAAAGGTCACTGTTCCCACCCTGCCTCTGGCCATTGTCAACAGCAGGTCTACCCTGCCCATTCTTCTGATGGGAAAACTGGGGCCCAGAGACGGAGAGGGCCCTGCTTAGTCAAGCCAGGAGGACTGCCAGGGAGAGAGTCCTGCTCTCAGGTCCACAGTGAGCCGGTTCCCACCACGCCAGAGAGGCAGCGGAGGGTGGTGGGCAGGGAGCTTGCTCAGAGGTGGCAGCCCGGCCACAACCCTGTTTCCAGCCAGGCCAGCTGCCGACCCCACTGAAGGTCAGCTCTTCCCCACATTTTCCTGTTTCTGAACAAACACACCTCCCACCCCGAGTGCTCAGTCATTGTCCTTCCTTGCTAGTGGCAGAGGCCAGAATGGGTGTGGAGCAACAGCCTGACCAGGGCTGGGGTGCTGGGTCCCACCTCTTCCTCTGGGGCCTGATGCCACTACCATGGGACCAAGCCCCTGTGCGGTGGGAAGACTGAGGCCAGAGGTCAGAAGGGATGTGCTCACAGCCACAGCGTGGCTCCCACAACATAAATAACAACCTGGGTGTGGGTGCTGCCCTCAGGAGGGGTGCTCCTAGTGGCAGAGTCAGGGATCTGGGGCTTTAGTGGAGGGAGGTCCGTGGCTGCTCCAACCACCTCCTGCCTAGGTGGGCAGGAAGCCTCCAGGTTTCCACCTCTCACACTGCCAGGCAGCTCGCACCCCCCACTCACGACTCCACATCACTCGAGACCCTTCATCAGGCCCCGACTACTATCCCAGCTATCCCCCCACCCCACCCATGCTCTTCCCCCACCCCAGGAGAAACTGTCCACAACAGTTTCGGTCCAAGACATTTTCGGTCTCCCCATCTTTGCACTGCTGTCTCTTCTGCCCAGGGTAAGGACAACAATGGTTCACACTCAACTGCTGCCTAGTCCCACGCAGCACGGGCTTCTAACTTGCTATGCACTTGCCCTCATTTCTTACACAGCCCTGCTACCTCTCCACCCCTTTACCAGATGAGGCCACTGAGGCTTGCAGAGGTAACTGGTCAAAGGATAGTCTAGTGCAGAGCTGGGGCTTGAACCTGGATCTGACTTAACCACTTCCTCTCCAGAAGGAAATCCCGTCTTTCTTACGAGATCCAGTCTAAATGTCACCTCCTCTGTGAAGGTCTCCCTGATTTCCCCAGTTGTAACTTCAGTTTAGTGACAGTCTTCTCCCCACTCCCTGCAGGCTTCAAGTTCCTTCTAGGCTGAGACATAGTGCAGGGCCTCCTGACTGTCTGCGGCCCAGTCAGTCAGCTGAGCAGAAGAGGGAGTTCCCATGGTCAGGGATGGAGCCAGGCTGAAGTGAAGAGTGGAGGGAAAGGTCATTCAGGGCACTGAACGCACAGGGAGGGGGTGCACATTGAGATGGGCACAGGAGGCCTGACGGTGGGGGCGTGCCGAGCATTACTGGGCGCGTGTACAACTACTGCTTCTCACAGCATGAACCCGTTTCCCACGGTCCTCCATGTACTACTGTTCATCCCTTTTTACAGTTCCAGAAACTGCCAGTAACCCTCAGAAAAGGGAAGTGACTTGCCCAGAGTCACAGTGCCTGCACCCAGATCCGCAGTCTCGCAGACCAAACCTGCAGGAAGAGACCAGCCAGAAGCCACTTCAAGAAAGGCAAGCGGCCCTGCCGGAGTGGCTCTGCCGGGTGCGTGTCATCAGGCAAAGTGCCCTGGTCGGGGCACCTGCCCGGATGTCGGTTCAGGGCGCATGCGAGAGGCAGCTGATCGATGTTTCTGTCTTGTGTTGACGTCCCTCCCTCTTTCTCCCTCCCTTTCCCTCTCTCTAAAAATAAATAAATAAATCTTTTTGTTTTAAAAAAGAAGAAGAAAGGCAAGAGTAGGGGACAGATCACAAGCCCTGAGAGACCATTGAAGACTGAACTCCTGGCCTCAATTTGAACCCCTCCAAGCACAGGGAACTCACTACTTCAGGAACTTCCTACTTACTGAGGAAGCCCGGATATTGTGGCTCAGCCCTGACCATGGGATAAGTCCCCCACATTCTGGCGGGGAGGGACCAGCTGAGCATTTACTGCCCTCCTGCTTCATTTACAGTCAAAATGATGAGGAAACTGAAGTTCATGGGAAACACCACGGGGCCCAGGCCACACAACCACACCTGGAGGGGTGGGGATTTGACCTCAGGTCTGCCAGAATCTAAGCACAGATTTGCTCAAACGCCGAGCCAGCCTTTCCCATTCCCAGGACAACCTGATGGTGTAAACTCGGCCCAAGTGCCTTCTGGGTGCTACCAACTTCCCTCCTCCTTCCCACTACGGGCACCTCAATGCATCTGAGCTCTTGCCATGGAATCGGCCTCCGAGGCAGCTTCCAAGAGCTCCTCCTTCCAGGGGGCCTCCCTGCTCCCCGCCACCCAGCCGTGGAAGGAAGTACACCTCCCCCCACCCGGGCCAGAAGGCAGCCCCCTGAACCACACTAGTTTCCAGCTGAGGATCCTGTTACTGGAAAAAGAAAATGTTGCTCCAACCTCCCCCTCCTCCCTGTCCAGCCTCCACAGTTTGAAAAGGGAGAAACTCTTTTCAAAGGAGGTGGTGCCCACCCACCAGTAGGGGTCCCAGGTAAATCCTACAAGCCTAGCTCCTTTGAAAAGGACCCTAGGAACAGGGTCCCCTGGAGTCCAAGCACCTGTCCCTCCACCCAAGAGGTGGAGGAGCCTGTTAAGTCCTTGAGGAAAGGGTGTGGGGGTAGGGGCTAAGCTGAGAGGCCAGGGCAGTGAAGGCAAGGTAAAGCAGAGATCCACTGGGCTTTATTGCCCAGCTGCTGAATAAACTGAGGCACAGAGGGGCAGGAGGTGGAAGGAAAAGACCCCAGACTGCAACGTCCCCCTTCCCTGACCATGGCCTAAGAGGAGACACTGGTGCCTCAGTTTCCCCACTGAGGGTAGAGAAGAATGAGGGAGCAGCTGGGGAAACAGAGATCAAGTAGACACAGAAATGGGCAACTACAAGTGGCAGAGGAGGGAGCCCCAGGTAAAAAGAAGGATCCCGGGTCCCTGACGCCCCAGGGCATCAGGTGATGAAGTGGCAGTAAGGAGGGCCTGGGGGTCAGGGGTCGGGGTGGCGCCTACCCCTGGCGGGCCGGGTCCGGCTGCGGGAGCGGCTCCTCTGTCGCTGCAACCGGGGCCGCCGCAACAGCCGGTAGTAATAGGAGGGCCTCCCGGTGCTCTTCCTGGTGCTGCCGCCCGCGGACATGCTGCCGCCCGCCGGGCACCGGGCCGGGCCTGGGCGCGCTCACACGGGCCCCATCACCCGCTCCGGCCAGCCCGGCGGGCGTCCCAGCGTTTCCCCGCGCGCGCTGCCGGTGCTGCCGCTGCTGCCGCTGCCGAGGCCAAGGCTGCCCCACAAAGTCGCTCAAACTCCTCCTCCTGCCCCCGCCCTCCCCGGAGCAGCCGGCCCCGCTGCGGGGGCCAGGGACCAGGGCCGGGCTGGCACCGGCCCGAGAAGTCAGTGCGGGAGAAATCCCGGCCTGGAGTTAAACAGGCGAGGGGGCCTGGAATGCCCCGGGACCCCAGGCAGGTCCCCAGGAGGGGCACCGCCTCCGCACCCACACCTGAGCAACGCTGCCCAACCTCGGCGCGCACTGGAGCCCCATTCCGCCGTCTGGTATAGACGGTACACACCCGCAAGTGTGCGCTCCTCGACACTGGGCAGGGAGCACGGGGCGACCAGGCAGGCACTGTGTTCTGGAGCCCATCATCTTCAATGAGGGTCCGAAGGAGGACCGATTCTGGCACAAGCGCACCAGGCTGAGTATCGACCCACAAACACACTATTCCACTGGCCCCTGCCCCAAACAGGTTAAGAAGATTTCCTTTCATACAAGATACTTGCCTAGTTTTTACATTTTAAAAACTGCCCCGTCTGATACATATATTATTAAAATTATGGTGCATATTTCCGACACACAACAAGGACAGCAAACATAAGGAACACCTGTGTATTGAGCAGGGTTTGGCCAAATCTGAACATTTTGCCCTCTTTGATCTAGACCCACCCCAAATAAAACCCCGCAGATGCTATGAAGCCCACTCCCCCTGGGCATTTGCAGCAGCTCTGGCAGGGCTCTGGGCGCAGCAGAACAACCCTGCCCTACTGCAGGGGTGAAAAACCAAGGCTGCCAGGTAGCTCTACTGTACCCTACTAAAAAGCTCTCTCCACGTCATTCCCTCCCCAGCTCAAGAACTTTCTGTGGCTCCCCAGTGCCCCAAAGCAACAAGTCCAAACAACCTTTTTTGGTATTTGAGGTTCCAACTCTCTGGCCACAACCAAACCACCCTCCAGCCCTCACTGCTATTCCCTTACTTCTCACTCTTTGCCTTACTCCCAGAATGGACCGCCCTCCCACCTACTTTGGCCAAAGTCCAGGCTTCTAGGACCCACCTCCTCTAGCCTTCCCTTACTATCCTGGCCCTCTGTGGTCTCTTTCCCTCTCTACAGCTCTCCCTAATCCACACAGCAGTATTTATCTTTTAAATTTTTCTGACAACCGCCTGACTGAGCTCCATCCTCTCAAGGACAGAAAGGGAAACTGAGGCCCTGACAGAAAGGTCTGATGTGTCTCAGTCACAGGGAAAGTGAGCAAAGGCAAGTGGTCTGAGCCTGGGGATCCCAACACACAGTCTCAGGGGTGTGTTTGTGGGAGAGTCACACTTGGTTGCCTGAGGCAGTCTGTTCGCCCTCGTCCAGGGCAGCGAAAAAGGTAGGGCACTGGAAGGGGTGGGGCAGTCTGGGCAGAAATCCAGGCCGGGTTTTGCACCTCACAAGGGTAGCCCCCCCCAGTTCTCCCTCAGCCAGGGGGCGGGCCCCCCTGTCCAGAGGAGCCTGGATCACAGCTGGAAGCCAGGCGCCTTCCCAGGACCAGGGGGGAGGGGCAGAGGGGCAATGCTCCTCCAAACCCAGGCTGGGTTACCCAAAGCTTCCTGCTCCCCTGGCTCCTCTCCCCAGAGCCCAGGTCAATCCCTCAGGAAGATGGAAAACCACAGGGCTGGCATCCCATTAGCCCCCTTTGGGCTGAGCCAAGGGTTTTCAACCAGTGTGCTGCAATACCTGACTATTTAGTCAGGGGCACTGGCCACTTGCCCTGAGATTGTCAAATTTTTAAAAATGACAACAGCCAACACAACAGTAGTTGTCCAGTGTGAATAAATGAAAAGTATACCTATTATTTTTGTCAGATCGAAAAAGTATATCTTTTGGTGCGCTGCAGAATTTTAGTAATTAGTTTGTGTGTGCCATGAGATGAAAAAGGTTGAAAATCACTGGGTTAAGCATTGCTCTGGCTCATTCTCCACAGCAGACATTGCCAGGAGCATCTTCTGCAGGTGCAGAGGGCCCCGGGGAAGAGCTGGACCCTGTCCCTCGGTCCAGAGGCAAGTAGTGAGTCTTTACGGCACCCAGGTGGGGCTCCCGTGGCCCCCTGCCCACCCTCAACAATTCCAGGAATAAATAACCCCCACTGCTGGGTGCACCAGTGCTGAGTGGGTGGAGGGTTCCCAGGAAGTCTGGATCAGGGTGGAGACAACTGTCCTCTCTCCCTAGGGCCTGGCATTCAGCTGGACCAGTTTCATTCCCAAAGCAGGAATTTTCCCATCTGCCAGGTTCTAGCCTTCCTGCCAGCTGAATGAACAGTGGCTGGGACTCGTGTTCCTGGCTTAGGGCCCCCTATGAGCAGATTCAGGTATGTGGGTATGAAGCGGGGAGGGGGACTCAGTCGGGAACTCCGGATCTCATCTGTAAATACAGTCAGGCTCCAAAAGTCTGGTATGGTCTCTCTGCTTACACTTGGGTTCCTCAAGTCCTTCTCTGTGCCTTAGTTTCCCTGCCTACTAGGAGAAGCTATGGGCCCCCAATCTATCTGTCTCATGGAGGGGGGAGGGTCAGCTAATGAGGAGGAAGAAGCTTCTGCATCCCAGGCCTTGGGACTGCCAAGCACCCAAGCTGGACTTCTCCACAGGGCGGGTACCAAGTAGGTACCAGCTGGGGTCTGAGCAGGAAGGGGCAGGGCAGGAGCTAGGAGAGAGGGGCCCGAGCTCCCTGCCCCTCCTCCTGGCTCAGGAACCCCCGGGGTGGGCAGACAGACAAAGGCTGCTCCCTGCAAGCCCAACAGAGCATCTGGAATCAATCCTGCTGTGGAACAAGCCACCCACCCCCTCCCGCTGCCCCTGTGGCCTCTCCTCCCTTTAAACAGAAGCAGGCCACCATCCGGAGAATGCCTAGACTAGAGGAGGGGCACCTGAGAATGCCCCCACCACCGCCACTTCCACTTCTGCTGCAGATCCCTCCTGGGTCCTGCTGGGCCCCCAGGACTGACACAGCCTGTTAGTGGTCTGGCCTCTGGGGGCTTCTGGAACAGAAGCTCCCATCCCATCTCCCCCATGTGCTGCTTTGGGGAAGGAGGGAGGGTCAAGGCTTAGCTTCCACATCCCTGAGCCTCCAAATCATCCCCGCTCATTACAAGTGCATATTTCTGGGGTTCCCCCAAGACTCTTGATTCAGTGGATCTGGGTGGGGCCTGGAATTCTGCAGGATAAATCCAATCTGGCCTGACCCTAACCACCACCACCTTCACCGACCCTCCAAAGCCTCCAAAGGAGAACTCCCACAGTACCCAAAGGGGCCCAGCTCCGTCACAGAGCATCCACCTCCCCGTGGACCCCCACCCAGCCACCAGATCTGTCGTCTGCTCTCAGCCTCCAAACGCTGCACACTCGTTCCCACCTCCAGCCTTTGCCCTGCTGGTCCAATGGCTGCCGTGAAACTCTCCCCTCTGTACCCATCTGGTGAAAGCCTCTGTATCCCTCAGGACCCAGCTCAAAAATCCCCTTATTAAAGAAGTCTAAGCCCCAACAAGAGACACTCCCCAACCCGCCACACTCCACCAGTCATTTGAAGGACGAGGACACAGGAGAAGATCAGGCGGGGCAGACCCACAGAACTTCCCTCTGGACAGAGAGCCATCAGCATCTGGGTGTCTGGAGAACTGCACCCCGCTGGGAAGGAGGCAGCAGGTGGCCTGAGAGCCGGGTGGGCGTCCAGGTAAGCCAGAGGCCAGGCCAGGGCTGGGTCAGGAGGGGCACTCGGTACAGGGTGGCAGCCAGCCCAGGGCAGTCTCACATCTTGCTGGGGGTGTTAGGGAGACAGGCAGTGAGGAAGGAGCAAAAAGCCTACTGTCAGAATTCCTTTGAAAAGACTTAAATTGCCCATGAAGGGCAGTTTTTCCTCCAGTGTTAGGGCAGATCACCCATTTCCTCAACTGAGTGCAGAGCAGAAGGGCCTGGCCTCTCCTGGGGGGGCCCTTTTGTGCAGAGGAAACAGGAGCAACAAGCACCAATTATTTAACAACAGACTCCCTCCCACCCCTGACTCTGGGAGGAGAGATGCTCACGCCTGTAGGGGCCATGAAAGGCCAAGACTGCTGACATAGGGAGGTGACAAGTGTGGCCTGGGAAGGTCTGTCAGAAGCTGGAGTTTTAATTTAATGCTAATAGACCTTATTCAGCCTTTACTATGTGCCAGACTCTACCTGTAGCATTTTGTGAATGTTCTCTCATTTAATTTCACAACAATCCTGAGGCAGATGGTTACCATGTTCATTTCACAGAAAATAATGGAGGCACAGAGAGGGTAAGTAAGTTCCCTAAGGTCACACCGCTTGCACTAAGAGTCAAGCAGGCTGGAAAGAACAAAAGTCTTAAGGTTGAACAGGACTTAACAGAGATGGAGGAGGGGCAACAGCCCGGCACGTTCCTTAAAAAACAGCTTGGACAAAGAACAGGAGGAGGTGAAGACGGACCAGAGTCCTAGCAGGGGAAACACTGGAGCCCACACCAGGCCCCACACAATGGGTGTCTGGAGGACTGAGACCCGTCAGGCTTCCTGTCAGGACGAAGTGGGCAGCAGTGTCCAGGGGAAGTCCCCGGCTGGCCAGCCCTGCACACATCCGCCTCCCAAGCAGAGCTCAACCTTGGAGTCAGCGGAGCCCTGGACAGGGGATGCTGTGGGATCATTCAGGCTTAAGATCATGGGCCTCTGCCCGGGGAGGTGGCCCATCTGGCAGGCAATGACAGCTTCCTGAGTCCACCGTTCATCCAGGAATGAGGCTGGACCAGGAGTAGGACCTTCATTCGGGAGGTGGGGGAGGCCGGAGCGGGGGCTCACCCCACAGAGCAGAAGATGCAGACAAGCCCTGGGAGGTCATACCCAAGGCCCAGCCAGCCAGCCACTGCTGCCACTGCTGCCACTGCTGCCACTGCTGCCACTGCTGCCACGGCTCCACCCCCACCCCCTAGGGACTTCTTCTGTAAAGCCACCAACGAATTTAATGATTTAATGACATCCTTCGAAGAAAATGACCCAGCCAGGGCCAGGATGACCCGGGGCTTGGATGGCTCTGCCCTGCTCAGCGGAAGCAGAACTGGAGCATCAGTCAAGCGTGGACATTGCAAACACACAGACAGAGCCTCAGGCAGTGGGAGTGTTTTTTAAATCAAGTCACCCAAACCTGGGCTGAGGGTGAGGCCTCAGGAGAGGTCAGGGCTCCAACGGAGGCAGAAGGACGCTGGACAGAGTCGCTGTGTTTATTCGGACACTGTGTAACTCAGAGAAAGCCCCTTGACATCTCTGGGCCTCAGAGACGTGATATCTCTGCCCACCCACCTCCATGGATTCCATCAAAACCTAGACATCCCCCTCTGTCCAGAAAGGAGGGCTGCATCTCCCTCGTACATGGCAACAGCCAGTCGTGAGACCCTGGGCTGTCCGAGCTAGAAGGAATCGTCAGAGTAGATGACAGACTGGGGAAGCTGAGGCCGTACAGAACAGCCGCTCGCCTGGAGGACCCTGGCGAATGCATGACAAGCCAGGGGCTTGGCATCAATTCTCCAGTCCTCGGGGGTCACATCGCCCCTCCCATCCAGCAAGAAGCAGCATGGCCCCGTGCAGGTGGGGCATGAGGCCAGGAGAGGGGCTGACTTGCCTGAGGTCACACATGGGAGCTGGGGGTTGGTCCCAGACAGAACTGCCAAGACCCACCTTGCCCCTAATGACCTGGACCACCCCCTCTTGGAACACCTGATACATCATGCCCACAGGTACCCTGGGCTTCCACTCCAGAAAGGCTGCCTGCACAGTCCAAGGCTCCAGTCCTGTGGCCAGGGGAGGCTGGAATCCAGTCTCCAGGCCCCAGCCTGGCCCTTCCTTCCGCACCCCCACACTAGCAGCCGGCATTTCGGCCCAGATGGCCAGGCCCAGAGCCACTCTCTTCGTGTACTTCCTCTCCCTGCTCTGACCCAGAAATGCCGCCAAGCTCCAGGTGGGCCCCCAGCCCTCCTTCTCCCGCTCAGACCTGGGGCGGTGCCTCCGAGTCTCCAGGCTTCTTCCTGCCCTTCCAGGGGAGGGGCCCAGACAGCTCCACGCCCACTAGGCCACCAGTGGGGGTGACATATGGTCCCAGTGTGAGGTCAGAGAGCCCCTTCCCTTCCCAGGCAGTCCTGCCTGGTCATCTGTGAACCATTTTGTGACTGGCACTGGCCTGGGTTTCAGGGGCACAGACCTTACTTACTCAGTCCCGGCAGATCCCACTGAGGAGGACAGATGAACAGTCCCAGCAGCCAGCTCCCAGGAAGGGAGCCGACAGAGTGCGGAATTGGCAGTCAGGAACCAGGGCCTTGGCTGTGTGACCCCAGACAAGTGCCTTCACTTCTCTGTGCCTCTGTTTTCTCAACTATACAATAGGCATACTAATACTTATGTTTTGCATAAGTATTTTTTGTGTATTTTGCATAAGTATCCCTGAGAGCAGGCCAGCCAGAGCTGGTCAGCAGTCACCAGTCCAGAGCAGGCTCTCAGTAAGACTGGCTGAGAGAGACAGTGGCAGTGTTTGGGAAGTGTGGCTGAGCCCATCTGATCTGAAATCCACGCTGAGAAAATTCGGAGGGAGAAGTCCTGGAAGGGTTCCTGGAGGAAGAGACATTGGCAGTGCGGTAGAAGGTTGAGTAGGAGCTACCTGGGTAGACAGCAGAGAAGTATATTCTTAGAGGGAGAGACAGCATGACAAAGGCCCAGGGGCAGAAACCAGCTGAGGGCAGTATGTAGAATTCTGGGGCTGGAGGAGAGGATGGAGTGGTCCCTGGAGGGCAGGCTGTGCAGGGTGTGTGAGGGGTGAGGATGGGGAAGAGATGGGGAGATAGATCCAAGTGGGGTGAGGCCAAGGCAGCCCCTTAGAAGGGGAGAAGTAAAGTGGTGAGGAAGGACCCCTGGCCCCGGAGGCCCCAGAGGATCTGAGCTCCAGGACGAGCGCTCCTGCTGCATGGCTGCACGACTCTGACCAAGTCACAACCCTCTCTGATCCTCACTCTGCAACTACAAAAGGCGGGGCTGGCTCTGTGAGCAGGCCTGCAGGAGTGGAGCAAGGCTCAATGCCGTGAACTACCGTGGGAGCATTGACAAATAGATTCCCCAGCACCACTGAATCTAAATCTTCATGGGTAGGGCCAAGGAATCCAAATTCCTTTTTTTATTATTCCAATTTTTTTTTTAATCCTCACCAGAGGCCATGCTCGTTGATTTTAGAGCGAGGGGAAGGGAGGGAAAAAGAGCGGGAGAGAAGCACTGGTGTGAGAGAGAAACACTGATCAACTGCCTCCTGCACATAGTCCCAACCAAGGGCTGAACCCGCAACCTGGTATGTGCCTCTGCTGGGAATCGAACCCGCAACCTTTCAGGTTACAGAACAATGCGCAACCCACTGAGCCACACCATCCAGGGCAGAATCCAAATTCTTAAAAGAGCTTTCTAGGGAGCTATTGGCTAAGATGGTTCTAGACCAGGCTGGATATCCTGCCAGCCCTTAAACCTGCCCATTGTCGTCTCGCTGCAGGGTCTCTGCCCTTGCTGCTCCTTCCGCCACACACGAACAAACACCAGGTATTGAGGGGGCAGCACCTCCCTATCACTCAGGCCTCAGCTCCAGTGTCACAGCCTCAGAGGCCTTCCCAGCCACCTTATCTCAAGTGCCTCTGCCCCCACCCCCACCCCCATCCCTTTACCCCGTTTCATTTTCTTCGACTTATCACTTCCTGAAACTATCTTATCTGAGTATTCAGTTGTTCGCTAATTGTCTTCCCCCAAACTTTAACGAGGGCAGGGGCCTCGTTAAGCCTGCCACATCCATAGCCCCAGAGCACAGAACAGTACTCAATAAACACGTGATGAATGGGGTGAATGAGGGAAGCTGGGCTCAAAGCCCCCATTCTTTCTGCAAGAAGGGCAGCTGTGGGGCCAGCAGCAAGCGACTTCGCCTCTCCGGGCCTGGGCTTTCCTCCATGAGACATGTGGACAGCAGGCTGCAGAGCTGACTTCCGAGCGGCAACCTGGGGCTGGTCGGGCAACCAGGCCATCAGCCCCGACTCTGTGCAGGCGCTGGCACGGAATTAATGAATGGAGGAATAAATGCCTTCGCTTTGCTGGGTGCCTTTGAACAAGTCCCCTTCCAGGCACAGCTCCAGCTTCCCCTCCTGTACAATGGGGTTGGCCTGGGTGGTTTTTCAGGAACCTTGGGCGCTGACACTCAGAGCCTCTGAGCCCGATCTCGACACAAACGGGAGCCACATCAGGTGCTGGAGGAGGGGCAGTCTGTGCTACAGCCAGGATTCTCGAAGTTCCGACCTTTCCTGGAGGTCCCACCTAGCCCAGAGCTGGCATTCTACACTGTGTAGGCAAGGATAAAATGTAGCTTCTGCAACTTGTCACCCCTCAGCTCCTTCTGAGAGCCAGAACAATGGCCCTGCCCCCACCCTGGAAACAGTGCTTTGTCTGGAAATTCTACCAGGGGAAGGAGGAAGGGCTGGGGCCCTAGAATTTCTGCGCCTGCTCGTACAGGAAGTAACTGAAAGTTTGGGGCCAAGGAAAACAAGTTCAAGATCATCCTGGAAATCAGCAGCCTGGCTCCTCCCCTAGCTGGGGACTGCCCTCCCCCCTGTCCCCACGTGTGGCTCGCCTGGTAATCAATAATTAACGTAGAGAAACAGACAGGCAGGGTGCGGAAAAAGGGATGGTCCAGGACCACAGGCAAGGCCTAAGAAGAAGCAAAATTCACTCAGCCTTGTCTGGCATTCCTTTGATGACAGGGAGCTCACTACCAAACTGGTCCCTGTCCTCAGAAAGTCTGAAAGTGAGGCTGCTTTCCTACAACTAGGAATTGCAGAGCGCTTTGGGGAACTGGCGGGCATTCTACCCTTGACCCAGGGCTCAGAGGGCTTGGGGCTTGCCTGAGGTCTGTGAGACACAACGCGGGTCCTCCCTCAGGTCCCAGCGGCAGATGAAGAAGCTGTTTCAGGCGCAATGAGGAGCAGCCGGTAGGACAGCCGGGGCTGGAGTTCGGGCTTTAGCCCTGCCCCCTCATCCCACTTGGCACCTTTATTAAAAGCCCAGGGGATATGGGTGGGCCCTGAGTCGATCCGAGTTCTCAGGACAGACCTTTTGTCACCACAGCCCCCTCCACTCCCCCCGTAGCATCTGTCCCAGGAAGTTATAAGGTGGCTTCAGAATTTTCTGGATTCTTCTCTGACCTCATGTTTCTTATGTCCCCCTGGTGCCCTGCCTCTCTCTCTCTCACACACACACACACACCCAGACAGGCCCCCTTGCACACACAGACCTGCCTTCCCACTCTGCCAGGCCAGTACCAGGCCACGGAGCAGCCTGGAGCCCTCAGAAGGCGCTGGTGGGTGCTGCCCCCTGCTGGGCCTCGGGCCCCAGACAGTCTTTCCTGGACCTGGGGTTACCGTGGGAGCACTAGCCTGGCTGGGGAGGCTCAGGATTCCAGGGCTGGCAGGGCTGTGCCTGCCCCCCAGGGACCTCAGGGCTGCATGGCACTGGGTCCCAGTCTGCTGAGTGATGTGGGGAAGCCTTCCGCACCCACTCTGGGTCCCTGTTCCCAACCCCAGTTTTCAGATGCTAAGGCATTTCTGTCCCCTGGGAAGCATGTTAAAATGCAGAAGCCCAGGCCCAGTGGGGAGAGTCTGGTTTTAGTGGCTGGGGGAGGAGCCCAGGAATCTGCACTTTAACTAGCAGGGAGTGGGCCCACAATGTCCACACTGGCCTGCCTACTGCTCTCTCTCAGGGCCCCTGGGCTCTCTACGAGGACTTCTGGGACCCCAGCCTCCGACGGGGTTCCAAGCCTTTCACAGGCTGCAGCCTGTCCCTTTATCAGCACCCCGCGTGCACAAGGCAGGGATTCCACACCTCACAGGACAGACGGGCAGACCGAACTCGGAGTGGACAAAGAACAACCAGTTCACCCAGGCCCCATTCCACAATGGAGCCCCAGCTCCGCAAATGTGGTCTAGATTCTGGGGCCCAGCAGGTCAGCTTAGGCCGGGCAGCAGCCCTGACTGATCCCCTTTGTCTTGGTCCCCATGCCCCCTGACCTCACCAGGTCCTGGGCTGATTAAAATATCCCCTTACAGCCCTGATAGGCCCGGTGTCTCCTTACAGGGCTGGGAGGGACACAGCCCCATCTGAGGTGACACTGCCAGCTTCGGGATGCGCTCCGGCCACCCTCTGAAGCTGGACACTGCTGGCCCAATGGAGACTAGAGAATCTTTACCCAGAGTGTTTGCACAGACCCGCTGGAAGGGACCAAGGCCCAGAGAGGGGACAGCCTTGCCCAGGGTCACACAGGACATTGTTCCTAACCCCATACAGTGCTAATTCTGCCAGGCAAAATTAACTCAGTGAGCCCTTATGACAACCTCAAGAGGTGGACACTATTCCTCTCCCATTTATTTCACAGGCACAGACAGGTGACTGTGGCGGAAACAGGACTGTGTCTCACGGAGCCTGGCTCTTCACGGTGGCCCCATGCTGCCACGAACGGTCCCCCCTCCCCTGTCTCTAGGCGATTAACCTTCCAGTTCTCAGTGCCAACAACACAGAGCCACTTGTGAAAAGGTGTCCTGCAGCAGCAAGGCCTGTGCCTTGGCATCCAGACAAGCCCAGGGTGGGCTCAGTGGATGCGCCAACCTCACTTCTCACCACCCCTACTGCTACCCTTTCCTTGGCCACACTGGGCCCCAGCCCCCCGCCACTTCTGTCCCTCACACCTTTGCTCCCACAGTTCCCACTCCTAGGACACAGGACATGGGACCGGCTTCCTAGACTCTGAGTCCCCTGTGTGAACAGATTACTGCTAGCTCCCAATTCTAGCTTGAGTCTGTCTGTGCACCTCTCTGTATCTGCACTGCCATTACCGGAAGGTGGGTCACCACTGTCTAGAGCTCTGAGGACTCCCAGAGCCCCTAGCTCATCCTCCCAAACCCTCCTAGGCCCCCTGAGTCTGTTTTGC
The DNA here is from genome assembly GCA_004024845.1 of Tonatia bakeri. Taxonomy (NCBI): domain Eukaryota; kingdom Metazoa; phylum Chordata; class Mammalia; order Chiroptera; family Phyllostomidae; genus Tonatia; species Tonatia bakeri. Next base: position 82,988 of record PVIA01001113.1, read on the forward strand.
ACAAAGCAGCCAGAGTGAGCGTTTCATAAACGGCCCTCTGTTCCAGCCGCCCTGGCCTCACTGGCCTTTGGACCTCTTCCTGGCTCATCTCTGCCCACAACTCCGCTGAGCCACCTGGCCGACTCCTACTCACTCTTCCTTTCCAGAGAAACCACCCCTTCCCTCCCCACACTCACTGGATGCCCCCCACCACCACCACCACACGGCCTTCCCACATCCTTTTTTTCAGGCTTCCTACACCTTCCCGCCAGGGTGCCCGCCGCATTGTGCAGTAATACCTATTTTTTGATGATTCATCTCACATCTGTCTCTCCTGACACACCGCTCCCCCAAGGGTCGGATTCCGTCAGCCTGGCTCACCATCACAACCCCAGTGCCCAGCCCAGGGCTGTCACCCCGCTGCTGTCAATCAAGGAGGAGGGTGGGGGCGTCACCGTCAGGTTTGCAGGAGGGCAGAGCCCGCATGCATGTGCACTGGAGCCCCTAGACTTCCGGGCTCCCCGGCATCTCAAAGCTCCTGGGCTCACAGCAAAATGGGGCCAAATGCCCTCTACCCCCACCCCAAACAAGCCACAGCTCAGGACTTATTAATTTTCCTCCCCGCAGGTTTCAGCGCTTTTCATTCTATGATTTATAGTCCATCCAATAAATTTCCCCCATTATCTTTCACACACAGTGTGCTGCCTTTCTGCCATTTAATAATGCATTTGGCGCCCTGGGAGAACTCTACGGCTTGGCTCCAACTCAGGAGCAGGCCCAAGAGGCTTCGTGGGATTCTGAGGGCCCGTCTCAGACCCAAACCTTGAGCAGGTCCGAGTCTCACACTCAGAACTACCTGGGCAGGGGCCCAATTCCTCTCCCTTCCCCCTCCCTCCCTCTGGCAGGGAAGCCTGGCAGAAAGGAAGCAGGTGAGACGCCTGGTGCCCACTGGGGCCCTGGTGGTCAGTTTTAGGGCTGGAGACTGGTGCTCCCCCCTGCAGCCTCAATGCTTTCCAGAGCCTCCATGGCCATGACCTCAATGCACATCTCCAATTCTGAGGGCCAAGCCAGAACTCGTCAGACTAGTGTCATAGACAAGGAAGCTTTTCCGCACTACGGGGAGGATGCATCCCAGCCCTGCTTACCCCACTGGGTGCCTGCGAGGTTCAGACACGGTGAAGGAGAGTTCAGAGGGTGTTATCTGGGCCAGGCGCTGTGTCCAGTACTTGCCTTGAACTGTCTCACTGCCTCCGCACAGCCACCTCTACAGGCAGAAGGTACTGTTCTGCCCATTTTACAGATGGGGAAATCAAGCCTCAGAGAGAAGCAACTTCCCTAAGATTGTGCAGAAAGCAATGGCAGCTAGCCGAAGGAAGTCCTGCTGGAGGGAGGGATGAGAAGGCTCCAGAGGCAACAGAGAGGACACCACCCCAGGCAATGCCACCCGCTCAAAACCAGAAAGTGGCAGGGAACCAGGGGGCGTGCAGGGCTTTAAGGAGAGCCCAGGGGTTGCATTCCCACCTGTGGTGGCCCTCAGCTGTGTCACCTGGGGCAAGTCCCTTAACCTCTCTGGGCCTCACCTCCCCACTCTGTCCTCCCAGGATGATCATGGGACTTGCATGAGGCAGCTCGTGGGAAGCTGCCTTGTAAACTGTCCAGCCCTGGGCCACATCATCACTGCATGTTAGGACAGTGGGTGAGACATCATGCGAAGACCTGCAGGAAACAACCCCCTGAGCTGCTCCTGGCGGAGTGTGACCGGCGGCTCCGAACCGCACAGCCACCTGGGCAGAAGATGCCAGGTCCTCCTCAGACCGCAAGCCGCCCACCTCCCTCAGGTACCAGGCAGCCCCCACCTCGACTCTGGAGCAACCAGGTGGCCCACCTGCTCCCACTGGCAGGGGGTGCTGGGTGGAGGGGCATCTCAGGCCAGCCTGGGCCAGGCCACCCCCACCCCCTCCACTCTCAGCCACCAGGTCTGCTTTCCTTCCCCTCCAGCCCCTGAAAGTTTCTGCTTCTACTTTCTGGTTGCCGTGGCAACCACCTCTCTTCCTTTGACTGTTTTCTTCTCCTCAGTCACTTTACCATCTTAAGAAGCAAGTTTCTCTCTTCTTAATGCTAAAGGGAGAATAACAGTGGGTTGGAGAAGGAGGTCTGGCCAGGAGAAAGGGGACAGAGTGGGCCAGGACTAGGCAAAGAGAGGTGACCTCTGGGGTACAGCAGTACAGCCATAGGACTGATGTAGCTGCAGTTTGCCCCCAGATGACCTCTGGACCTGAGACTACCCACAGGGTCCTCCATGGCGGGCTCCTCCAATGTGACTCACCCTCCCAGAGCGCCTGCCCAGCCCTGCAGGGATGCACAGGCTGGGCGGTCAGGGATTTGCAGCCCGCTGAGCCTAAGTCCGATTCCTACTGTCTTGTCTTCAGTCACAAGTACCCTGTGTCTGGATGGCCTCCACCCCATGCCCCACTCTCTCTGCTTTGCTCCCCAGTACCCCACAGGAAGTCCCTGCTGATGCCCCCCACCCCAACACCCCGTCAGAGTTCCTCTCTCCTCCACTGTGTCTGTTCCCCCACAGCCTAACCTTTCTCCCAGGCAGCCTTCCCTGCAGGCAGGGCATCTGGACAGCAAAGCTGTCCTCCCTCACTCCATGTCCAAGCAGGTCCGCAGCAGGCCGTGCTGAAGCTGCAGCCGGAGACAGCAGCACTCCAGTCGGCTCCACTAGCAGCTGGCCTTGCAGGCCCTTCACATGTGTTTGCTCTAGACCTCAGCGTCCCCTGGGTCACACAGGGATGGGACTCGCTTCCTCCAGGGCCATCCGGGACTGCAGTGAGTCTGTGGGTCTGAAAGGGCTTGGAAAATTCTGAAGAGCTGGGCCCAGTCCGGGATTATTTTTAGGCACTGGGTCAGTGCCATCCAATGAGTAGCCCCAAGGCCTCCTTGACCCCACAGGTCTCATGGCTCTCTTTCTCCACCTGCTGACCTCTGGTGGTATTTACTGCCTGTGTCCAGCCAGCTCCACACGGTGGCCTTGCCTCTCTAGCCAGAGTACCACATGGCAGTCACCTGCCACCAGCTTCCCTGACACACACACATGTGCGTGCACAGCCCCTAACGCGCCTGGGACCTCATGGGCTGACCAGGGATCTGCAGGCGCCTCTGAGGCTTAATTGATCAGGGAGCAGCACAGCCCCCAAGGTGGGAGTGGGCTGGGGGGCAAGGAAGAGCTTCTTCCCAGCCTGGCCGGTCAGGGGCTGGAGGTAACCCCAGAAAGGACTCCCCGGCTGACGGGCCAGGCTGTCCACTGCCTCCTCCTGTTCCACCACCTGCTCCTTTCCCTGCTGGTCCCCGAGGCTGGACCACCAGGACTCATTCCCTTCCCTCACCGTGAACTTCACCCTCACCGTCCGCCGGGTCTCAAACCGACACGTCACCCCTTCCAAGCTGCTCAGAGGCTGCACTTGCCCAGGCTTGTGCAGGTTTCCTTGGGGCTGGTTTCCATGCGCTAGGGGACTCCTGCAGAATCAGATGGCTTTAAGCAGGCTCAGAGGGGGAGAACGCATAAAGACTTGTGAAGTGTCAGAGTTGAGTGAATGAAGACAGGGCTGGTATGGCCAGCCGGGGTTCGCCCCCTGTGCCTCCCCCGTAGGCCCACTTCCTGGGCCTGTCCACAGCTGGCAGTGGGGAGCCAGGCCGTTCAGCTCTCACACTGGGGTGCATGCATTGCACCCCAGGTGTGACACTTCCCAGGTGCTGGCATTGGAAAACCCATGCAAGTACTGGCATGGTCCTGGGAGGTACACTGTGTGGGTCCACAGGGGCCCTGACAGTCTCTGTCTTCAGGGAGCAGGCTGTCCAATGAGACACATGAACCCCCACAGGGACCCTCGGGCCCACCAGGCCCAAGGCAGGGAAGAACCATAAGGAAGGGGTTAACTGATTCTGACTGACAGGGCAAGGGGACATCCAGGCAGGCTTCACAGTGGAGGTGGCATCTAGGCCAGGCCTTTGAGTAGGATTCCAACAGGCCAAGAGCATCAGGGATGGGAGGGAACCTGCTGAGGACCTGCAGCAGCCTGGGGACCCCAGAGAGACTTAACCTCCCTTTTCCAAATGCCACATGGTTTGACGACCATGGTGAGGGCTTAGGCTTGGGGGATGCTGGCCCCGGGTCCACTTAGCTTAAGCCAGGTAGGTAATAAATTTTTCAAGATGGCCCAGAAAGGAGCACTTTCCAAGCTCGTTTCTGTGACCAGATCCCGGGGCAATGTCTGTTCTGGTCACTGCTGTCATGGGGCAGTGGCCCGGGAGTGCCAAAGACAGATAGAGCCTGCCAGGTCCTAAAAGCCCTAAAGAAAAGAGCCTCCTCGAGTTCCCTGAGCAGCCCATTCCGGGATTTCACACCGCCCACAGTCTGCCAGGAAGTTCTTCCCCCTATCTAACCTACATCTCTCCTGCTGAAATATACACCCACCTCGCTTTGGAGACACAGGAATCACAAAGCACAGAAGCTGAAATGCCTCACCAGGCGCGCTCTGTGTGCAGGGAGGTAGGAGTGGGGGTGGGTCAGTGAGCGGAGACACCACCCCCGGCTCTGACAAGAGAGGACAAGGCCCCTTTGTGTGCATGATTAATTTACAGACCTGGGGAGGGCCGAGCAAGTGGGATGTCCTCTCTGGGCCTCGGAGGCTTCCCTGACCCAATTTAGAAGCTGCGTTTATTGTGTTGTTCAAGTCAAACCTTCCCAACGAGGTCTCTGTTCCCAGCGTGCTCATGAATTTTCCAGGGTTTAATAGTGTGCAATCTGAGAACGATTTATTAAGAAGATTAAACCCCCCGAATATGCTTCCGCATGCTCTACAAAACATGGCAAATTTATTCCCTGGCATCAGTGGGCTCCCCTGCCCAGGAGCAGTGCGATCGCTCAGCAGAGTTAAAGCCGGAACCCCTCGACCCGAGAGGGAGGGAAGCCACGAGGCAAGTGGGAGCCCCAGTCAGGGACCGGGGTGCACGTGGGAAGGTGCTTTTGGATTTCCGGAAGCCCCAGGTGCAGTTCCAGTGTGAACAGGGCCCATGTTTGAAGACCCTGCCTTCCTCCCTCCCCCCACCCCTTCCTTGCCCAGAGCCCCCCTGCTCAGCAAGGGCTCCGGGTTCCCGGCAGGACGCTGAGCTGGGCCCTTACTGCTCTGGGACTTGGAGACCAAGAGGAGCTCCTAACGTGGCTCTCTCTGAGCACCCCTGTCAGACCCGAAACCTCAGACGCGGCCGCTCTCCGCTCGGCCCCACCCATCCACTGCATCCCCGGGACCCTCACTATTCCTGGTGATAAAAACAGTCCTAGCACCGGCGTGTCTACCCCGTACCCTCTGCCAGGCCTTGTGCTGAGCTTTAAACGCACCATCTCACTTCCAGCTCACAATAACCCTGCCAGGCAGGTGCTGTTACCACCGAGTGTTTCAGAAGAGCAAATAAACCTTGCAGAGTGTAACAGACGTGCCCAAGGCCACACAGCTAATAACCCGCAGCGCTGGGATTCAAACCCTGACGCTCAGACTCCAGCACCTGAAGTCTCATGGACCTTCCCCCGCCACCATTCCACGGCTGGGATAAACCCCCTTTCTGGTTCCATCAGAACCCCCAGTTTGGACTCCGTTCAGGTCTCCATGTCCCTCCTTGGATAACTGCAGTTTCCCCGCCAGCCAGCCAGCCTCCAGTCCCACCCCCTCCAGACATCCCTCCAAGCAGCAGCCGGAGGGACTGTCCCAGAATCCAAACTTGAGCACCACGGCCCCACTGCTGAGAACGAACGCTGGCTGCCGTGGCTCCCTGCGCTGACAACAGCAGAAGTTGCGAGCTTCTCTGCCATGTTCAGGCTCCCCACCCCCGCCCTCCCCTCTGCTTCCTCTGCCATCACCTCCTCCACGGGCCCCAGCCTTCTGGTCTCTGTGCATTTGCTCATGCTGGTGCCTGGGCTCGGCAAGCTTTTCCCCATGTTTCCTACTCCAGAGCTCTCCCGTCCAGAGTCCAGTGTTACTTCCTCCACAGAGCCGTTCCCAGGATCAGGTCCCTGCAATGGAAGTGACTTCTCCCTCCTCAGAATCCCAACTGCACAGGGCTCCCGGGCACCAGCTCCCCACCCCCACACACCCCCAGCCAGCCCAGGAGCCCCAGCACACCCCTAGCCAGCCCAGGAGCCCCAGCATGGCAAGCGCTCCTCCCTCTGCCCCCCGCCAGGCCCAGCACACAGCAGGGCACCGGGAGCAGGCTGGTTCCGGGCAGACACTGGTCACTGACGGCCGGACGCCTTGACCCTGTGGGTGAGAGAAGGCAAGAGCACCTGGAGGGCCCATGTGTCCAGCCAGCAAGTCCTTTACTATTTTTGGTACCAAGGACCCAATGGCCTCTAATAAGGCCTAATAATACCTCCCCTCAGAAAAATGTTTTTAAATGCACTAAAGAAAATACCAAGGATTACCAGGGAAACCAATTACATTGAAATATGGTTGTCAAAATACTTTTAAAAATTGATAGCAATATATGTGCTTCTCTGTTTTAAATTGAATTTATTGGGGCAACATTGGTTTGCAAAACCACACAAGTTTCAAGGGTACAGTTCAATAAAACATCATCTGCACACCACATCGTGTGCCCATACGGGCTTCTTTGTTAATGCCTTAAGTAACAAGATCTAGTTTCAATAACTACTGTACTTTTGAAGTATGATGAACAAAAGCATTATTTGAAGATGCCCACAAAACTATACTATGATGTGATCATTTCTGTGATTTCTACAAAATCACAGAACAGCTAATGCCACTATGGTTTGTCACCTACATCTGTAACTGAAAGAATCACAATTTGTCACTGTAATTAGTGGTTTGTGAAAATGAAGGTGGGATTTTTCTTTTTTTCCTGTCCAAGTTCTTGGACACTCTGGATTCCACCCAGAGACTCCGGGTCCCTGGTTGAGAACCCCTGGCTTAGAGGCAAGGGCTTCAGGGAAAAGAGCAAGGTTTGTCCTGGAGCCCAGACTCTGGCTGTGTGCTGCCTGGAGTGTCTCTAACTTTCTGGGAGCCTCCATCTGCACCGGCCTGCCTCAGTCAGATCACACAGGAACCAAAGCCCAGGCCCACAGGCTTACCCACAAGCCCCTCCATAGGGCAGGCCTGGCAGAGTTTCCCTGGAGAACAACCCCTTGGAGATGCAGCACTCCAGACAGCCCAGCAAAGGGCCTCAGGGCCCCTGGCAGCCTCCCAGGGAACTTGTTTTATGTCCCGAAAGAGCAGGGCTGACAGGTGACAAATTGCCAAGGAAGGCTGGAGTGGGCTCAGACTGTCTGCTCGGCGCCCGCCCAGCCACCCTACTGTACCCACCGCGGCCCTCTCAGGAGGGACAAGAAAACACCATTAATTACCTAGAAAGAAAGGGCGCCGGGAAGACGCGCCCAAAGGTTGCTTGGGGATCATCTCTGGCCACATTTTCTGAGTGCAGCTCCAAGCCTGGCAGCCAGCTGTCAGTCTGTGCCTCCCTCTGCCACCAGCAGTCTGGGCTCTTCCCTCCCAGGTCCCCCAGGGCCACCTTTCAGCCTGGGTTCAGCCCCCATAGACTGACGACCTATCCACTGTCCCTGAAGGGGTTGCTTTTTAATAGACAGGACCCCCCAAAGAGTGCTCCCCACGTGGGGGCGGGAGGGACCTGAGAGGGAAAGGGAGTCAACACTGTCACCTTTGTCACCATCACAAGCGTGAGTCCATCAGCTATGACCTCCACGCAGCAAGCGTCTCTGGCCTCACCCAGCTCCCACTGCCAAGTCTCGCCATCATCCTATGCCCAGGTGATGGAGTCACCTGCGTGGTACACCATGCCAGTTACCTTGTGCAGGTCTGTGCCGACCAGTGTCCAGGCCAGTCCTCACACTCCTGCCAGCCCTGTTAGTGAGGCACCATTATGATCCCATTTTACAGACAAGGTAACAGAGGCTCAGAGAGGTTAAGTGATTGGTCCAAGGAGGCACAGCTGGAAACTGACAGAGCCAGGGTTTAAGCCCTGTTTATCTGGCTCCAGATCACCCTGTTAGCATCTTTCGGCCCCCAAGTGGTCCCCCATGCAACCACAAGTGGTCTGAGGGTCTATCTAAAGGAAGTTTGGCCAGGCTCCTCCACGTACCCCTCCCTCCCTTCCCTGCCCCTGCCCAGGGGCTCCCTCAGAGTCCAGGGACTCATCGCCAAACCCCACTGTCTCTAGTACCATCTCTTCCAGGAAGCCTTTCCTTATTGCCCATGGTCTGAAGAGTCAGAAGTCTCCCAGTGCCCCGTAGCTCTTAGCACCAGGAATGGCAACTAGCACTGCCTGGGGGTAGGGGCTGAATGAGTCTTTTCCTCATCTGCCCCACTACCAAACCCCCAGTAAGACCCAGAGACCCCACAGGGGCTCTTCCAAGAGGAAAGACAAGGAAAATCATGCTGGCCAATGAATGAGTGAGCCTGTGATTTGAGGTCAACCTTCCACCAGAGGCAGGTCTACTCACACACAGGCAGGGGACAGCTGCCCCAGGGTCATCGGATGGAGACCCACCTGACCAGTCCACCAGGACAGCTCAGAGGGGCTAGGACCCGACACTGCATGGGCAGGAGGAACAAAGCCAGCACTGGCCCCCTTGTTGCTCGAGAAGATCCCAGAGAACCACTAAACCTGAGTTCAAAGCCAAAGCAAAACCATGACTCTGAGCTCTGAGCTCACAGCAGTAATAACCACTTTCCTAACAAATGTGCTTCCTCCAGACACAGGGACGCTAGCACCTGAGCCTGGTGAGGCCCACAGGGGTGCTCCCTGAAACGCAGTGCGGGCCTGGGACACCCACAGGGGTGGTTAAACCAGGCACCGCACCCTCGACTGCAGAAAGCTCTGTGCATCAGACAGAAACGGCAAGGTAGGGGTCCATGTGCGACAAGGGAAGCCTTTCCAGAATATCCATTGCGTTTAATCCTTACTCAAAGATACTGATTTGAGAGAGAGAGGCAGGAAGAGGGGGAGATAGAAACACCGAAGTGAGAGAGAAACATTGATGGGCTGCCTGTCGCACACACCTCGACCAAGGATCAAACCACAACCTAGGCATGTGCCCTAAGTGGAGGTCGAACCTTCAACCTTTTGGTGTAAGGGACAACACTCCAACCAACCGAGCCACCTGTCTGGGGCCTAAAATATCTTATTGAACAAAAAGAGACAAGTTGCAGAATAAATGATTTTTTTAATTGTTAAACAGATTCATAGATTTTCTAAGGATTTGTAGATGCATGAAAGCGCAGAAGAGCACTGAGAAAAACACACTTCAAATGCCTCCAGAATCCCATGCCCCAGCTGAGTCCCGCCCCCTGGAGCCCCCGAACCCTCCCCCAGCCCTGGTCCAGCCCTGGCCCCGCCCAGCTCCTGATGCTGGACAAGTTCACGACCACGTCAACTCTCACCAACCGCAGGCAGAAGTGGAAACTGCCACAGCTTTCATGGAGGCCAACTCAGCAATGTGATCAAAAATCAAAATGCATAAAATGCCACTTTAAATTCATACACCCCCCTTCAACACCCTGCGCTTCAGACGAGCTCTCACAAGCACACAAGAACAGCGTACGAGCGCAGCTCCGCACACTCGTTTGCAGCAGGAAAAACACTGCGAACAACACTCATGTCCGTCGCTGGGCACCTGGCGGGATGAATGACGGCCCCCTCTGTAAATGGGGTGCTGGTGGCCGTGCTGCAGCGTGGTGCTCTGCCAGGGGACACTGCAGGGCATGGGGACGGCCTCTGGATGGGAAGGTCCCTGGGAGCATGGAAGTGGGTTCTCACTTAGTCTTCTAAATAATACAGTGGTGACTCTGGGGAGTGTGTGTGAGTGTGTATTTGTGTAGATGTGTGCTTGTGCATGTGTGAGCTCTGTGTGCATTTGTGTGTATATGGATGTCTGTGTGTGCTATGTGTACATTTGTATGTGGATGTGTGGGTGTGTGTGCTTGTGTGTGCACTTGCATGTATATTTGTGCATGGGGGTATTTGTGTGTGTGTGCTATGTGTACATTTGTGCAGGGGTGTGTGGGTATTTGTTTGTGCTTGTGTGAGTGCCCTGTATGTTCATTTGTGCGTATATTTGTGCATGTGTGGGTGTTTTCCTGTGTTTGTGCGTGTGTGCTGCATGTCTGTGTATTTGTGTGTGCTGAGTAGAGGCAAGAAAGGGCAGAGGTTTCATTTCCACTTTATGCCCTTTAGTAATGTCTGACTTTACTTTACATCACGGAATATGCTGTTTTGCATATTAGGAAACATCACAGCACGGGATGTCGGCAGTGGAGGCTGTGCGGGGGAGGGGCGCAGGAAATACATGGGAACTCTCTGTGCTCCCTGCTCGATGTCCCTATGAACCTAAAACTGCTCTAAAAAATAGTCTTTTTTTTAAAGAATGAATTAAAAGCCTTTAGGAATTAAAAACCACAGAACTGTGTCCTCCAAAGTCAGCGCTGCTCCAGGCTGACCCTCCGTGTGCCCTCCCCTCTTAGGCAAGTCCTGCATCCCAGCCTGGCTCCCCACGCGGAGGGGCAGAAAGGTGGGACCACCCAACTAAAGCTCAAACTGGGAACCCCTCAAGGCCCCAGCTTTGAACCTCCGCTCACGCTATTTCCTCCGCCTCAAACACCTCTGCACTTCCCTGTAGCTATTCAAGTACTGTTCTCCCTGCAAGCCCATGCCAGGCGCCCTCAATCCCTAACATGCAGGCTCTCTGAGGACAGCCTGTGTTCCAAATACCTCTTTGCAGCCCCCAGGGTTGGCCAGTGGCTGGCACAGGGCAAGAGCTCATGAACCGTGTGCCTGGTCCACGGATGCGGGCTGAACACCTTACTGTTGCTAAAGACCCCGGCACTGTCTGAACACCTGTGGGGCCATTCACTTTGCCTTGAATTAGGATTCTGCCTGCCCTCAGCAGCAGTGAGCTCCTCTGAGGTGCAGCTGGGCCCCCCACCCCAGTGTGAGTCTCAGCCCTGTTGTTCACCCAGCTCAGGAATCACGCACACAAACGCCGGTGTGAGCCAGGAAGGGAAGAGAAGGAGCGGAGTGAGCTGGCCGAGCTGGGCGGAGCAGGCACGCCGCAGCGTGCCGCGGAGCTCCTGCAAAGCAGGCCCGGGGTGGCTGGATGATGTGATTTCCAGAACAGCTACCAAATTTTTTTTTATCCTCACACGAGGACATGTTTTATTGCTTTTAGAGAGAGAGGAAGAGGTGGGGGGCGGGGAAGACATCGATGTAACAGAGCAACATCGACTGGTTGCCTCATGCAGGCTCCCTGACTGGGGACCAAACCTGCAGCCCAGGCACGTGCCCTGACCAGAAACTGCACCCACAACCTTCCCGCGGACGTGCCACTGCTCCAACCAACAGGGCTACACCAGCCAGGGCCAGAGCAGCTGCTGGATTTTAATGTGAAAACCTCCTGACTATTGAATGTAGGTAACTAATTCACATTTTACAACAAACACCATACAGATCTCGTCACATAGGGCTGCAGGTCAGATTTGGCCTAGACCCCCTGCCTCTGGTGGTCTCAGAATTCAGAGCAGCCATAACAAATAGGAAGGGAGGGAGGGAGGGAGGGGCGAAAGAAAGAAAGAATGAATGAAAGAAAAAAGCAAAATATTCATCCAGATCCTGCCCTCCCATGAGCCCACACCCGAACCTTAGCATCACAGGGCACTCAGAGACCAGGCAATATGGAGGCAGCCGGGCGGCTCTGCAGCTACCAGCTGTGTGACCCAGGGCAAGTGACTTCACCTCTCTGAGCCTCTGCTTCCTCCTCTGCAAAATGGGGGTGGGGGGACGGGATAACAGGACCTGCCTCCCCAAGGTGTTGAGGAGACGCCGGGTGGTCAGGAGGGAGAGGACCTGGGTCCCAGGAAAGAGCCACAGCTGGTAAGGACTCACTGTTGTCATGGCAAACAGGGACAGCTAAGCCTAGAGGTGAGCAGTGCAGACACATCACAGGGCTGCTGGGAGGTGAAGCCAGGGCCCCTTCTCTCTCAGTCCCCGCAACCACGCCTTAGACAGGGCAGGACACAGGGAGCCTCAGAGCAGCCCGTGAGGTGGGTCACAGGGGCACACCCTCCTCTAACCCACCAGACCCCAGACAACAGAAGTTAACCCTGTGGAGCCCTTCGCACACACCCGGCACCATGCTGAATGCTTCACATGAGTTCCTGTCACCTCACACCCTCTACCATCCCAGAAGGTAGTTACTAGTACCGCCCCATTTTACAGATGAATAAACTAAGGCTCAGAGAAGCGGCCTGACATGTCCAAGGTCACCTAGTAAGTGGCACAGCCAGACTGAGCTGCACATAGTCTCCACCAGCGCCCTCCCAGGCCGGCTCTGCAGACACCTTCCTTTCTGCTTCCCACAAACCTTTACGGTTCCGACAGTGTGTCAGGTGCCGGCCCGTCCTCAGGCCACAGGGACGAGACCAGCTCCTGCGCAGGGCAGCCTGGCTGCGGACCCTGCGCTCTTTCTGAAAGGGCCCCTTCAGGAAGGACGGGACCCCGGAGCCAGGGCCATGAGGCGAGGAGGAGCAGGGGCGGAGGGCGGAGGTGAGCAGTGGACCGGCTGCACCAGGCGGGAGCCTGAGGCACCCCCAAGCTCTGAGGCTGGGGGCTGGGAACTGCAGTCCAGACAGAACCAGCTGGGCTTGGTGAAAGAACAGACAGATGGTTTTTCTCTTGAGAGAATATGCAAATGCAGAAGGAAAGGAAAGATGCAAACATTACAGAGGCACAGAAAACTTAACACTTTTAAGTTTAGAACCTACCCTCGGGGTCCCCAGCCCCCAAGAAGTGGAGACCTCTTGTCCTGGGTAAGGCTGTGCCTGTCTGGTACTGCCCCCTTAGATGTCCCATTGTGGGGTTGTCACTCAGGCCTAGGATGACATTATGGGCTGAAACGTAGCCCTAAAATTCACATAGTGAAATCCCAATCCCCAGTCCCTCAGAAAGTGACTGTACTTGGAAATAAGGTCTTTGAACAAGTGATAAGTTCAAAGGAGGCCACCAGGATGGGGCCTAGTCCAAACTGACCAGTGTCCTTATGGGAAGAAGAAACGGGACCCACCAAGGACACAAGGGGCCACACACACAGAGGACAGACATGTGAAGAGGCAGGGAGAGGGTGGTCTTCTATAGACCCAGGAGATGAGCCTTGGAGAAAACCAGCCCTGCCAACACCTTGACCTTGGACTTCCAGCCCCCAGAACTGCAAGAGGGTAAGTTTCTACCCTTTAAGCCCTCCCGTCAGCAGCGTTCTGTTACAGCTGCCCAGCAGCCTGACACATGTGGGGACCAGCTGTGCAGCCGGAGCAAGTACCCTGGCTGGGCCCGCTGGAGCTGCCTCTGGGGGCATCAAGCCAACCTCTTCTGCAACATAGGGGCGAGAAGAGCTGGCCCCTCACAGGGTTGGCACAGGCCTGTGCGGGCACAGCCCCAGGCACCCACACGCTGGACTTCCTATGGCTGTGAACATTAACTAGCATGCGGACCTCGAGACGCCCAGTCCTCCAGGGATGGACACCTGGCCGGTTTCCCTGCAACTGTCTTGGTTTTAAACCGAAGGCCCCACACTCTGGGAGTCCTGGCCAAACCGAGATGGCGGGTCCCCCTGGCTGAGGGTCGGGCCTCTCCTGAGGCCTTCAGTTACTCATCCACGCATTCCTCTGACAAATGTTTGCTGGGGACCTGCAGTGTACCAGAAACTATGGTAGGTGCTGATAGGGAAAAGCCAGAGAGGGAGCCTGCCCTTGTGGGCCTTCAGTCCAGTGGAAATACAAAAAAGCAAGCTTTAAGAAACACACACCCATATATGTATGTATACACGCATAGGGTGAAACCGCAATGCATGCCGTAAAGGAAAAAATAAGTGTCCAGACAGACATCGGCTGGGGAGGGCTCACCCTCTGACAGACACACGGTCCCAGCAGAGGGACGTTCAAGGTGAGGGCTGAGGCATGAAGCTCCAAGGAGGCTAGAGGTCCGGCCGAGGAGCCGGCCAGGCCAGGGCAGAGGTGGACAGAGCCTGCGTGGGGGGAAGGAGCTGAAGGAAAGGCCGGAGCAGGGCAGGCCCAGCCAGCCTGCCTGTGGGGCCCAGGCCTGGCCCACACGTGACTCTGAGAACAAAAGGAGCCGGGGGCAGTTCTCACCAACCCACACTAAAGTAAGAAACCACATGCGCACTGGCTGCTGGCTACAGAGCAGACTGTGGGGGAGCACAAGGCGCAGGTCCAGGGGGAAGCACCCCACAGTCACACAGGACAGAGGCCGGCAGCCTGGAGCTGGGTGCAGTAGGGCACCCCAAGTTCCCTTCTGGTTTTCCCCTTTCTCTCAGTAGCCACCATCCTCACCCAAGAAAACCCCAGGGAGTCCAAGTGATTCAAAGCCTGGTGACCTTGGCAATGGCACTGACCCCTGACCCACACACCCCACAGTACCTGTCACCCTCTCCGCCAAACCTGTCTCAAGCTGGCTGTGAACCAATCTCTTCTCAGGGGCCTAGTGACTACGCTGTTTCTGCTTCCCTAGGGATGGTGGGTGGGGTGCTGGAGGTATTTTTAAGCTACTAACAATTGACATCTGTTAATTATTAGTTTGCCCACTTCTGTTTTGCTCTCACCCACACCACTGCTCAATCCATGGGCGGCCCTGGTCCTGAGAAGTGGGAATATTACCTCCCAACAGAGAGATGGGGAAGCAGAGCCCCCCCCCCACGCAGGCAGCGGGGGCTCCCCATCACTAGACCCCTTGCATCTGACACAACCCACGTGGCCTTCTAGGTATTGAACTGTAAGGAGTAGAGCAAGCTCTGTGCCAGGTCCTGGGGTTCTCCATCCTGCCCTCCCCCATCAAGACCGGCTCTGTCCCTGGAGAGGCAGCCTCACCAGGTCACACCCTTCCTCTGCAGACTCCAGAGACTTCTGGGCTGGGCCCCAGCAAGCAAGCTGCAAATATTCTAGATTCTATGGAAGGAACATTCCACAGAAGGCGTGCTATTCTGATTGCAGGCAGGGGGCTGGACCTCATGGACACTGGCATGTCCTCTGGCTTTGCGAGTTTGATCGCACAAGGGCAGGATCTTTGACTGGCAGGTGCGAGGCTGAGGGATGGTACTCCAGGCAGGGGAACCTCGAGGACAAAGTCATGGCAACATGGCAACAGGCAGGAGGCCGTGGAGCATTCAGCTGGCTGAGCTCCTGGGCGCAGAGAAAGGAGCTGTGGGCAAGGAGGCTCCTACCAGAGTGTGGAGGGCACCAAAAATCAACCTGAGACACCCAGACCACACCCTGGAGAAAATGGGGGGCCCTTCAACACCCTTGAGTGGAGGAGTGACCCCATTTGCAGGCCAACCTTGTAGACCAAGGTTTACAGCGCCCCCCTGGGGCAGAGTGGAACGGGGTCAGGAAACAGGCAACCTGATGGGGAGGCTGTGGCAGGGCAGCCCCCGAGTGGAGAGGGGGCACAGGGTAGAGCCGGGAGCCGTGTCGAAGGGGAACTACCAGGCCTGCACACAGGAGGAAGGATGGAAGGAGAAGAGCGTGGCCACCAGGCTGGGGCTCCCTGGCCCAGGGGCTGGCCAGTGTCGCCTGCCCCTGAAAGAGGGAAGTCAGACGGGGAGGGATGGTCAGGTGGGGGAAGTGGTTTCAGTGGAAAGAAAAGGACTTCCACGTTGATGTGCTTTAGAGCACAAGGGAAGAACTGCTCCTCCATCTGATACTCGGGGGGAGGGGGAGATCTATCATCAGGGTTGGAGGGAGTCCAGGCCCAAGGGTCACTGACACCCTGGGCATGAATGGGGCTCCCAGGTGAAGCTGGTAGGTGAGAAGAGGAGGCACCAGGGGCAGGACCCTCGGAGGGTCAGCAGGCAACACAGAGAAGACGCGCTGGAGAAGCTGGGAGGGTGCAGCGTCAGGGAAGGCAGGAGTCAGGTGGCTGGATGATCCGCCCGGTATCCACCCTGGTGGAACTGGCAGAAGCCCTGAGTAAATAATACCGAGACTAGAATCATCGAAGATACCACGTACTGAGTTCCTTGTGCATGCCACACCCAGGGAGCTGACCTGCGCCATCTACCTCACAGATACCCGCAACCCCACTGGGTTGAGTGCCGTGATCCCATTTCACAGATGGGAAGGTCAGTGAAGAGCGGTTTGGTCACCCAGCTGGTCAAGCCTGGCCCTGAGCCCGGGGAACATCAGAGGCTACACATTCATGTAACCACTGTATGGGGAGGGTTGGGCCAGTGTGTGCTGAACAGTCAGTGGCCCGTGTTTTCAGTAGGGAAGTGGTCCCTAGGGGCCAGGAGGGGAGCGGGGAGAAGCAGACAACTGTTCTCCCAGCTGGGAGGAGCGGGAGGGTCGCTCTGGTGACTTTCTCCAGCAGTGGACTGACCCCCGGCGGCCAGAGTGGGAGCCGCCCATCTGAACGGAAGGATCTGGAAGGCTGTAGAAGGAGGCTGGAGCCAGGAAGGACCTTTTGTTCTTGTTTTGCCTTTAGGATCCAAACTGGGAAAACAATGACCACGAGAAGCAATTCGATGACTAAAATTTTGGACTGTCGCTAAGTTTAGCACTCAGGGTAGGGCAGGCCCAAGGACGGACAATGTGCAAACCTTGACTTCCACCCTCAGCCCAATGCTGCACCGGGTCCCCTGTTTAACTCCTCTAATTCCACATTTCCAAGTAATACCTTCCAGCCCAAGGAGGACCTAGAGATGAATGAGGTCCCCATTCAGTATCCCACTAGTACCTAACACCTAAGCTAGAAAGGGCAAGTTTAAGCCAAAGGAATCAATCACTAACGGTGGAATTTCAGGCACCCGAGCTGGTTTACAGGAGCTCCTGAAATCATACCAGTTCTCCATCGGCACCAACACAGTGCCTGGCACATAGTAGATACTCAATAAAAAAGTACCCCTCCAGTCAGCGACTATGCAGCTCCCTGCTGTCACAGTCAAAGGAGAGAAAGGCCTCCAACAATCGCCCCTCATCACAACCTGTCACATTATAATTTATCCATCGATTCTGTAGGATAGTATTATTTGGACAGAAAGGCCTCCCAAGCACGCACATTTGGCCCCTAAAAGTTTGCGGGAATCTTTCAATATCATTGAGGTTCTACCCAGTTGTTTCCAGTCCTTAAAAGCACTTCGGTAACACCAAAACTCAGACCAGACTGGGGATGGCAAACAGGGCCACACAACCGCCCCCACCACGCCCGGAACCAAGGCTCAGCGCCGATCACTAAGCACGTATTTCTGCTGCGCCAAGCAAATGTGGCCTGGACCCATCTCAGTGCCCAGGGTCTGCCTGGTTTTGCTTTAGGAGATGGTGTGCATGCCGCCTGGAGATTGTGCCTCCAACGTAAATTCCTCTCTTGGAGAAAAAAAGTTTCTACAAAAATCCATTGAATTTACCAGCTATCCGTGGCATGTGCATTATGTATCTATGGATCCTTTGTTGTTTTCCCTTGTGTTTGCTTCCCCTTCTCCTGGGGCCAGCACCCCAATGTTTCTTGGGGACCCCCTTCTGTACTCCAAGTTCAGTGGAGAAATAGAGCTTAGAATCGGGGAAGTGGGAGCAGAGAAACAGACATCACATCCTCAGCAACTCATCGGCCTCTTTCATTCTCTAGACACGTGAGACCACAAACCCCTTCTAACTCTGGCCAGTTTGAGGGGCCTTTCTGCCACTGGACTGGAAAAAGCCCTGGCTGACCCCTGGGTTACCCCTGAGCTGGGCACTGAGGGGTGCTCCCAAGGTGACAGAGTCCCTGTCTTTCAGGAGCTTCCCACTTTAGCAGGTGGTTGGACACAGGCTCAAGCAACCAGTCACCACGCCAAGTCTAGCTGAGAGCCTCGAGGGAACCAGAGAAAGTGCCCCCTCTCCCCGAGGGCCCGCCCTCTCATTTGCTGGGCAGCTCACGAGCTCCCAACTCACCACCTGAGCCCTCTGAGGTCCTGGACCAGGAGTCAGGAGACTGGGTATGGGGTGGGAGCTTGGACAGATCACCCTGGGCCTCAATTTCCTCATCTGTGAAATGGGGGGTGAAAATGCCACATGACACCCAGACAGGAGGCTGTGGAAGGGAGGTCCGTGTCCAGGCCTCACAGGGGTAGGGACAGGCCGCCTCTGGGGCTGGACCCAAACCTGTGCCCCACGGGTCTTGGGAGGGAGGGCTGCAGGCCAAGGGGAGAAGAGAGGTTCCACAGAAGCCACCACCACACCATGCTGCTTCCTCCAGACAAGCCCCGGAAGCAAGAGACCTGAGGCACTTTCCCATTCAAGCTCTTCCTCTCACATCCAGAGCACTCAGACATTGGAAGCTGGGCCTCCTCTGGGCTTTAGCCAGGGGGTGTCATTTTGGGAAGAAAATCCCCCCCACTGCCTTTTTATCCACTGAGCAGATCCACCTCCCAGTATCCTCAGGCCTCCTCCCGCTGAGGTCCTCCCTTCAGGCTGTTCTCCGAGTCCCCACTGAGCCAGGATCCCTAACCAGCCCTTCCTCCAGGGGACAGCAGGGCCCCAGGGTGGCAGGGTCCAGAGTTAGCACCTCAGTCTGCCCAGAAGAAAGGTCAGGCCGATCCACAGCAGCTACTGTCCTTAAAGGCTCTCCAGGGGGTTGCCACTGCCTCCCTGGCTCTCCAAGAGGCCAGAGTGAGGGCCAGGGTCAGGGTCAAGGTCAGGCAGGAGCCAGTACCCAGGACTGACCTGCCTGTGGCAAGGGGCAACCAAACCCATCAGACCTGACACCTGCCTCTCAGTACCTCATTTCCCACAGCAAACCTGCCCCAGCTCCCCTGTCAGGCAAGCTCCCGTACAACCCACACACCTTCAATCCACAGGGAGAAAACTCAAAGGTGGGAAACACATTAATTCTGTCGCTGACCCACCCCCACCATAACCATCACCAGCAGGGCCCCTGGCCGCCAGCACCTTGGACGGCGCCTTCCTGGGCCCCTGTCTCTGCACCAGTACCCTCTCCTAAAACAATATTCAGTTCTGAATTACCAGAATCAATTACTCCAAGAAGGAACTCAGGCAGACAGGCACTAGAATAAAGACAGCAGATAATTCCCACAGTCAGGTAATTGCTCCCTTGAGAATTTCAGATAATAAAAGAGGAATCTTAAAAGAGAGCATTTTCCCCCAGAAAGGAAGGGAAGCCCGAGCACTGACAGACAGAAGGCTCTCTTCTTCCTTGCTGCCGTCTCGCCCCTCCCTCGGCTATGCCCCTGCAGGACTAACCCGTGGGGCCGGGGTGGAAGGCAGGGTAGGGGGAAGTCCTGGGTCCTTGGCCCTGGGACAGTGCTGGGTTCTCAGAGGACACCTGACTCTCATGTCCTTCCTTAGTGGGGACACAGCTGGGCCCAGGGCTCCTGTTACATCAGGGCTCGGAGACACAAGACTGGCAGCTAGCCTCTCTCTCCTCCACCTGTCCGTCCCACTGCCACCTTCAAAGGCCAAAAGTTCTTTGAGAGCAGGTCCTTCCTTCCCGGGCTGCCACTCCCAGCCCTTCTTCATCACCTGGCCCTGGACATCCACATAAAGAACCATGAGGTGATCTGATCCACGAGGTGATGGAGGGGCAGACAGGCTTCCCAAGGGCCAGTTACTGAGCCCTCTGGGCCTTGGTTTGCTTGATGTAAAATGGGAAATAGCACCAAAATATGCTATAGATGCCACAATGCCACATCTCTAGGAAGGTGACAAAGCCTTGTCAACAGGTACTCCAAGAAGAAAGTGTCCCACGGTCAGAGGTTTGAAGAGGTCTGGGGTCAGCGAAGGCCAGTGGGCTTCTGTACTGCGGGACTTCACAGAGCCTTTGCTATAGCTGCCGTGCGGACTGGTGCGAATGGGCCTAAGTAAAGTGTGCGGCCTTTCCCCAAACTCCCGTTCTGCAAAGCACGTCCCCAAGCTGCCATTCCATGAAACACACTTGGGCCAGCGACGGTGGCAGACACGAGGCACAGCAAGGACGGAACAAGGCACTTAAAGGGGACTGGCCAGGGCGCCACAGTGCCTGAGTTCATTCTGAAGGAAACAGGAGGGGCAAAGCCATGGTGGGGGACGTCCCCCACGGAGGGGACTGCCCAAGCAGGAGCCAGAAGGGGGACAGCCCCGGGCGTGTTGGTCCTCCTTGTCACTGGAGAGAAGGAAGGGAGCTTGCAAAGTCAACCTGGGGAGGGTCTTTGGATGAAGAAGAAGGTGAGGGCTTTTTTAAGGTCTGAGTAAAAACAAAGGCTTACTTGTAGGAGTACTTACCACGGCTGGCACTGTGAGAAGCACAGTTCTTCCAGCACTCTTCGGAAGCAAATGCCATTGTACCCCTCTCTTCAGGGCCAGGGCCAAATTAAGGGGCGCCCTAATTCATACAGTGACGAGCACCAAGGCAGGGTTTGGGAGCCCCCAGTATGTCACTTTCAGAACTTAGGCCCTTAGCCAGTGCACTGCCCTGCCCAGGACCCAACGCCAGCAGCGCCATCTAGGCCTGGAGAAGAGCTGGCGACTCCTCCCCGTGGAAGCCTTCCCCTACACCTGGGGTACTGATTCACACTCCATTGGCCGGCACTCCCCCCGATATACACAGGTGGTCCATTCTAAATACTGCAGACAGGTCCTCAACCATCCCTCCGTGAATGCACAAGAAGGTGCCAAAACAGCAGGCTGGCACTGACAGAAACGTGGCCAAACCCATCCACATCCTCAGCAAGATTTATGGTTCCCAAGCACGTGGCTGCTGCTTGATTTATGGGACTCGTGGAGTAGACCTCTGAGGGGAAGGAGAGGGGCGGTGGGGAAAAGGCATCATCATCATCACCATCGCCAAATATTTCAATCTTCCCCCAATATTGCAATAATCATCTCAAATCACAGTAAAGAAAGCACCAGGCCACTTCCTGCTCTCGCACAGGAAAGAAGTGAAATTGTTTGTCTTCATTCAGTCAGGTAATTAACTAGACAATGCAAAGAGACATTCCAGTGAGGATATAAATACTTAAAATCCCTGCACTCGCTGCTGAGGATGTCAACAACAGGAACTCGGCAGCGAGGGGAGAGGTGATGGTGGAGAGGTGTGTCCCCAGCTAAAAACAACAGCCCAGGCAGCAGTTTATAATGACAGGCATTGTTCCTGCGCCAGCCCTGTGATAACCACTTTGTAAGCATTACCTCACCCGTGCCTCAAAACAACCTGGTGAGGTAGGTGTCACTATTATCCTCATTTGACAGAGGAGGAAACTGAGGCGCAGCCAGTGAAATGACTCGCCCAAGGGCATGTCATGGAAGACACAAACTCTCCTCTGAGTTCGAACTTGCTTCTTCATCCTCACCCCTCTGCTCCCTCTCCAAGGGCATGCCAGAGATGAAGGGGGTCTAGGGATGCTCTGGTCTAAATGGGGAAACTGAGGCAGGATGGGACACTTCCCCCCTCCCCAAGCGTCCCGACCACCAGGCCTCCCAGCTGACTTGGCTGCAGGGCTGTGAGAGAGAACCAGGCAAGCTTGGGAGAAGTGATTTCGTAATCCGGTTTGCAGAAACCTGGGCAACTGTCCTCCTGGGGCCAGCTCCAGCCCCACCACCTCCAGGAAGCCCCCACTGACTTCTCATCCTCCCTGCACACCAACCTGCGGCCTCGACAAAGATTGAGCACCCTTATCCCTAAGGGTGAACCCCATAGGTTCTCTGGAAGGAGGGATGAGCTGAACCTCCAACTGCTTTGGACGCCCCCACTCCGTCTTCACCCGGCAGGCCTGCTTCAACACTCACTCACCCCAGCAGCGAAACCACAGAAACAAGCTCTAGAGGAATGTGAAGGCAAAGCAAAGGTGAACTTCAAGCGCCTTAAAGAAATCTACCTTTTCCTCTGTTACCCCTTTCTCTATGCTTTTGTTTGGCTAATTTGAGTCACTGTGTATCTTTACAAGAAAAATACACGAGTAGTTCACATGGTCTCTTTAGTTCAGACTTTTCCACACCCAGGACTTCCTTCACCAGAGTCCTGCGTAATCACACCTAACGTGTCCACATCCACAGGCTCGCAATCCCAGCGGAGCTGGCCCAGCAGCAGAGGGCAGAGAGCGCAGTGATGGGCACCCAGCTGTGGAATGGGGAAGACTTTCAATTCAAACTCTATCCGTACTCCTTTCCAGCTGGGTGATCTTAGGCAAGTCTCTCCTCTGCTCCGGGCCTCCGTTTCCTCGTCACAAAACGGAGATGATAACAGGCCCTCACGGATCTGGTGCAAGAACCGAATGGGCTAATTCTTGGAAAGTGTTGAGCCCACAGCCTGGCCCATGGAAAGTATTCAGAGAGTGTGAGCTGCTAGCAATTATTATTACAGCCCAGAGAGGTCCTGCCCCTTGCCCAGGGTCATGAAGCCAGCGTGAGGCAGAGAAAACACTAACAGCAGGTTCCAGCTCCTGGTCCAAGCTCTTTCTCAGCACAGAGCCACTCTCCTGGGAACCTGGGAGATGGCACCGCCCAGGGGCTTATCACAGCCCAGCAGCTTCCCCAGGCCTGCCGTCCACAGGCCAAGTACGAAGTCCCAACCAGCAACTTTGTTTTTCACACACACACACACACAAAATCGACAAGTGGCCCAGAGTGAAAGTTTCCAAACCTTGGCACCCTCCGCCATCCAGAGGTGAGTGGTGATCTCATCCCAGTGACTAAGCCGACGCTGGCCGACGCCAAGAGCCCTCTCTGAGAACCAACAGGCTTGGCACCACTGGCTCCCAGCCCCAGGAGGAGCCAAGGCTGCAAAACCGGGATTCTTGCAGAGCTGGGAATCCCTGCTCCTGCAGCCCAGAGAGGAGCAGAGTGATTCTGGAAAGCAAAGGGGTCCTGCAGCCCAAGACCAGGACAGAGCTGGAGATCGGGGTTAGAGTCCCAGCTTTGTCAGGAGCTGCTCATGAGTTTTAGACAAACCCAGACCTCTGTCTCCTTCACTCTAAAATGGGTAGATTACAGATTTCCAATGGTCTGTCCAGCTGAGACCTGGTCCAGCCCTCAGGGGCCCCTGGCCCCGCTGGGGAAGGAGTGAAGAGCTAATGAAGGTGGATTAGAGGACAAGGGGGAGGAGAATGTGCAGAAGGAGAGGTCGGTGCTGGGTGGTTGTCCTGCAGGCAGTCTGGAGGAGCTGGGGCCTCATCCGCGTCCCAGTGAGGGAGGGATGAAGCTAAGAGGAAGAGAAGACGGATTCCAGTGGTCTGGGCACTTGTCAGGGGCAAAGTGCCCGGGGTCTGAGGCACTGGAGCAGCCGGTTAAGGCTTTAGTGAATCAAGACAGGGGAGAAGAGTCTCCCCCCCGAACTGCAGCTGCTGCCTCCTCCCTCCCACCATGGTGAAGACAGACAGCCAGACAACCTGGATTAAAAACTAGGAAAAGCCCTGGCTGGTGTGGCTCAGTGGATTGAGCACCAGCTTGCAAACTGAAGGGTCACCAGTTCAATTCCCAGTCAGGGCACATGCCTCGGTTGTGGGCCAGGTGCCCAGTAGGGAACTTGCAAGAAGCAACCACACATTGATGTTTCTCTCCTTCTCTTTCTCCCTCCCTTCCCCTCTCTAAACATAAATAAAATCTTTTAAAAAAATAAAAACTAGGAAAAGCCAAGAAGCCCAGACACAGACTAGGCCCAGAACTGGCGCCTCTGAGAACCCCAAAGCAGCAGAAAGCAGGGTCCTCCCTGTCCTGTGATGCCAGGTTCCAGAAGGAATGGTAGGGATGGACAGAGTGTTTTCTGAGGATTTTTTAAAAATCCGCTCTACCAAACACCACCGCAAAGCGGGGGTGCAGGGCCCACCCCTGGGCGGCACGGTTGTGCGCTGCTGACAGCAGGGGACGGCTGTGCTCTGGAATCCTCCGTGGCTCCCTGCTGCCGGCAGCATCCGGTTCACAGGTTCTTTATCATGGGATTCCAGGCCTGATTTGGGGTCCTAATGGCACTTCTCTGCTTCACTCCCATCCCCACCCTGCCATCCCCCAAACCTCTGCCCCAGCCACTTGCAGCCTCTAGCTGATCCCCGTCCCCGTCAGGAGCCCCGGTCCCCTGGGGCCTTGATCCATCTTTGGGTTCTTAGTCTCCATGCTGCTTTGCTTAATAGTCTACCCCTATTGTTTCAACCACCCCCTCCTCCTGGGTAGCTTGTCCATCAGGCTCCTTTCAAGAGTGAAGAACACAGACAGAGGGGCCAGATGGAGAGACACAGACAGAGGGACCAGGTTCTGTCACCAAATTTTGGCTACAGCCTCGCATGAGGAACTGGGCACACACTTCCATGCGCTCGTCCACGAAGTCGGCAGTGCAACCTCGACCCGCGTCAGCGGCCACTGAGCCGCTCCGGGGAGATCGCGGAGCCAGGGGCTCTGCACAGCCTCCACTGTGACGCGAACTCGAGGGATTAAGATGGCTATTTTTAACTCGCCACATCCTGGCCAAAAACAAATCCCTCACACACCCTGCAGATCCCTATCAGGGGGCTGGCAGGGACTTTTGGGAATTCTCTCCTCCCGGAAGCGGCGCCCATGGTGATGACTTATCCTCTGCCGGGAAAGGCTCGGAGCGAGGGCCCTGCTCCAGCCGGGACCAGCTCCATTAAGTCCGGCCGGGTCCTCACGGCCCGTCAAACAGCCATTTCCTGGTGAACTCAGTTGTTACGCACTTTCCAGCAGGTGACAAGCAGACAGGGTCACCAGAGATGCTGAGAAGTGTCATTCATTTATTGGCTTATTCGTTTACCCTTACATGCCCCCTGGTCCCCCTGTGAGGAGGTGGGACCTGCTGCAGAGTCACCCAGAGTCAACCATGGGCACCTCTGCTAGGACGCTCAGTCTAGGGACTGAGGCAGGGGTGGAGACCAGTAAACTAATAGACTAATGAAAGTGAGTGGGGTGGCCAAGGACAAAGGCATCATGGGTGCTATGGGACGGCAAGGACCCCTGCCAGACTCCAGCTGGGCAAAGGGCGTGGAAGGACTGTCATCGATCTTGCTCCTCACCTGCCAGCACCCACAGCATTCCTCGGACCTTACCAGCATGGGCCTGTAGTAGGCAGCAGCCACTATGACCTCCAGGGAGATGGGCGCTTCCTGCTTCAGGACGGAGAGCTCCTACCTGCTCACCTGGCCCACCTGTGTGGGCGTTGACTACATTCACACAGACTGTGCTCATTCTCCCTGGTCACCCCTCGCCCACCAGCCACTGCCTGAGTTCACGCTCACCAAATGATGTCACTGGGCAAAACGACCCCAACACAGGAGTTTCAGAGAAAAGCCTCATTCTGAAGGGGGAGCCTCTCCTGGCTCCCCATTCCAAGCCCTGCCTCCTCGAGTCCCAGTGGAGCGCAGCAAGCCCTGGACGTGGAGTAAGAGAAGCTGGTGCAAGTCCTGGGCAGCCCTT
Organism: Tonatia bakeri; assembly: GCA_004024845.1. NCBI lineage: Eukaryota > Metazoa > Chordata > Mammalia > Chiroptera > Phyllostomidae > Tonatia > Tonatia bakeri. The sequence goes on from PVIA01001113.1 coordinate 108,439, forward strand.
TCAGGCTGTGTGAGCTCAGCCACACGCCCCTCTCTCAGAGCCTCTGTTTCCTCAGGAGAGAGTCGCCTTAAAGGACTACGTTAAACAAGACCTCTGAGTGAAAGCGCTTTACACACCAAGACATTTTATAGAAATGTTTTGTTTTCCTATAATTTTTGTCCTGGTTTTTGCTCTTTCCCCTTTGGTCTTGGGCTCGGGAACCCTCTCTGACCCTGGAGGCCAGTTTCCCTAGAGGTTCTGGCCACAGACACCTGTGTAACCCTAGAAAGTCGTGTGATCTCTAGAGGCCTCTGGGGCCATATCTGTGGGCCCCCAACACCATCCCTGTGACCCCGAAGACCCTTCATAAGCACTTTGCAAACTCTCTTATGAATTCTGAGGAATGCAGTGGGTCTGGGCCTGAAGGGACACACAGCTCAGCCTACAGGCGGGAGAAGGACAGACAGACGCCCTTTTTGGACCTGCTTCCAGGCTGCTCTTTGATGCCACAAAACCAGGAGAGGTTTTCTTAAAAAGCAGATCAAGAGCAATCCAAAAGAGGCAGGGAAGTCTTTCCGTCCACCAAAGGCACCTCTCTGACTGTCCCTTGCCTGGAGGCAGCCTGGCCCAGAGCACACAGAGAGGACCCCTGACCTGTCTGCCTTGCAAAGCAGGGTGCAGGCAAAACACTCTGAGTCAGGAGCAGGAAAACCAAGCCTGGTTATAAGCCAGCCCAACTTGACAAGGCTTTCTGAGCATTTCCTAGAGCAAGGAAGACCCATGCCAGTAAGACCTGGGCCCTAACCATGTCATGGATGCTGAGATGAGAGGTTCAGAGCTCATCTCAGATACAAAAAACTGTAAGGCAAGGTTGCTGATAAGAGCTACAGGCCGGCATCATGCAGGGGGACAGCTCACCCTGAGTGGGGTGATGAGATCAAGTGGAGGTGACATCTGTGCCAGAGCGAGAGGGGCAGGAAGAGTTTAGGCAATGAAGCAGTGACCGAGAGAGAAGGCCATCCGGGAGCCACAGGCAGAACGACCAGGACACAGGCAGCCTGCAGAGCAGAGAGAGAAGAGGGAGGCAGGGAGGACAGTTGAGCAGGTGCAGGGCCCTGATCGCCAGGCCAGGGAGAATGGATTTGATCCTGTGGGCAGGTAACAGGGAGCCACCCCCTGGGGAGGGAAGAAGAGGCATAATGCAGAGGGAAACTGAGGACAGGCAGCTAGCAGAGGCTGCGGTGAACAGGGCCTGCTTTAGGAAGCCAGGCCGCCGGGGGCCCCTCCGTGGGTATAGAGAGCAGGCAACTGGATCCCCTTGGCCAGCTGCTCAGCTCCGGAGGAGGTTCCCGCCATCCAGGCAGATACCAGTCAGGAGGGGCCAGGCTCCAGAAAAGCTGAGGACACCCAGGAGAGAGACACGCATGGCTCAGGACGGAGACAAGGGACTATGACACATTCCCGTGGTCTCTCAGCCCAGGTTATTCTGGGCTGACCCACACTCCTTCTCGGCTCCTAGTCATTCCCACATCACCTCCTGCAGTGTTCCGAGTGCAAAATACTACTTAACTTCAAGGCAAGCAACCTGGGCTGCCTCCCACCATCTCCCCACCCCAGTTCCCCGAGCCCTTCGGACATTGAGTCCACGAAAGCCTTAATGACTGGTTCCATAAGAAGCCCCAGTGAGGCACTCTGTCCCCCTACCCAATCCCATAGCTCACCCGTGCCCTGAGCCCATCATGGATGCCTCTCCCTGCGGATGCAGGAAAAAGTGCAACCTATGACTACCCAGTTTGGAAGGGATGGTAGAGATCTAACTAAACACCTCCCCTTCCCCCTTTAAAGAAAAGACAACTGAAGTTTTGCTGTTGTTGTTTTAGCCTCACCCAAGGACGTTTTCTCGTTGCTTTTAGAGAAAGAAGGGAGAGAGAGAGAAGCATCGATGTGACACAGGAACATCAATGGGTTGCCTCTTGCATGCAGCCTGACTGCAACCTAGGGATGTGTCCTGACCAGGAATCAAACCCACAAACTTTCGGTGTACAGGATGATGCTCCAACCAACCGAGCCACACCAGCCAGGGTAAAACCTGAAGTTTTAAAAGATGACCAGCCCTGTCCAGGATCACACAGCCCTGTGGTGGCCCAGTCGGAACCCAGGTCTTCAAGCTCCCAAATGAGGGCTCTGGCATCAAAGCCACGACCAGGTGGAGCACAGGGACAATGAGGTTGGGATGCAGTGCAAAAAGGCCTGTGCTTACTGCCAAAGGACCTGCATTCAAGTTCAAACTTGACCACCTTCCCCATACACACAGGCATTAGAGCTTTGGACATGTCACTCAGCTTCCTGCACTCGGTGACTCCCTCCCTCAAATGCGTGTTTAATGAGTCCACACCTCGCACAGGATCAAATGGCATCGGTGAAACAGTGCTCTGCGCACAGCACAGCGAGGCAGACAGGGCTGGGCTATCCAGAGGCCTGGGTGGGCAATCCCTTTAGCCCTCACGCTCCTGGCAGCTGGCTCGGCCCGGCCAGCCTCAGGCCACACATTTCTCAGGAGCTGCCCCTGGACCAGCAGCACAGGGCCCCAGGGGAAGGGATGGATTTCCGCTGGGTTTCACAATACACATGCACACACAGCAGGCCCACCTCACTCCCCACCCCCAGAAGTTCAGGCTCAGCACCTCCCATCTGAGAGGTCAGAGGCCATCGTGGGCCATGGAAGAGGAAAGGGTGCCTGTGTGTGTGTGTGTGTGTGTGTGTGTGTGTGTGTGTGTGTGTGCGCGCGCGCGCGCATGTGTGGTCCTGCCCACCTCTCCTGGATCCCTACCACCCCGCCTGAGAAATCTGAGCACAAGGGCCTCATCCAGGGTGCACCAATGCTTCTAGAAAGAAGCCAGAGGCCTTGGGGGCAGGGAGGTGAGCCGAGCCTCCTGGGAACACATCCGCTCGTGACAGGAGACATCTCTGTCCTCCAAAGGCAGGCCCCACAATGCCTGCCACCCACCCAGGAGACTTCCACAGCCATCAGCAGATACTGGGTACAACATCTCGCCCATTTTACCACTGGGGGAAAGCCTCAGAAAGAAAAAGTAGCCAAAAGTAAACAGCTCAAGAGAGTGAAACCAAGACTTGAATTCAGATCTCTGAGATACCCCACGTTCTCTCCCCAGGAGTATGGTGGGGCTGTGGTTCTCAAACGGTGGTGTGCGTGCAGGAGCTTTACAAAGTGCAGGCTCTTAGGTCTGGAGTAGAGGTGAGGAATCTGCATTTCAACCAGCGCTGCAGCGACCACGATGAAAGCACTGCCAGCACGCCCCACAGACCCAGGCAACCACACCCGCCATGGGCACATACAGCCAACGGCCCAGGACAAAAGTAATGATTAGAAGCTTGGGCTTGAAAGGCAGATGCTGGGTTTAGGATGCACTCCAGCTCCTTCCGGGTTATATGACTTTGGGTAAATCTCTTAACCTTTCCAAACCTGTTTATTCATATGCAAAATAAGGATAAGAAAAGAATTGACCTCATGGGGTTGTCTTTTGGATGCAAGGAAATATGTGTAAAGCCCTCGGCACAGGACCTGGCATATAATAAACACTCAATAAATGGTGCTCTGTGGTCATTGCCAAATCCAGTGCAGTGTGCTAAATGCCTCAAGGGAGGAACAGAATGCCAGGTACCCGGGGGCTACAGAGAATAACCCAGCCAGGGAGAGACGCCTGCAGGGTTGTACTAAACCAGTGGGTAGAAGTAACAGGGACACAGAATTCCCCTCCAAACCGGAAGAATGTTTTAACGGGCTGGAGTTGCCTGATCATGAAGCCAGCTACCCAGCAGGCTGACTGTCACTGGAAGACCCCAGCAAGAGAGACTACATGTTCAACCGGGGGAGGCACACCACCAAGGATGGAAGAATGGAGAGGGGGTGGCCTGGATGATCTCGAAGGGAACTCTGGACCAGGTTCTGCAGGTCGGCCTCGCTCTCCCTATCATGCTGGTTAATTAGTGTATTTACATTTCCCTGATATTTACAACCTTCACCCACAAGCATCCAAAAGGGACGAGGAGAGATCAGTGGCAGACAGAAAGCCTATACCTTCTGAATAGTTTATCACAAGGAGGGGGATGGAGGGGGATGTCTTAAATCTCAGACCTACAAACCCATTGGAACCATATGCCTGGGAGGGTATGTACATCTGTGCACTTTTCTCAAAAGGGCTGGTGGAGAGAGCAGGGAAACTGAGGCACAGAGTGACTGGGACCCTTAGACAGCAAAAGAGCCCAAGGTCCAGGTTGCGGACTAGCAGCCCAAGACTGTTGTCCTATGAGCCAAGTGCCTTCCACACCGCACCTTTCAGAGGCCCCACTAGATCTCCCTAGAGTGGGTGCGACCTTTGAACTCAGAGAGGTTAGGAAACCTACCTAAGGACACACAGCTAGTGAGGGCGGGGCTCCAAAGCTAGTGTTTGATTCGGTTTTTCATTCTCAGGTGTACTATCTTAGGTCAAGAAAAATTAGGAGTTTGGCTTTGAGCTTGAGGGGAAATAACGTTAAAGATGATAATCCTCGTAAGCAACAAGCTACCTACTCATCCACGGACCTCAATCAAAATTAAATTCAAGTCAAAATTACTTTCCCAAGTCAAAATTACTTTCCCGCCTTAAAAACCTAAAGAGGGGGCAGGGGGAGAGGGATACAGGTTCCCATATGACTCAAGCCAGACAGCTCAAAAGAATGAACCATGGGGAAACCAGAAAACCAGAAATCATTCCCACCAGGCTGGGATGGGGACCAGAACCATCCAGGTCCCCATTCCCACTCTGCTTAGCTCAAGGTGTTTTCACGGAGGGCAGGGGTCAAGGCAGCCCAGGAAACGGAAAAGAGACCTCAGTTCAATGACCCCGCCCCCTGAAAATTGAAGAGTGTCTAGGGTTGAACAAAACAACATCCAAAACTCAGGTGCCCTGGGGTGCCTGGCTCTGCACAAGGAGGAGTGGCTATCCAATTATCAACCCTCAGAGCGAGTTCCACGTAGGTCGGGTCTAAAGTTTTGGACCACTGGAAACGTTGGGGTTGGAAGGCTAGAGAGTCCCCCCAACCCCCACAAATCCCCCGCCAGCTGCAGGCACAGCTAGGGGGTGCCTTCCTTGTAATGCCTAGAGTGATTTTCTCCCACGACCAAGACACAGAGGCAGGGCGCACAGGAAAGTTTAAAGGGTTAACCCACCCGGTGGAGATCCTTACAGAATAGGGGGCTGTGAGTTGGAAGAGGGGTGAGTAAAGCAAAGTCGCAGCCCACTCCTCTCTTCGGGACCCACATACCTCTTATCAGGCTCTCCAGACACTCTCGAATCCAGATCCCTCTGGGATCCCCGCAAGCCCGAAAGCCCCTGGATCCCCTTATCTTGATTCAGGCGCCCTAGCTCTCACCTCTACGCGCCAGCGGGGCCGCTGGGCACTAACATCCCAAAGGCGCCCGAGCCGGGACCAGGGTCAGGGTCACGAGTTGGCGGGGGAGCGGGATCCCCAGGAGGCAGGAAAGTTTCCGTAGTGCCAGCCAGGCGGAGAGCAGCAAAGCGGCCCAAGCAGGCGGCGGCCCGGCAGGAGCGCCCTCCGGCCAGCCCCGCACCTCCGCCTGCGCCGCGGTGCTTCGGCTCCAGGTCTCCCTCGGCCGGCCCAGCCCGGCCAATCGCAGGCCCCGCCACCCGCAGCTCCGCCCGTCTAGCCGGCACCGAGCGGAGGCCGGGAGGGGAGGGGCGGGGGAGCACCTGTTTGACCAATCGACCCCACTACTGCCATCCTGCCCAGCCGGACTGGGCAGGGCGGACCCCCTCATTCCTGGCACACGCCCCCTGTCCCCGCTTTGGCCCAGGATCTGGGCGGGCCATACGCCCCCTCCTCCCCCTCAACCCCGATCTAGGGCAGGCCGCACGCCCCTCCTCTCCCCCGCCCGCGCGCAGCCTTCTCAGGCAGCCCGCCACGGCCCTCTGTGCAGGCCCACTATGTTCCTCACCCGAACCCCAGGATTTCAGATATAAAACTCAGCTTTAGCCTGTGGGCTATAGGGGTACGGGACTGAGGTGTGGACCGCAGCTCTGCTTTGCTCACCCCTCTTCAACTCTACACTCTCTTCTCCCACAAGGATCTTTGAGCGTCCGCTGACCCCCAAAACTTTGCGGTGGGCCCTGCCTTGATCTTCGACCGCCCACGAGAGCCAAGATCTGATGCTAAGCCCAAAGCTCTAGGAAAAAATGGTGGTGGGCGGGGGGGGCTAGTCACAGAGAAAGCAATTCTAACCCTCCCACTAACATAGTCTCTGAAGAATCCCATCTGGGTTCGGGCCAGCTTCTCCAGAATGCTTGCGATCCGCATCAGCCGGTACCCCAACTTCTCTTGGGGTCACAACACATATTAAAGCTCGACGATTTCATTGTTCCATTTTCCAGATAGGAAAGATTTAGGCCAAAGGTAAGTGAACGATTTTAGGACCCCGGTGACAAGACAGCGACTTTTTCAAACTGAAGATGAGTTTGCAGAGAGCGTCTGGCTCTTCTCTGCAGCCCTGTGCGGATGCCTGGAGTCTCCCTCCAACCCCGATCTGCCCCCCCACACACACACCGCAGCCCCCAGACCTCGCCCCGCGCTGCGAACCTGGGATGGGGAAGGAGGAAAAGGCCCCAGGAAGTGCTTAGGAAGAGCAAGGGGCACTCCCGCAGCCAGCCCGGCCTTACCTCGGCAGCAAAGCGTGTCCTCGCAGAGCGCGCCGGCGGGAGGCCCCAGCAGGGGCAGGGAGGCCCAGGCGAGCGCGCGGGAGGCCGCGCCGCCGGCTCCCATCCCGGACGGCCTCGGCCGTGCCTGGGCCCACAAACCTTCCACCCTCCGCGGCACCTGTAGGGACAGCGCGGTGCCGGCGGACTCGGCCTCAGGGCTGGGACCTGGGCCAGGCCCGGAGTGGGGGCGTGCGGGGCTCCCCGGGCTCCTTGGACCGCCAGAGGCTTGGACTCCCCAGGTCGCGGCCCCAGCTTCGGACCAGCGCACGACGCGCTGGGCAGGGCACTATTTTTAGCGAGAGCTGCTCTCCCAGTTGGACAGACAGAACCAGTTAATTCGGCCGCTGGGGAAGGGCCTGCACCTAGAGCTCCCCGGAACGGCAGCCGCAGCTCCGCTGAAAGCTGATCCTTCGCATTCCTGCCTCTCGAGGCGGGAGGGCGGGAGGACGCCTCTAATTCCTGGGGGAAGCCAACGTCCTCTCTGAAGGCAGCGCCTAGGCCCCAAGTGCACGCCCAGAATGGAGCTCTTTAAATTGACTTTGAAACTCTGCGGGACTTCCTCCTGCTGACCCCAGGCCTCAGACGGCTTCCCAAAAAATGCCTACCTGAGGTCCCACGCTCCCTACTGGTCTCTAGCAATGGCAAGAGCCCCCCAGACATGGGGTCTGGGTCCCAGCACCAAGAAAATCTAGCACACATACATCACTCAGGAGCTACTTGTTGAAAACGGGGAGGGAGGAGTGAATATCCAGGAGCAGAAGAGCCGCGGGAGGGTCAAGTAGAACTGAGCAGTGCAAGGTAGATGATGGGGTGGCTTTGCAACCCCACAGCACTGTGATCCAGCGCTTTCTGGCAGTTGGACCCTAGCAAGTCAGCTCACCCCTGTGCCTTCATTTCCTCTTCTGCATAAGGGAGTCTTAGGAGCCCAAGAGACAGAGTGTGAAAAGGTCTTTGTAAACAAAAGCAGGAGCGGATGTTCATGTAAGCAGTGAGGAGAGGGATGCAAAGATGAATAAGACGGGGATCTGCTCTCGGGGAGCCACCCGCCCTGCTAATGGTTGGGGGGCAGATCCTAAGGGCCTAAAACGGTGCAGTGCAACCATAGGACATTAGCCCAAGGATGGATGGAGAGGCCCGTGACAGAGGCTGCAGAAGAGACCCACACACGTGTGGGGACCTGATGCAGACGGGCTGCCACAGGTCACTGGGGACAGGGCCGACTCCTCCACAAACGTGCTGTTCCAGAGCAGCAGGCTGTCCATACCGGGGGGACATGAAATGGAATGCCACCCAGCCTCTCACTGGGCATGAAAACAGATCAGTCCCTCTAAGTGGATTAAAGACTTAAATTCAAAAACCTTGTAATATGGGAATATTTCTTAAAGACTCTGTGTCTTTAAGTACAAACCATAAAGAAAAAGATCAATACACTTAATTAAAATGTAAAACCCCTATTTATCAAAAGAAGATATTGGGAACATACTGTCCAAAATATGCAAAGATCTCGTACAAATCAAACTGTATGAACAAGCAGTTTGAAGAAGGGGAAGCATGAATGGCCAGTAAACATAGGAAAATATATTCAGGCTCACTTGTAATGAGAAAAACACAAAATACAACCCAGTCCATTGCTATTTCCCCCTGGCAAGACTAAGAGCAACAACTCTCAGGCGCTGCTGGTGGGAGGGGGAAGGGTGCCACCGCTCGGGAAAACAATTCGACAGCGTTTAGACACATCGGAAATGCAAGCACCCCCGAGACCCAGAGTCTTGGCCTCTGAAATGAACCTAGAGAACCTATTGCTCCTTGCAGCAATGTTTACTCTAGCAAAGCGTCGGAGCAGCCTCAATGCCCGTCGGAAGAAGAATGCACGAACAGACTGTGGAGCCCTCGGTGAAATTCTACACTGCAGAGAAAATGAATGACTGGCACTCCTCCTGAATGATAAGTGGGGGGATGCGGAACAAGCTGCGGAAGAGCAAAGTGTATGATACCATTTACATAGATTTTTTAAACATGCAGAACAAAATGACACTCTATATTGCTAGGAAAGCACACACAGGGTACAAGTATAAAGAAATTCAGAGGCAGGGTAAATACACCATTCAGGGACGTTTGTCTCAGTGGGGCGAGGGAGATGTGGCGGCCGATGGGCGGGGCTTCAGTTACATTGGTAACGTTTGATTTCTTGACCTGGGCTGGAGTTACACAAGTGTTTCGTGGGTTGTCGTTTTTTTTTTTTTAATTCTTCATAACTTTTTTTAAGGAAAGGAGTGGACGTGATGAGAATCCTCATAAAATCCAATCCTGCTCTGAACTTGTTTACTTATTTTTAGTAACGTGGTCATCGCGTCTGCGCAGTGCTCTGTAAATCATAAGAACGTGAATAGCCCGCTCCCCAGGCTCCACTGCGGCCCTTCACACTCTCGTCCCAGCGGCCGAGACGCCCAGACCCGAGCGCCACCCCACAGCCAGGTCTCCCAACCTCCCCCGACCGCTAATGCCTCCGCACAAACCCTTTACTCCTGCAGCTCCTGTCTTCCCTGTCTGCAGGGCCTGGGCCTGTTTCTCCTATTAAGATCCAGCTGAGCCTTTTCAGCCTGTAAGAAGGCCCTGGGAGCTGTTGGTCGGCCTCCCAAGCACAGCGCTCCCGCAGTGCCTGCCCACCCCACTGTCCGTGCTTGTGACAGTGCGGATTGTTGCACCTGGTTTTGAGCAGACGGTGAGCTCCTCCAGGTCACACACCTTGTCTGAGCCACCACTGCCACCCCACCTCCTGCATATGGCCTGACCTCAGGAGGTGGTTTTTTTTTTTTAGGTTTTATTTATTTATTTTTAGAGGGAGGGGAAGGGAAAGAGAAAGAGAGAGAAACATCAATGTGTGTTTGCCTCTTGCGTGCCCTCTACTGGGGACCTGATCCGAAACCCAGGCATGTGCCCTCACTGGGAATCAAACCAGCAACCCTTGGGTTTGCAGGCCCACACTCAATACACTGAGCTATACCAGCCAGGGTCAGGAGGGTTTGTTGAATGAATAAAGGGGAGAATGGACGCAAATACTCACAAACAAAAAAGGGTCATGCCAAACTCTCACAGGGAAAGCAATCCCACTATACAGATTTTCTCTGTGTGTTCTTGGGAGGGAATGAGGCCTTTGGGATCAGAGAGACCTGGGTCCCCTTCTGGGCTAATCCACCTGCCAGTTACGTGGCTTGGGGCATGCTACAATATCCCTCTGCACCTCAATTTCTGGGTCTGCACAACCAAAATGTGACTGGGGCTTACTGCAAGGGGCTTTCCTGAGGATTCAATGTGATAATAGAGGCAAAATACATGGCCCCATTTTTTGAGCAGGTAGTAATTAAAGTAATTACATGAATATTGGCCAAGAGGAAGATGTTTGCAGGGGAGGGTGGAAGGAACCTGAGTGAGTTACTATGAAAGTGGGAGGCTGAAAATATATGTCAGGGAGTGTTCTCCAGTTCCGAGCAAAGGCACACACCTGGAGGCTGGCCCAGGAGGTGGGAGGGTCAGTAGTCTGCTCCGAGTGAGGGCCTCCTCCTGCCCTGCGTCCTGCCTCCGGGGGAGGGACTGCGCAGCGATTCAGAACCACAGCCTCTCCTCCCTGTCTCCCCACGTCCACTCTGCCCCCTCCAGTCTGTTCTCGCACATAGCCCAGGGATCCCAATCTGGACCCATCTTTTTCTTGCCAGCTTCCATCTGCAGGGGCGACAGAGCCTGTGGCACCTTCCCCAGGGACACGTCTGAAGCGATGTAACATATGCATCATCTGCACTGTATATGCAAAACCCACATATGTCCGCTCGTCGGGAGCTTCCATCAAGGCAACACAGAGGATGGCATATTGCTTATGGTCCAGACTCCAGAAGATGAATTGGCTGGTGTTACATGTTGTACAAGCAGAAAAGACGTGAAGTCGCCAGGGTTACACGGGCGCTGGCAAAGAACAAGACTGTGCACTTGGTGGGTTCGGAGCTTTTCTGAACTGATGAGCTGATCCTCTTTGATTCAGATCGTACTGGACGATGTAATATGATTCTGGTGATGTGGACATTAGCCCCAGCTGGCTCTTCATCCCATGCAAATGGGCATGCAAGGCAGGGACCCCCACCCAGCTTAAGGTCTGCCGTCTCGATGCTTCTCGGAAAGGTCATCGATGATCACACCAGAGGACACCTCTCCATCTTCATCTCACCGGACCTCTTGGCTTTGCTTTGCCCCCTGGACACCCTCTGATGTTTTCTGTCTCTCCAACGTCTCCCAGTTTCCCCCTAGTTCTCTGTTTCTCTCGTTGGCACCCTCATCTTACTCCACTGAGCTACCAGAGCTGGAGTTTGAGCTTGTCTGAGTCCCCCTCATCCTTCCAGATCCCCGCTTCAATCCCATCCAGGCCCCTGGCTTCAAACACTGTCCTTACACTGGTGCGTCCCAGACGTCTGTTTCCAGGCCAGTCCAGACGCTGTCGTTTCTTGCCTGGGCTTCAGGCAGAACTGAGCTGGCTCCTGCATCCACCTGGGCCCACTCTCTGCCGTCTCTGTCTGTGGCTTCTCCTCATGAGGTTTGTAAAGCTCAGATTTAATCAAATCTCCCCAAGCCAGCTTGAAAGCTTCCAATGGCTTCTTCTTGCCGTCATGTGGCCCAGCAGCTTGCCCCCCGTGGTCTGGCCCCAGCCCACCTCTCCAGACTGCCACCTCACCCTCCCTCTCTGCCTTCAGCTGTCCAGCCAGCCCCCAGGTCCCGTTTTTTTCCCATTGTACAGACTTCACCAGGCTCTGCTCTCCAGAACACTTTCCTCTGTGCCCTTGGCGACTCGGCCCAGTTCACTTCCCAGGGCAGCGTAGGTGCTACATCCTTAGGGAAGCCGGGCACACTACCCACGTGTGGCCCAAGCCCCTTTTCTCCGTGGCATTTATTGCAGTTGGTGACCGTGCCTTTGTGGTGTGATCACTGGATCAGTGTGTCACCCTCCCAGGGCTGGATGTCCCCAAGCACAGCCATCATGCCTGGTTTCGTCCACTGTTACACCTCCTCCCACACCTTCCCCCCAGAAAAGGATCCTGGACATACTAGGTGCTCAATGAACATTTGCTGAACGAATGAGTGAATCTATGCTTTCTTGTGCACCTCCGATGCTCCATCTGTATAATAGATATGTGCACAAGTGTGAGTACTTTGTGTGTTCTCTCACTCAATTCTCACAGCCACATCTGAGGAGGTTCTCACATTCTAAGTTTCTGTTTGACGGGTGAGGAAACTGAGGCTCGGAGAGTTTAAGCAATTTGCAGAACATCACCCAGCGTAAACAGCAGAGCCTGTACCACGCCACTGTATCCATGCATATGGTGTTTAATAATTGCACACGCTAACAGATTACTCAGCCTCTCATTGGGGTGGTAGGACCTCAGCTGATGACGGAAGTGAGATTCAAAACTGCATCTACTGAGGCATCATATGATGAAGACCCGTGGGCAGGGGTGACATGAATGCAGGGGAGAGGAGGGGGAAGGAGCAGAAACGCAGTGTTTGTGCAGGGCAGGGAGGGTTACTAGAATAAACTGTTATAGAAATGCTCAAACCTTGCTTCTGGCTGCGAATTAAACACCCAGAGAGAATGCAGCTGGAGTCAGATACCATGAAGAGAGGAAGGGTCAGGTGACAGAGACCAGGAGGATGGCTCTGGCCCCCAGGGTAGGCCTATTTTGAGCGGCCCAGCGCTGCCCTAGTGCAATCGGTCCAATGCTTTGATTCCGCCTCTGCAGTTTCTCTCACATCCACGTCCTGCCATCCCTGGATCATCGAGTGCCTAAGTCAGGGTCGACATCGACAGGGACCCCTCTGCGTCACACTCTGAGCCTGGTGCTGGGGACACAGAGAAACAGTGAGCTGCTCACTTGTGCAGGGAAGAGACTGTCAGTGACACTGCCTGGGTGCCGGCCCCTGTGCCCGTGACCGAGACGGGGGCGGCTGTGGGGGCCCTGCTGACAGCCTGGCTGGAGGGCCAGAGCGGTGGCTCCGGGAAAGGCTTCCACACATGACCTCTGCATGTGTTAAAGCAGCAGAGAGAGAACTAACTTCACCAGGCAGAAAGGAATCAGCCCGTGCAAAAGCTTGGCAGTGTGAAACGGCCTAGCGCTCGCAGGGGTGCCAACCGGAGAGTTGTGAGAGACGGGCAGGGAGAAGAGGCTGGGCCGGTCGGAAGGGGCCCTGAATGCCGCACCCCAGAGCTAGGACTCTGGGGCACTATGGGGGACCTTAGGCACAGGAACAACAGTCAATGCTGCAGTTTTAAAAAACCCTTTCATCTGGAGGGGGAAGATGGACTTCAAGGGTACTGACTAGAGGCTGGCAAGTGCACAATCGGAGGAGAGGGGTGATTGAGAGCGAGGAAGGAAGGACAGACAGCTCTACAGACAGACTTGGTCAGAAGGACAACTAGAGACTAGGTGGTGGCCCGAGGGGAATGTTTGGGTCTGGGGTGGGGTGGATGCTGTGATAGGCACCCCAGATCCCACCCTTCGAGAACAGAGGACTCCCTCCCTCCCCAAATGTGAAGGTGACCTGGGCTTCAGCCCTCTTTGGGGGTGGCCGCTGCTAAAGAGAGCCACTACTTGAGGTAACACCCGTAGAAGCTGACAACGCTACATCCCTTGACGGATCACTCCTGGGCCCCTGCCCTGGCCCCCAAGGGTGGGCTGAGACCAGCCCTGAGACTACACTGGCAGCTCAGCATCCCCTGCTCCTCCCTTCCCGGAAGCTGAGCCCTCACCCCCCTCCCAGAACTCCTTCTGGCGGATACTTTCAGAGCCTGCTTCCTAGGGAACCTACCCTGTTGATGGGGGTACTGGCCATGTGTCCCACAGGCAGGACAGACCCCGGAGAGAGTGTGGTTGTAAAGTGGACAGTGACAGAGGTGAACAGTGCTCCAAGGAATGAATAATATTTTAGGGCAGGCGTGTCCTGTGCAATATTTGGGACATACACTACAAAGTTATCTGTCATTTACCTCATCACCGCCTGACCTCCTCCCGGCCAGCAGCGGACTCACGGGTCCCCCAGGCTATGACCCAGGAACCCCACAGGCTCCATCTGCCCTTCCCTTGCTCGAGCCCTGCAGTAGCTCCCCACCGTCCAGACCCCCAACCGGTCTGGTCGTCAGCCACCCTCCCCACCCGACTCCCATCTCCTAACACCCTTTTGTCTTATGCCTCCGGGCTTTTTGCTCGGCTGTGTTCTCTGCCTATGATGCCCTGCCCTATGTCCACTCTTCCAGGAAGCCTTCCAGCTCCTACCTTGTTGTCTCGGAAACAATATCCCCTTGTCTCTAAAATGCAGATGATCAAGCCTCTCTGAGGTTGGTGAGGGGACGCAAAGCCGTGTTCAGCACGCACCAGAAATGCTGTCCAATATAGATACTCCCCCATCACTGCTGCCTGGACAGTGAGCACCCAGTGGGCACAAATTGAGTTAAATTCACTTGACTCCAAGGTCCTGAGCTTTTATAGCTTACCTCACTTCTCAGAACACCCTTGCCCAGTGGTGGAACTTAGACAAATTCAGCTTCCTGCACAGAGATGGTCTGAAAGCCACTGCATTCAGGCTGCCTGGCGGGTTTCTCTCCCAGTGGACGGAGGACCCAGCCAGCTCCCCAGAAGGGGCTGTTTGGGAACCAAACATGGCACCCAGCCTCTCCAACTGCAAGTAGGCAACATCCTACACACATGTTTTGGTCTCAAGCCCTCCCAGTCCCAGACCACAGAAGGTGATTTCTTACAGTCATTAGCATAATCCCCCAACTGCGACACCAGAGCGAAGGCTTGCAGGGGCACCCCTGTTGCTCACTGACTCGCCTCACATAAGTCACCTGAAGTTCATCTGCCATCGGGATTCATGGCCACATTCTGTAATCGCAGGGAATTATTTTGCTAATAACAGAGGTACCTGGATCTAATTTAGTTTTAATGCCAGGAGGCGCCCTCCTGGAATAATCAGCTCCGGGGCCATTCCGATCTCCAGGTTTGTTACACGTTCTGGAGAGAAGATTCAATTCGAGGAGGCTGAAGTTACCTCTTTATCACCCAAAGTCATCTAGGGGCGAAATGAAACCCTACCTCTGCATGTGCGGAAAAATGCAGGGAGAGGCCCGGCGACGGGGAGCTGGTGGCCGGGGTGGGGGAGGGGAGGGATCCCCTAGACTGGAAGACACCACCGGGGGTGAGGACTGGGCTGGGCGGGTACCACGAAGCATTCCCTGGGAGAACCCCGATTTCCCTTCCGTTCATTTATTCTCTTCTCTGTTCTTCTGTCCCGCTTTGGGGGCCTCTCCTCAGCGAGACCTGGTCTCCACTGTGGTCTGAGTACAGATATTGGTAACAAGCACTTCTGGATCCCTGTTCTCGGCACTTGACATATATTAACTCCTTACGTCCCCCAAGGCAGAGGCATGCGACTGTTATCCCCACTATATAGATGGGGACACTGAGGCAGAGACAGTAAGTAACTTGCCTCAAGTCACACAGCTAGTAAGGGGTGTGGCTGAAATGTGAACCTTAGACCATGAACTTCCTTGGTCCCACACAAGGAGGAATCCTGAAACCACCAGGAATTGTTCGGCCCCTCTCATTTACCCTTCACCACTACTCTGGGGTGGGGCTGTCACTAGCTCCCTTTTGTCGAGAAAGAGTCTGAGTCTCCAGAGGAGGCTGATTTGGCCAAGGTCAGCACAGCAAGGAGATGGAAGAGCTGGGACTTGAACCCTGAGGCTCTGGCTGTTGCACTGAGTGCTGTGGTGGTAGAAGCCGGGAGTCTGCGCAGCGTGTGCACAGCCTGGGCAGTGGGCTGGGCCCAAAGTAGGTAAACCGAGTGCATGGCACCCCAGGGTGACCAGCCACCTGCTCTGCTCTTCCCTTCCTGCTTTGGGGCAGTTCTTGCCCGTCCCCCACCCCTCGCCCCAGAAACCGAGTTTCCTTTGTTGTCATTTCTTGTTACCTAATGAAACCCACTCTCAGACTTATATTCACTCGCTCCTATGTTTCTGCCTTCAGCAGAGAGCTGTGGAGGTTCAGCAGAAGGGGGCCACCCCGGCTCTGCCACTCCGCTCCTCTATGAGCCCGGGGCTTCCCATCTGTGCGAAAAGGAGGTGGGCTAGACCAGGGCCTTTTGAGCTGAGCTGCCGAGACCTCCTTTCGAAGGTTCCGTGAAAGTTCTCAGGCAAGCCCAGTGTTTGCACCCGGTGAAGGCGAGCTGCCCTGGGTAGAGCTGGAAAGGGCAGTCTTCCTCTTTGGTGACCCGAGGGCATTCGCTTGCCAGCCCGGGACTCCTTGGAAACAGGTGGAAAACCAGTGGCCTGGACAGGCTACTGGCTCTCGGGGTTCTTACATCCAAGGAATCCGGGCCCCACATACGGCCAAGGATGCCCAAAGTGCACTGTGGGCGACTAAATGTCCCTCTGGGACCATCCCCCCAGTACCTGTCCTGCCTGGTGGTGGCACCAAGGGCCAGACCTGAGAGGGACCTGTCATCAAGGCCAGGCTGTGGCTGACACCTGCCTTTCAGGGAATGAGCCATCCGGGAGTCTCATCACAGAGAAAGGGTGCATGTGTCTCCCAGTGGGCTCTGGGGTCAGTCCGTCCCAGCCCATTACCTGGTGTCCAGAAGGACAGGCTACTCCCCATTAGTAAAAGCATGTTTGTTTCCAATCCCCCCCTCTCTTATCTTCCTTCATGAATGGTCACTCATCTCCAGCTTTCTGTTCTAGGCCCAAGGCTGCAGGGGAAACGAGAGAACGTGGGTGCCGCCCTCGGGACAGAGACTTCACACAGAGGGAGTTTCCTCGTGGGGCGACCAGTGCCAACGACGCACCAGGTGCTCACGGGGGTTGGGAGGACTTCCTGGAGGCAGTGGTAACCAGAGGGCATCAGTGCGTGAGTAGGAGTTCGCCCAGTTGAGGGGGGTGCAAGTGGGGAGGCGGCAGCATCCCAGGCTCAGAAGAGAGGGGAGGAGACCACGGAGACCTAGAGAGGGGTCTGGCTGCAATGTGGGGCTGGGGGGCCAGGGCAAGTGGGGTGAGATAAGTGTCCTCGGAGGGCTGCCCAAGGGCTGTGGACTTGGTCCTGAGGACCCTGGGAGCCAGTGGTGGTGTTAAGCAGAGGAGGGGGGAAAGCAGGATGTGCATTTTAGCAGCTCACTTGGCTGTACACGGTCGGGGGTGGGGAGATGGTAAAAACGGGGTGCCTACCCTCCCTCAGCACTCTCCTCCAATCCCTGGGTCCCTCTGAGCCACAGCACGTGGACAGGAGGGAAGAAAGGCTTTGGGTTGCTGGCAGTCCCATCCTGGCCAGCCCCCTGCTCCTGCTGGGAAGGCAGCCCTTGACCCCTTTGCCCCCTTTGCCCCAGGATAGCAGGTCAGGACTGGTTCAAAACTCCATTCGACTGGTTGAGACGCCTGGATTTCATGGCCCCTGAAAAGGGCCTGTTTGTGAACAGAGACACAGGCAGGAGGTTAGCGTCCCTGCTTCCAGCACCTTCTATCCAAATCCCAGCCTCTGACAAGCACCTCTCCCAGCCTCGCAGCCCCCCTTGGCCCTGGATCACCGCCCAGCGCACCCCCCTCCCATGCTGAGGGGGAAGGGGAGGTTCCATCCCCAAACACAAGCTCTTTTGTTCCACCCCCCAGCTCAGCCCACAGCCCTGCATCGTGCTGGGGAAGGTTTTCCTGGCACTCAGTGCTCGCAGGTCAGCGAAGGGAGGAGGCCTGGCGTGGGCCTGAGCGCTGCAGCTCTGGGCCTCGTCCCTCCTCTGGTCACACCCCTCCTCACTCCAGCTTACCCTACAACAGCGGTTCTAACTGGGACGATTTTCTTTGCAAGGACCACTGTTCGATGTCCGGAGACATTTTTGGCCGTCACGGCTTGGGCAGGAGGAGGCAGGCGTGCCACTGGCATCTCTGGGGTAGAGGCGAAGGACGCTGCTAAACACCCTCCACTGCACAGGGTGGTCCCCACAGGTCCCCACGACAAAGAGTCATCCAGCCCTAAATGTGAGGAGTGCCAAGGAGGGTAAAACGCCCTCACCCCAGGTCCTTATCTGCCACCCAGCCTTCGGGGCCATCACTCCCCCTTCGGGGCGTCACCCGCTTCAGGCTGGGACACTCCAACACTCATCCCCCTCCCCCTCTCACACCCCTTTGCTGTTTCCCTTGCTGGGGCATGCTCCCTGATGCCCTCCACCTGCCTAAAGTTCATTTTTCTCCACCGCCTTCTCCCTGCTGGGCCCTCCCCTGCTGCCCACACCAGCCCCAGCTGCCCCTCCCAGCCACCTGCCCAGCCTCCCTGAGAACCCAGATTCCTCTGGTCCCTGGTGGGCACCTGCCAGCTTTGAGGCTCAGTTCACACCTCTACATCATGAGCACAGAGGGTGAGTGGGACCCCAGGCCCCTTGTAGCTTTGACGCAGCCCCTCCTGCCTCTCCCCGGTGCAGAACAAGGCCCCTGGGTCACTCGGTGCAGACTCACAGTGGGATGCGCATGGGCTCTGGAGCCAGCAAGACCCCGGTTCAAGTCTGGACTCTGCCTAGCAGTGTGACCAGGGCAAAATGCCAAAGGCCTCTGTGCCTCTGTTTCCTTCTCTAAAACGGGACTAGGTTTCCCAGTGAGAGTTTGTGAGCTGCGTGCTTCCCCTGGCCTCCCCTGCTCTTTTAACTGTCTGGCGGATTTTTCCCTGCTGATGCACACCCACCCTGCCCCATGGGGCTGAGAGGACGAGGACTGGAGCTGATCCTCTACTTCCTGCAGAAGCTGAGCCTTGGGCTGCTGGGGACAGCGGGAACAGAGACCTCAAAGCTCTAACACTGGAACCAGAGGCTGGGGCCACTGCCTCTCCCATGTGGACTCTTCCCAGCTCCCCCAGACTAAGCTGAACTGATTCAGCGGAGGGGGCACTGTGTTGAGTAGAGGTGTCCTTTGGGGTCTTAGGAATTCTGGAGAGATGGCACAACCATGCCCCCAAGGAATGAGCCATGGCTTCCCAAGGTGCAGAATAACCCCCAAACTCCCCTAGTCTGGCCCTGCTAACCTCTCCAGCCTCCTCCCCACAACCCATCTGGGTTTAGGGGTCCAGCCTCAAGGTTTCCAGTAGGTCACTGTTGTTCTCAACTCCAGACCCATCCCCCACAATTCTCTTCGCCTGCCCACTGCCACCTTCCGCCAGGCCAAGCCCTAGTTCCTTTAAGCCCAGCATCCCCTCCGCCCAGGGGCCCCCCTGCCTTGGGCTGTCACTGGAGCTTTGGGAGCCCATCCTGAGTTCTTCCCTGAGGACAGGGACCCAACCTGTGTTTCCCTGGGCCTTGCCCTGTCAGGGGCTGGCCCAGAGGAAGTGCTCAGCCAGGAGGCTGGAGGTCCTGGGGGTGAGGTGTCGGGGAAGGGACAAAGCCTCGGCTTGTGGAAGGAAGAGGAGACCCAGAGGAGCTGACAAAGTGGTCCCTGGGGCAGGAAGAGGGCTGGGGATGCAGGGCCTGGGGAGGGCTGGCCTCTGGGGAGTTAAGGGAGAGAGTGGGGCTTAGAGCACAAACACCAGTGGGCTGAGAGGGGCCTGGAGGAGCTGTGGGAGCTGAGCCCCGCTCCTCCCTTGCTGTCCCTAATCTGTCCTCCTGAATGAGAAGAGGAAGCTCTGAGCAAGGGGACAGGGCTGTGAGCCAGGCAGGCCCAGCCAGAGGGAGGCGGACAGACAGACAGCGAGGCAGAGATAGAGCAGTGGAGAGGCTCTGCATGGGCCCTGTCCATCCCCTACAAGCTGCTGGAGGCCCCATCTGGGAGAAGAGCCTGGAAGAAGGGCACAGCCACCCCTTCTTCAGCCACTGCAGAGCTGGCAGAGGAGAGAATACAGGGTCTCAGAGCAGGCACCCTCTTAGGCGCCCTGGCTTCCCAGCCACAGAGTTGGCACAGCCACTTGGTCTAGGACAGTCTCACTGGGAGAGGAGGTCTCTGCGGGACTCCCACCCTTCCACCCCCCAGGAAGACACCAGGAGGGAAACCAGGGATAGCCCCGGGACAGCCCCCCGGGGTCTCCTGAGCGGGGCCCTGACCCCGCAGGCGCAGGACTCAGGAGGCCAGAGCCCCCGCCCGGCCCTCCCTCCCGACCTCTCTGGCCACCTTCTGGTTCAGCCTCATGCTGTGGTTTCAGGTCCCCTCCCTCCATGGCCACCTCTGCTACTACCACCCTCCACTCTCAGAGCCCAACATCCTACCACAAGCAAAGGCAGGGCGAGGCCTTTATCTGCAATTTGATTGGAGGGAGGGAGTCATCAACAGAAGCAGGGGTGGGGCTTCGGGGCAGGCGCCCAGGAACTGCGGTCCCCTGAGCAGGCTTCTCTGGAACTGGTTCAGGTGCAAACCGCAGAACCTTGGGGCAGGAGTGCGGGGCCGCACACGTGCGTATGCACACACCACGCACACAACACACACTCAGAGGAGTGAGCTGGAATGTAGGTCACTGGCCAGAGCGCCTCCTGCAGGGAGTTGTAAGGATCCAGCCACCCAGACACGCACGTTCAGATTGGACAAAACGCGCCTCTCCCTTCTGCCTGCCTCTGCCCGCTGCTCGCCTGTGTCAATCTGACCCAAAGCCTCCTGGGACTTCTGCTTGGTTCCCCCAGAATCCCACTGGTTGAGGCTGCCCTGTCCAGGGTTTTCTCTGTGTGTGGGTCTATCCTGTGTTGGGGGATTGGAGTCTACAAGAGATGGAGGGGTGTGGCCCCACCTCAAAGACTCCCATGAGATGTCCTGGGACTAGAGATGGTGAAGACCAATAGGGTGCAGTCAAGGAGAGAACAGAGTAGCCTCAGCCCAGCTAGTCAGGGCTGGCTTCCTGGGGGAGGTGGCAGGGCCTGAGCTGGGGGGTTGAGCAAAGGCTTCAAAAGCCTTGGAAAGGGGGTGGTACTGGTGCAGCTGGGAAGGCCCCAGACACTCCTGCCCTCCACCCTGGAACTGGGGCCTCTCCAGAGGTCACTTCTGGAATGATCATCACAGGCTCTTCCACAGAAAACCCTGTAGATACAGCAAGCCTAGGACATCACTCCCCCTCCCACCCAGAATCTGCTCTTCCACCACTGTCCCCCTCTCAGTGTGGACACCGGCATCCCCTGCTAGGCCACCCTGACCCCTTTCCTTACCCCACCCCACCTCTAGCCTCCAAGTTTTCAGTCTGGCTCTTGGCAAAACTCATAGCCCAGAGGTGAGGATAGGTGCCTCAGGAGTGCAAACAAAGTAGTTAAGGAAGACTTCCTGGAGGAGGAGACACCAGAGCTAATACTTCAGAATGAGTAGGAATGGCCAGGTTGGGGGAGCAGTGGGGAGAGCTGAGATGAGAGGAGTTCTCCAGGCAGGGGTAATAGCAACTGCCAAGGCAAGTAAGGAGAGAGAGGATGGCACGTTTGAGGCAGAGAATAATTCATGATGGGGAAGTGGAGAAAAACAAGGGGTGTGGTTGGAGACAAGGGAGGGGGCATCATCCAGGGGTAAGATGGCGGATCACCTTGAGAGGCTGCGTCAGTGAGTTTGGACTTGACTCTGCAGCAGGGGTGCCCTGTGGGACCTGAAGGTGCCTGTGAGTGGCCCCCTTGGCTGTGCATGGAAGATGAGTTTGGGGGAGGGGTGGAAAAGGGGAGCCCTCCGAGGGGGCCAGGAGTCCCTGGTGGGGCCTGGCCTGAGGTGGGGCTGGGAGACAGAGGGTCAGAGCAGATCTTAGGACCACTGAGGAGGTGAGATGGATCTTGAGTGGTTCCAGTTCCTTGTCTCTCAGGCCCCTATCTTCCCGTCATGTAATGGTGGATGGACAGGAGGACCTTGGAAGACCCTCTCCCTTGGGCCTAAGAGTGGGTTCCCTGTGACATGGCCAGTTCTGTCCCCACCCCTCTGGTGAGGAGATGGAGGCTGACGGCCACATGGCCCAGGCCCATGGGAGGTGCTGAGGATGGGAAGCCCCCAGCCTGCGCTGTGGGAGCCCCCTGTGGAGAGGACCAGGGTGAATTGTCTTTGCTTCTAAACAACAGGAACTCCTGAATGAGCCTCTCCCTCCGTCTCCCAGCAGGAGCCCCTCTCTGAGGGAAACCAGCTCCTCTCTCCCGAACTTGCTCCTGGCTCTGCCTGGCCCAGCTCCTGGCCCCGGGGGCTGCCCTGCCACCCTCCCTGGGCCTCACTCCCTGGCCTCATACAGCCAGCTACTCAGACTTGGGTGCATAAATGATTTAAGCCCCTCCCCAGCTGACCTCATTGTTCATCTTTATTGACTAGTCTTCCATATTTAGCTTCTTCCCAGAGTTCTGTGGGGCAAGAAAGGGTGTTCTACCTCTCATCCTCCTACACAGCAGGGGGAGGTCAGAGGCCTGGGCACGGCCAGGTAGCAGGACCGAAGCTCTCTTGGTCTGTGGCTTGGGGGCTAGCACAGCCACGGGGGCAGCCCACAGTGGTGGGCAGAAGCACAGGAGACTGGGAGGCCTGGGTTTGAATCAGGAGTGCCCCCACCAGCCTGCAGCCTTGGACCTCTAAGCCTCAGTTGTTGCATCTGAGCAATGGGGTTGGTACTTCCTCTGCAAGGGCTCAGTGACTCCAGGTGCAGCACATAGCACAGAGCCAGGCACCCAGCAAGAGCTCAGTAGATGGGGTCCCTGTTCTGCCTCTCTGGTCTGATTTCTTCACCTGCAAACGGACCTCATGTGTGAATGTGGCTTCTTTTGTCCCATTAGGCACCTGGGGCCCAGCCAGCTGGTCCCAGACAGAGCCCTGGAGTGAGATGGACAGACTCTGAACTTGGCATTCCTTCCCCACCCCAGGTCAGCCAGGCTGGCATCACTACCTCAGTTTCACATGCAGGGAAACTGAGGCTGGCTGAGAGCCCAGGTCTTTGCTCAGGGCCTGTTGTGGTCACTGAGTGGCAGAGCCAGGAGGAGGCCCCTGCTCTCTGGTCCTTGAGAAGTAGGGCAGCCTGAACCATGTCCCAGCACCCTACCCCCATGTTCACAGCCTCAGAGAGGGGCCCAGTGGGCTCTGGTTCAGAGCAGGGGCTCTGGGCCTGGGATGTACCTACGTGACTCTCAGCTTGGCCACTCACTGGCTGTGTGACTTCGGGTGCATCCCTGAGCCTCTCTGAACTTTTCCCCTCATCTCTAATGTGAGAATGGTAGCACCAGCCTCGCAGGGTTGGTGGGAAGGGGACGTGTGATGATGAATGAGGAGGCTCGTGGCCTGGCGCGTGCTGTTACTTTAGGATTATTTCTATTTGTTACTGGCTTCCCCCTCTCACAGGAAGGGCCTGGGAGGGGTGACATCAGGCCTCCTGACAGCTTCCAGCCCAAAATAGCCCTCTCTTTAGATTGACCCTATCCCATTACAGCTGCTTCTGTGCTCGCTGTTTCCAGCGGAGCTGACAGCGCCTTGGGTTGTGGCTCCTGCCACGTCGCGCTCATCCCTTGAACTCCTCCCAACACACGCCCAGGGAGGCAGGGCCAACCCATGGGCAAATGGAAGGACCCCCAGGCAGCTCTGGCACCGTGACAGCTCTCAGTGCCGCAGAAGAAAGACCCCAGGCTCTGGAGAACCTGAGTTCGAGTCACTGACCTCCCTGTGTGATCTTGGCCACCACTTTATTCCCCCAGCCTCATTTCCTCATCTGGAAAAGGAAGCTAACAGCAACCTGCCTGGTTTGCTTTGAGGATTCAGGCAGACAGGTTCAGTACATGCATCAAGGACCTCACCCGACATCTCGCCCGGAGTGGGCACTCAGTAAATAGTTATGACTGGCTATTATACCTGCAGCACTTGGAAATTTACAAAATCACCTCCACCTGCCAGGTCCTAGGGCTCCTCACCTGAGGCAGGTGTCCTTGCCAGGTAACATCAGGAAGAAACAAACTTCTGAGCTGCCCTTCCACCTCCAGGATTTTCAAACCAACCAAAGCGTTTATCCCAGCGTCTGTCGGATACCAACTCCCTCCTCTGTGAATCACAGCTGCCCCCCAGCAGGCGTCCAACAGCACATGGTTTAACCCCCACCACTGCTCTGGGGCCCCCAGACAACCGGGGAGGCAGGCAGGGCAGGCCCAAGTCTGCCCACTTGTCAGACATGCGACTGAGGCTGAGCGACAGGAAGGGACTTGGTCCAAGCCACCCAAAGACAGAGGGAGCTGGGATGAGGCTCAGGCCACAGGGAGGGGAGAGGGTGCCCAGTGCTGAGTCAGACTTAGAATCTTCCAGGGTCAGAGCAAGAATATTCAGGCACCTGGAGTACAGGACCCTCAACCGACAGCTAAGGACACAGAAACTCAGAGAAGGGATGCCTGAGGGCAAGCAGGGAGTTCACGGAAGGGTTCAGCTGGTGCCATTCCCTCCCAGACTCATTCATTCATTCCTTCACTCATTCATCGATGTAAACGTGCACTGAGCCGTCCTCAGGGCCAGGTGCTTTGCAGGGCCCTGGGGATACAGTAGTAAATAAGATGCAGTCCCCCCTTTAAGGACGGTACCATCTTAAGGGGGAGTCAGCCCAGGAACCAGACGATGAAAACAGGACCTGGTCGGGGGTGGCCCCTCCCTGCCTCTGCTTGGTGTATGGAAGAAGCCCCGCCCCTGGGCCCACCACAAAAACACCTCCTCCACCACGTCAGCCCTCCCAAGCCTTGCTCTCAGGGTCTCTCACCGCAGGACCACCTGGGGGACCCTGTTTGCTCAGCTCCGTCTGCTAAGACAGCGATTTTCAACCGGTGTGTTGCCAGAATTTTTGAAATATGCAGTACTTGACTATTTAGTCAGGAGCACTGACCTCTTTTCCCTGAGACTGTCAAATAAAAATATGACAACAGCCAGCACAACAGTAGCCGTCCAATGTGAATGAATCAAAATTACTGTGTTTTTCGGACCATAAGATGTACCTAGGTTTTAGAGGAGGAAAATAGGAAAAAATTTTTGAAGCAAAAAATGTGGTAAAATATTTAATAACATAAATAACAATATTTCACCAATGTAAATGTAAAGCTATATTCGGACTATAAGATGCACCCCCATCTTCCTCCCAAATTTGGGGGGAGTGAGTCTATAGTTTGAAAAATATGGTATGTGTATTTCTTGTCAGATTGGCAAAAAACATATTGTTTGGTGTGCCACAGAATTTTAGCAATTAGTTTACGTGTGCCATGAGATGAAAAAGGTTGAAAGTCGCAGTGCTGAGGCATTCTGAATACAGCTCAGGTCTCCAGAGCATCAGTGTCAGTGGCTGGGGCTGGGGCTGGGGCCAGAGTCCTTTCAGCCCCTGAGGCCCTGGTGCAGGGAATCAGAACTCAGGGTACCCACCAGATGGAAGAGAGCCTCTCTCGGCTTCAATCAGGGAGCAGGGCCTGGAGCCCCGCACCCAGCTCTGTCTCTTCCAACCCTGTGCCCATGGAGGCTCCTGAGCCCCCTCGGAGGTGCTCACTGACCCCTGGCCAAACGCGTCACCCTCACCGGACAAACTCGGCGAAGCTCTCCAGCCTCTGTGCCTTTGCACCTGCTGCTCTCTCTGCCCGGGCCAACCGCATCCATCCACTTACTCATTCAACAAGTATTTCTTGGATGCTTACCACACGCCAGACAGAGAGCCACGCTCTGGGGATCACAGCTGTCAGAGAGCTCAGAGGCTGGGGGGAATTCAGCGGTTCCACACGCACACATACAATGCTACGCAGTGCAAGTAGGAGCAGGTCCTACGAAGGGAAAGAGACAGAGCGTGGGGTATCACTGGATGGATTGGAGGGCCGTGGTCTAGGGAGGGCTTCTCTGAGATGACTTTTCGGTTGAGTGTTTGGGAGGAGGAGGAGGCAGAGTTAGATTAGGGAGGAATGACAGGAAGAGCACTCCCAGCAAAGGAAACAATATGTGCAAAGGCCCTGGGGCCAGAGCTGGTTTGGTAAGTGTAAGGAAGGTGAGCTCAGCAGGAGTGGAGCCCTGAGAGTGAGCCAGGGAGGGAGGAGGGGTTGGATCATGCTGGGAGCAGAGGCAGCAGACCTCGGTGAAGGGACCATGTGGGTAGCAGGGAAGAGCATCGTCCAAGGGAAGAAACCAAAAAAAGAGACTGAGAAATAGGTGGGAAACTATCAGGCGAGTGGCCTATCCCAGAAGCCAGGTGAAGAAAGTGTTTCATGAAGGAGCATCACCTACTTCTTTAGTGGTGGAGTCACCTCCTCCAGGAAGCCTTCCAGACTCCCTCCTGGGGTTAAGGGTTCTATAGGGCCTTGGCCTTCCTCATTGGAGTGCTTACCCCTTTCCCATCCTAGCCTGGGAATGTCACAAAGGCAGAGGCAAGGTGTGTCTTGTCTCTCCGACCCCTAAACTTAATCTAGGGTGTGAAAGCAGCACTTATGAAATGAGTAAATGTAGGACCAGAGGGCAGAAAACAAGTGATCAAGGCCACAGTTTTCCTCAATGCCCTGGCCCAAGACAGCCACTTCAAGGAACAGCCTCCGAGGCAGGCTGACACCAGACCCCTTTCAGCTAGATCTGGGGCCACCCCTGGGCTCTCCTCCATCCCTGCCTGACGGCTCCCAAGGTCCCCTCTGCCTCTTTGCTTCTTCTTCCCAGCTCCCAGTCACCTCACTGCTGGAGCAGCTTCCAGAAGGTCAGCAACAGGCTCCCACAACAGGTGAAGGTGAGGGGCCGCCTGTGGACACAGCCCTTCAACTAAGGTGAGGCAGCCACAGTCTCCCCGGTGGCCCAGAGGCTGCCGCAGGATGACCAGCAGGAAGGAGGGGCAGCAGTTCAAGGCTGTGGGTTCCCGAGACACCACTGAATTCCAGGTGGGAAGATGGGGCCTCAGGGGATCTGGAGCCTTGCTCGGCCACGGGTTGATTCCCCCAGACAAGGGTCTGTGCCCTCCGTGGGGCAGCAAGCGCGTACCCCTGTGCCCAGCTTCAGGGGAACACCTCTGGGGGCAGGTAGGCCTGTCACATGCCCAGACTACCTGCCCCAGCCTCCCCCAAGGGACTCGTCACTCCGAATCCAGTCTCATGTCATTCGTCTATCTCCCATTCGAGGCTGGGGCCTCTTCCAGGGCCTTCCTCTCTCTCTCTCTCTCTCTCTCCCTCCCTCCCTCCCTCCCTCTCTCCCTCTCTTTGCTCCCTCCATCCACTAAGCACGAACTATTTCTTAGCCTTGAGCTCTTCATTTCTGCACCCCTGACCCTGACACACAGCTTGGCACCTGGGGGTCACCCAACTGTGTCCACTGCCACCCGACTGCCCAAAGACACCAGGCCCACGGGTTGGGCCTCATCAAGCTCCCCTGAGGGTCAGAGTCCCAAATGTGGCAGAGGGCCCCTTCTCCCTGGAAAGAGCTGAGCTCCTGCAGGAGGAAGGAAATTTGGCCTTGAATCTGTGCCCAGAGGCCAGGCCTGGCTGGGGGGCCTGGGGGAGGGAAAAGAACTCAGTTTTCTTAGCAAGGACTATGGGCCCAGGAGGACCCAGGTTCCCAAAAAACTGATTGAAGCTGGGGTGGGGCCACCTCTCAGTTGGACCTCTCCTTACTGAACCCTCACACCTGCTGCCCCCACACCCTGCCTCAGTCCCTCAGCCACACTCCTGCCCCCCCACCCCATTTCCCTCCTTTAGCTGCCCAGAGATAGCCGAGTGCACCAGGCATCCTCGCCGAGGGGGCAGCAGCCTGGCTGGGGTGAGCAATCAGGGTCTTAGTTGCCTGCACCCCCGGAGCCCCACGCCTGCAGAAACTGCCGTGGCCAAGCTATTCCAAGTCTTACAAGTCCCCGTCCTGGGCTCTCAGCAAGGGCTCTGTCCCAAGCAACTTTCTCCCACCCATCTGCCCAGGTCTTCCAGCCGCAGCCCCCGGGGCCCTGCAGAGTGGAGCCGGAGCCCTTTCAGCCAGCTTTAATCACAGGGAACATTCCTGTTGCTGGCCCATCTATATTTATCTGCAGGATCTCACTAATTAAATTCCCCACAGCACCCAGCAGGCCTGGGGACAGGGAGTGAGGCCGAAAGGCAGGGGGCCTGCAAACTTCCTTCCTTTCCTTCTTGGCCAAGAGCAAAACAGAAGCAGCCGAATCTCCTTCTCCCTCCCCCCAACTACCCCGGCCCCTGCCAATGCCCAGAGTCCAAGGGTCTGCCCAAGGTTCCACTCACGGGACCCTGCCGCCCTGGGCCCCCTAACTGGGGCTCCCAAGACCAGACAGTGCCCAGCTGCCTGACCACCTCCCCGCTTCAACTCAGATTCCTGCAGCAAGCAGAGAAAAGTCTGCCTGAGCAGTGGCTGAATCCCCAACTCAGCCACTTTGCCGGCGCCCCTCTTACCGTAGGAGTCGTCTTGGTCCAGGAGGGAGTCGGGCTCCATGGCGAATGGGCCCCCAGCCCCCGGCCCCACCTGATTTATGAACCGAGGCTGTCTCCATGAGCGTCTGGGTTTCTCCTTTTGTATTCCATCTGGCGGCTTTTCCAACTAGATGACTGGGTACTCCTGCAAGCAGGCCCCTTTCCAGCCCTCGCCTTCATACAGTACATTTAAAGTAGCAGTAACCTCTTTTTCCTCCCCCCGCAGCCTGGCTGGAAACATTAGAAGGGACCGAGGCAGCGAGATGTCTAAAATAGGAAGACGCCGGGGACGATTGGCCTGGCTGCCCGCGACGCCGGCTGCGGGGATCTGGCCCAGCTGTGCAGATGGAAAAGCTAAGAGGTGAGGCTGAGCTGGGGCTTAGCATCTGGAAGCTGGCTCTGGGGCCCCAGGGGTCTGTGGGAAGGGGGAGGGCTGACCCACCTCGGGAGGGGATGGGGGCCTGCTCTGTTCACCACCCAGCACCCAAACCCCAGGGGCTTCTCCCAGGCCCTGCTGGAACCTCCCACTCAAATCTGTTCTACAGACATTTCCTGCAGCGTGGGGGATGCAGAAATTGACTCATCCATCCATTCAGTTAGTCACTAAAGTTTTTTGAGCATCTACTCTGTGCCAGACGCTGTGCTAGGTGCTGAGTTTGCAGCAGGGAGCCAGTCTTGCCTCGCAGCAGAGCTCAAAGGTAAATGGGTCATTGCAATGCAGTGCATGGGTTATGTGCTGCAGGCACACAGAGAAGGGATGCCTCAGCTGGCTGGGGGAGGAGATCATGGAAGGCTTCCTGAAGGAATGGGCACCTAAGCTAGGGCCTAAAAGATGAGTAGGAGTTAGCCAGGTGAAGAAGGAAGGAGCAAGGGTAAAAGGTGTACCAGATGGAGGGAGTGGCCTGCCCAAAGCCTCAACTTGAGAGGGTACATGGGGGCTTTGGAGCCCCAGATAAGCTCCAGGTGGTTGGGGCAGTGGTTGAGGAGCAGATGGTGCAGGGAGGTGGAGCCAAGGAGGGCAGCAGAAGAGGGTCGGGCAGGGCCTCACGGCGATGTTCTTGGGCCTAACCCTCAGGATGGTCCATGGGAGTGACACATTCCAAGTTCTCCTTTAAGATGTCTTCTCTGGCTGCTGTAACCACAGGAACAGCTGTAGCACTGGGTACCACTTGCTACACAGCCACTCGTGCTGGGCACTGCTCTGAGTGTGTGCCCACATTGTCTCGTGCACCCCTCCGTGATTTCTCCAGCAGAAACTCTGGCCACCTACTTTTACAGATGAGGACAATGCTGCTTAGAGAGGCGAAGTGACTTGTCCAAGGTGCGTGAGTGGCCTCCAGAACAGGCCTGGACTCCCGAGAGGCCTTGGTGCTTGGGGGTGGGGTGGGGGTGGGCGAGAGAGAAAGATGCATTAGATGCAGACTACAGAAGAAAGCCCTAGGCTTGGGAGAGAAAGAGTGCATCATTTGGGCCCAATCAAGGAAGGCTGCCTGGGTGAGGAGGCATGTAAACTGAGCAGAGAGAGAAGAGCAGAACTTGGATAGGCTGAGCAGAGGGAATGGCACAAGCGGAAGCACGGAGGCAGAAGGTAGCACACGATGGGGAGTGACTGGGAGGATGTCAGGGGAGATGAGGCGGTCGGGGCTGGAGCAAGAAGGACTGAATGACAGCCCAGGAGTGTGGGCCTGGCCCAGGGGGCGATAGCAGCCTGGGAAGGCATTTGTGGCAGGGAATGTCCTCCTTTCCAGTGATACCTGGCTATTCCCGCAAGCTATTCCTGCAAGCCCCTCCCCAGTCTTCTTAACGCTCTGCGCTGAAAGCAGGAGAAACCTGTCTGTTGCTGGAACGTCAGAAACCGCCTCGGCGACCAGCTTTTTGGAGACATGGTTCTGGTGCTGTGGCAGAGGGGCTGTCAAGAGGAGAGAGGTGAGAGGCAAGAAGACAGCCAGGAGGCCAGCAGATGGGCCCAGGCCAGGGGTGGCAGGGAGGGACACACCCACCCAGGCCCCTCCCAGCCACCCACTGCTGCCCAGCAGCTCCCAGAGCAGCCAGCGGGCGCTGCTGTGGTCGGCCTGTCATGCTTCACCCCTCCCTGCCCCTTGGATGACAGAGATCCCCACTCCCAAGCTCCCGCTGCCGTAATTACAGGGAGGCCAGGTCCTTCCCAGGCAGCTGCAGGCCCCAGGCTCCCTGGTCTTTTACTGAGGGTGCGGGGGTGGGGGAGCAGGCTGCTGTGGGGAGAGAGGGCCCAGGAGTTGGGGTCTGATCCAGCCCTCCAGGGTCCCTGGGATCCTGGGGGCCCATTTACACATCATGCAGATGTGGTTTCTTGCTGTACGGAGCTCAGTGGGGCTGAAATCAACTGCCCGGGTTCATGTGCAGGCTCTCAGCTTACCGTCTACAGGACCCTGGGCTATGTACTCCACCCTTGGGAGTCTTATTGGTAGAGTGGGCCTACTCACAGCCCTTCCTCGTAGGGCGGTTGTACGGATGGGATGGAGTGTTTCAACGCCTCAGGGCAGGACAGGGTTAGGCAGGTGTGTCTTAAGCACTCAGGAAGGGAAATACTGATTCTATCCCCAACTTTTATCATCCTGACAGCCTATAAAAGAGGTAAGGAACATGGGGTGGAGTATGGGCCCAATTCACAGATGATGAAACTGAGGATCTGAAAGGACTTGCCTCGGATCTCACGGTGGGGCTCTGGATGCGCCCCTCACCAGTTGTGCCCCCCAGAACAGGCTAAGAGCAGGAAGTGGGACTTGGTGGGAGGGGAACCTGGTCCCCGTTCTTTCTGGCTGTGCCTCCAGGCTCTGGTGTGAGCTGGGGCCAGGCACTTCCCTGGCTGCACCTGGCTGGCTTTCTGCCAGGTCAAGGTCAGAGTAGGATTAGCACAGCGGCTGCCGGCCTCCCAATCCATTTCCCTCTTTTCACGAATTCGACACAATGTGAGTGCAACCGGAGCTCCGGGCTCCAGGAACCCATTTCCCATAAACCTGTCTTGAGCTCTGGGCTCTGACTTCTTCCCTCGGTGGCATGACAAGGCCTGCGGACCCGTCCCCTCCTGCTCAGGGCCACACAACGTTCCTTTCTCCGTCTGTGCCGTGGCCGACTGGAGCCTCAGCCCCACTGAGGGACGGACACCTAGGGTGTCGAGAGTCACTCAGGACACCACACAACGCTGCGAAGAACACCTCGAATACGCTCTGCCCACACCTGTCTCCTGACTTCCTAAGGTGAAGTTTCTGGGCAAGAAGTGCCAGCATGTGTGCGTTCCTGGACTGCAGCAACGGCATCCATGCCCCATCGGACTCTCGGACTCACTCCACCAGCTGTCATGGAGTGCCGCTCCTGTGCACTGACCCTGGGCCAGGGGCTCACTCCTGTGTCATTTTCACACTAGCTGGGGTGGGGGGGGGCACACACACCTTCAGATGAGGGCGAGTGCTGGTCCCTGAATTGAAGCAGTGCCACATGACAGAGCATGACAGGACACTGCTTGCAGGTGGGGGGCAGGGAAGACCTGTCAGAGGGGTAGCTTTTGGGCAGTGACCTGGCCAGAGGTTTCGGGGGAGAAGACCCAGAAGTAGGTGGAGCAGGAGGATCAGAATGACGGCCAATGTGGCTGGGGCTGGGTGGCCGGGCAGGAGGAGGGTCTGAGAGAAGAGGAAAGCCACTGTGGCCACTTCACAGAAGGTTTTGCAGGCCAGGGGAGTGTGGGAGCCACTGCAGGTTGAAGCAGGAGAGTGACACAGTGACATGAAGGACTGCTGTGTGCAAAGTGGCCAGAGGAGGGGTCGGAGTGGACTTGGGGAAACCAGCTAAGACACCGCTGGGACTTTGAGGTGGCAGGTGCTGGGACCCTGCCAGGGTGTTGGTGGTAGGATGGAGAAAAGCAGACAGACTCAGGAGACAGGAGATGTGCAAGGCCCTCGGGTGCAGCTGAACCATTGGATACGGAGGAAGGGAAAGGGACGTGTTGGGGATGACTTCGAGGCTTTTGGCCGGAGCACCCCAGTTGGTCTGCAGAGCTGGGGGAGACGCAGGAGGAGGTGGTTGGAGGATGGGGGTCTCAAGTTCTGCTGTGGAAAATCAGAGCAGACACATGGAGGTATCGAGGAGGCTGCTCCTGGCTCCTGGAGCAGGAGCAGAGCTCAGCAGAGCCATGGACAGGGTGGGTCCAGATCTGGGAGCCGACATGCCAGGCACAGCCCGCTGCACCGCCCTGCTCCAGCAGCAGCAGCAGCAGCAGCAGCAGCAGGAATCTCCTGGTTCCAGACCTGACCTGTCACTCCATGTGAAGAGAGGGAGCTAAGTAGTCGAGATGGCAGCTGGCCCCAAGTCTGGCTGCATGGAGGAACGCCAGCAAGAGGGAGTGGGGGGAAGGAGAGCCCAGCCATGAATATAGGGGAGAGACGGCGGGCACCCGTGATCAGCTGGTCGGATGCCTTTCCTGCTGGGGTGGACGGGGCCAGAAGGCGGGCGTGGAGATGACGCTGTGTCCGCCCCACTCCCTCTCTACCCTGGCCACACCCTGGGCTGGGCTGAGCCCAGGAACCAGACACATAAAGCAAGGATGGAAACCCAGGGGTCTAAATGCTAGAAGGGACACCTTCAAGGTAAAGCCTGGCCAGAGGAGAGCCATCCGCTCAGCAGAATCAGAGAAAACCTTCGCAGAGGAGGGGCCGGCCAAGCTGGACTGTGAAGGATGAGGAAGAGTTTGCCAGGCAGACATGAGGAGAAAAGGTAGGCAACACAGTAGTGTGTAGTGTGTAATATGTAGGCAACATGCATGTAGTATGTAGTATGTAGTATGGCGTGCTTAGAGATGCCAGCATCCAGGGCTGTGTGAGCTTTCAATTTATTTTCTGCCCTAGGTTCTGACTTTCTAGTCCAACCCTGCTACCTGCAGCCAAACAGAGCCCACGGCAGGGGGCCCACAGAGTCTTGTTCTTCTGGGGGCTCTGGGTGAGGATGGAGCCCGACCCCAGGCTGGGGCACTCTCGCAGCCTCTGCAGGACACAGACCCGCGTGGGCCTGAGCCCGCTCTGCAGCGTCCTGGAGGGGTTTCTCAGGTGAGGACAGGTAAGCGTGCCTGGGTTCAATCCCCAGCTCCCATTTACCAGCTGGGTGACCCTCCGAGAGTGATTTCACTTCTCAGTGCCTCAGTTTCCTCAACTGTGATCAGAGGACAAGGACGGTCCCTGATTGGCTGGTGGGAGAATCAATAGATTGATACAGGTAGAACTTAGAACGGGACCAAAGCACCCAGCAAACCTGGAACTCAGATCCCTCTGCACAGTGTTCAAAGCCCTGCAAGATCTGCCACCCTCCCCCCATCTCCTCTCCTCCCCTGCCTGGCCCCTCCCCCTCCTCCTGTCTTCTCTCCCTCCCTCTCCACCGCCCTCCCACCCCTCCTTCTAGGACGGCCCCACACTCTCTCAGCCCAGGTCTGGGGTCCAGCCACTTCCTCTGCTGGGAGTGCAGCTCGCCGGAGCTTCGCCCTTCTCCGAGTTCGGTCTCCAGTCAAATCCTACCTCCCCGACCACCAGTTCTAGGATACCATGCCCCACCCCTGCCCCTCCCGGCACTTAGGAACCCACCTGACAGTTATTACATATTTATTTCCGTGTTGTCTGCTAGCCCCTCTCTGCTTTCATGCAGGCTCCACACTGTACCCCAGCATTTAGAACGGTGCCCAAGAGAGGGCCCCAATCAGTGAGCGTTGGCTGAAATACTGGTGGGAGGGGTCAGTGTTCCCTGTAATTGTCATTTCCCCCACCACCTGCCTTCCGCCTGTATTTACAAGCACACAATCAGGGAGCACTGACTGGGTATGAGGACACCCCCCAACATCCGGGACGCTCCTGCCTACTAAGTCGCTCCTCACTACTTAATGCTCGTCTGCTTGGACAGGGCCCGCCCTGCTCATTAAGGGCTGGGCCCCAGGGGGGAGGTCAGAGGGTCTTCTATGTGGCGTGGGGCGAGTGTGAGCCTGGCACTCTCTGCCCCTCACTTGTCAACTTTCCAAGGCAGGTTCTCGAGCCCCGTTTTGCAGATGGGAAAACTGAGAGTCCACCCCAAGCCCTGCAAAGTGGCAGAGCCGGGGGTGGAGAGCCGGGCCCTCACTGAGCACCCAGCAGTGCCTCCCCGCCAACGAGGACAGGAGTGCGTCAGGGTGTGGATGGCCAGAGGGCTCAGAGGGGCGACAGGGCCATTGAGAAGGAACATCCAGCCAGCTTCTGGTCACATACACATCACCGCCGCCACCACCACCACCCTGGCCCCACTTTCTGTCCCTGGCCCCTCCAAACTACAGCCTTTCGCCATCTCCCGCATTCAAGGAGAGGGTGGGCCTGCTCTCTTGGCTGCTCAAAGGCCTTAAAACTGAGGGCTGGCTTCTTTTAACAAGTTCTGAGCCAGCTGGCAGGGAGTGAGGGCACGTTACAGGCTGGCCCTGTCATCGGCTCCGAGTGGCAAAAGGGGCTGGTTTCCTGATGACAGAAGCTCCGTGCCTGCATGGCGGCCCCGGTGAGTTCCCCAGTGCCTCAGGGAGGAGACTGGACTCAGAGAGGGGCAGTGCTCACCAGCCTCACAGCCAGGAAGTGGCAGGAGCAAGGCCCGAACTCTGCACCCCCGCCCCAGCACACTGCTGGGCCAGGCGGGGCTAGAAATCTGAGTCTTTCTTGGGGGAAGTTAAGCAACCTGACCCCGTGGTGGTGGCGGTCGCGGTTGTGCCATGGATTCCAAGGCGCAGACTCTCAGCCACAATGCACTGTGGCTCCTCATGCTGCACAAATGTGAGGCTGGATTATCGTTAAAGAACCTCAGACCTTTCCGGGAAGAAGGCAGACTCTAAGTAAATGCTGGAACGTGGGGATTTCTGGATACTGGGGTGGGGGCTGGTGGTCTGGGGTCCTCCAATTGCCGGAAATCATCATCATGAGGCTCAACTTGAGGTGTCCTGGCTGCCAGGTCCCCAGCCCGTCCTCATTCCGGGAAGCTCTGGAGACATTGGCATGCCCTGCATTCCAGCAGCAGGATGAGACCAAGCTGGCTTGAAGTCAAGGGGATCTCGTCTCTTCCCCAAGCCCTCAGAGTCTCCGTTGTTGGTTGGTGCCCAAGTGCCTGATCACCACCCTAAAAGAACCTCGGGCTTCCCAGAGCCCCAGATGGGAGGCTCATCCAGTGTATCCCCCTGAAAGAACAATAATCTCCTCCATGACCTCCTTGACCGAAACTCCACTTGCTTACTTCCCAGGATGGGGAACTCACTTCCTGTCAGGCCCCCTCTGACTTCAGCTCCAGGCCCAGAAAA
Source organism: Tonatia bakeri (assembly GCA_004024845.1). Lineage (NCBI taxonomy): Eukaryota > Metazoa > Chordata > Mammalia > Chiroptera > Phyllostomidae > Tonatia > Tonatia bakeri. The sequence goes on from PVIA01001113.1 coordinate 143,866, forward strand.
GCAGCAAAACCAGATGAGATGACACTGGCGGACATAAGGACCAGAGGCAATGACTAATGACCTCCTGCCCTGGTGCTGACCAATCTGTGGAGACCAGGACCCTGCAAGGACACACCTGGAAAGCTGATGAATATTCTATGGAGATCCTCTCCTGAGACCTCCCCTGAGTCCCCCACCTTTAAAAACCCTCAAGCCAAATGCCCCAGCACACACTCTGTCCCTCCTAGAGGCTTCTTCGTTTGGACATGCCTTTTTGGCTCTCTTCCTCCTAAACTTGAAGGGTCCCAGTGAGACTTGCAACAAGGGCAGCAGTGGGCAGTGGCAGCTTGTGCTGGGCTGACCTTCTGAACCCGCCTCCAAGGCCCCCTTTTCTCTGCCTTCCCAGCAAGCAGACCGCAGCCCCGCCCGGCTCTCTTCCATCCTGTAATGTCCCTGGAGCCAAAGCAGAGCACCACCTGGGTTCTCCCCTGTTGCTTCTTCTTCCCTCAGCCCTTCCTTTCTCTCACCATTCCCAGCTTTAACAAACTGCTCTCAAAATCACCCAGACCCGAATTGTGAAATCTTCCCTGCACAGAATCAAGAGCCCAGCCCTGGCTAGTGTGTGGCTTAGTTGGTTGGAACGTCATCCCGTAGACTGAAAGGTTGCAGGTTCGATCCCTGGTCAGCATGCATAGAGAAGGCAACTGAACGATGTTTCTCTCGAACATCAGTGTTTTTCTCTCTCTAAAAAAGCAATGAAAAAAAAATGTCCTCAGGTGAGGATTTAAAAACACACAACACTACAGGTGGGCCGGGGGCAAACCCACTCAGGACCCTGTCTCCTTCTGGTGACAGGGTGAATGAACTTGAGAGGGCAAAGGCCAAGCAGTGGGACCCCACAGCTGGCTGGTTTGCTTGGACAGAAGAGACTACACACCAGGGACCAGCACACTTTCTCTCTGAGGGGCCAGGCAGTACCTATTTCAGGGTTCGAGGGCCACACAGTGTCTGCGGGAACGACTCAGTTCAGCCGTCACAGCTCAGAGACAGCCATGGACGGCACAGAAAGGAATGGGTGTGGAGTGTGGGTGACTTTGTTTGTTGGCCCTGAAACTTGAATTTCACATGATCTTCTTGTGTCTTGAGATAATTGTCTTCTTTTGACTATTCGGCAGCCATTAAAAACCGTAAAAAGTATTCTCCGATCCTAGGCGGTACACACACAGGCCGGGGCCGGGCGGGCCGACTCCTGCAATGTGTGTCTGGGAACCCGGGAAACTGCATCTGAAGGAGGGTGGGAGAGGGCCTTGGATGCCCGGGTGATGCTCTCGGGGTTGGTCTGGTCAGAACCCGGTTCTGGTCTTCATACCCACCACCCTAGGTGATGAACTCATTGTCAACCTAATCCACCCTCCACCCAGCCCAGCTGCCATCAGACCACTGCCTGCCATCACGAAGCTAGGAAAATGGCCCTGGCTGGCGTGGCTCAGTGGATTGAGCACTAGCCTGTGAATCAGAGGGTCACCAGTTCAATTCCCAGTCAGGGCACATGCCTGGGTTGCAAGCCAGGTCCCCAACTGGGGGCATTGATGTTTCTCTCCCTCCCTTCCCCTCTCTTTAAAAAGTAAATTAAATATTAAAAAAAAAGAAGCTAGAAAAATGTGTGTTTAGATCAAGTGCTAAAACATGCACAGGGACAATCTCTTTAAAAACGTGAGTCTAATTACATAGAAACGAAAGCTCGTTGTTAACAGGAAAGCCGATGAGGAAGTTAGTGCACAAACATGGAAGTGTGCGCACAAACACGGAAAGGCCCCTTCCCTTCCTGCCCGCTCCTGGCCGTGGCTGTGGTGGGGCCATGTGTGAGTGTACGTGTGAGTCCAGCCCCTGTCCGATGCACATTGACACAGATGGACACACACACACAAATGTGTTTATTCACACCACATACACTCATCCCATGACTGTTCTATACATGCGTTGTCACTTAGCAGCTCCACCCTCATGTTCTCATCTCAGCAAACGGACCCATCCCTGTGGTTCGTGGATCGGCCACCGAGCTCTGCAGGGTGAGCTGTACCCCCATTCCCCAGTGGGACAGCCAGGCTGTTTCACAGGGTGGCAGGCAGTGCAGCCATGACCCTTGGGGCACACGCATCTATTTCTGGGCCCCGTGTGAGTGTTTTTCTTGGAGAGATCCTCAGAAGCAAAACTGCTGCGTCAAGAAGCATGAGAACTTGAATTTTGGATCAGTGTGGCACACGGGAGCAGTGGCTTCTCCTGTGAGGAATAAGCCTGGCCAGTCTGCGGGGGCCTGGGAAGTCCTACAGCAGCCAGTTGGGATCTGGGACCTCGGCACGTCAGGCGCTCGGAGGCTCAGGGGTCTCCGGGTAGATGGACCTGCCTCTTCCTGGAGAGCCAGGCCTGGGACAACACTTGCCCAGCCAACACCTTGGTCCACCCCTTCCACCCATTCACACACCCACTCACCCGATAGCCCCGTCCACCCACCCACCCATCCACGCCTCCATCATCCATTCACTCCTCCCTTCCCCACCCCTCGCTTCTTCCTTCCGTCCACCCGCCCATCCACCCATCTACGCCTTCAGCATGTGTTGACCACTGACGACGGCTCGAGTACTCTGGCGATGGCGGTGGTGATTACAATCACACTCCCGCCTCTTTACTCTTCCCTGTCTGCGGACATGTGCCAGATACTGAGAGTACAGCAGGGAACACAAGAGAAAAAAGATCCTTGCCCTCCCAGACCTACGTTCTAGTGGAGGGGACCAATGGTAACCACATAACCAACTCCAATATGTCAGGTGATGAGAAGGGCTCATGAAAGATAAGGCAGAGGACAGGGGCAGGAAATGCTGGGAGGCAGGTTGTGCACAGACTGGTCAAGGGAGACCTCTCTGAACAGAGATCTGAGGGCAGCGTGGGGGAGCTGTGCAGATGTGGGGGGTGGGAGTGTCAACAGCAGGGGAAACAGCCAGTGCAAAGGCTCTGAGGTGGGACGTTCGAGGACCCGCCAAGGAGGCTGGTGGGGGTGGCGGGGGTGCAGGTCAGCTCTCGAAGGTCTTGCAGGCAGGCAGGGCTTGGCGGTTCCTCCCAGGGAAGAAGCAGGGCCTGACCTGACTTACAGGCTAGCTGCTGGGTTGGGAGTAGACCAAAGTGGGCCAAGGGCTGAAGCAGGGAGATAAGTCAGGAGGCCACTGAACTTAACCTAATGAGGGATCTTGGCCCAGGTGGTGAGAAGGGGTGGGACGCTGATGTATTTTGATTGGATGCAGGGGGATACGAAGGAATGAAGGATGATACCAAGGCTTCTGGCTTCATGAACCAGAAGAATGGGGACTCTAGAAGAGGGGTTGGTTGGAGCAAGAGGGTTTGGATGAGATCTTGACCTGAACTTGTTAGGTTGGAGGCGCACCTAAGCCAACAAGCAGAGAGAGTGGAGCCTGGAGTTGGGAAAAAGGTCCCGGCAGGAGATAAGAACGTGGAGACTGTCAGCGTGGAGAGGGGACTTAAAGCCGAGTGGCTGCACGCCAGCACCGGGGGACAGGGTAGGTGGGGGACAGAGGAGGTCTGGGGGCCAGGACCTGGGGCGCACTAACACTCGAGGGCAGGGAGATGAGGGAGGACCTGGCGAGGGAACTGAGAAGGGGCAGCCAGCCAGCAGGAGGAGGAGGGGGTGGGGACCTGGGAGCCAAGGCAGAAAGGATTTGGACAGGGAGGCGGTGACCAGTTGCATCAGGTGATGCCGAGCAGCTGCGTGAGCTGGGGACGCAGCCCTGACCACTGGGTTTGGCAATACAGTGTGACCCAGGTGGAGATAGGGGAAGCCAAGGTGACCATGGCAGCCCCAAGGCAGGGCACTAGACTGGGGAGGGCTTCCTGGAGGAAGGGGCGGCTTTTGGGGCTCAGGCACATTTGTCAGGTAGAGCGGGGACGCCCAGGCCTCTGGAGCAGCACAAAGGCCAGGGGAAGAGAGCAGTCATAGCTCACTGGGGAAGTGAGAGCAGGTCTGGCTGTAATACGGGGTGTGGGGGGTGTAAGCGGTGGATGGGGAGTGGATGTTGTCCTCAGAGGACCTTAGAATAGTCAGCAAAGCAGATGGAGGGGTCCTTGGTTAAATAGCATGTTTTGGTGATGGGTGAGTGGGTGGGAGAAGGAGGGAAGACCAGGGTCTTGGGGGATGGGAAACCAGGAAGAAAGCAATTTGGGGAAGGACAGTGAATTCAGATGACATTAGGGTGCTGAGAATGTTTGGGGAGACCAGCAAAGATCAGGCACTGGCCATGGGGGTCTGGGAGGCACCCATGTGTATTGGGATGATGCTAGGCAGAGCTGAACCTCGCACTCACCTTTCCTGGGGCTGCTCGAAGTCAGCCTGTGTCCAGGCACCTCCTGTGTGCCTGGGAGGGGCCCTGGCAGCTGCCAGCCCTCGTGGTTTGTGTCCCCTGGCAGCAGGAGCCGGGGGAGCCCAGTGGTTCCTCCAGATGGGCTGTTGTAACTGTACCCAGTCCCTTCCATCTGTGTCCCATTCACAACCCACAGCACTGTTTCCATGCCCCAGGGACACCTCAAAGGAAGGGCCCCCGCCACACGATGCACTTTCATAAACACTGATTCCCAGATCTACAGAACACCTACCAGGAGTCCTACCATCCCGCCTTGGGAACAATGGCAACCCAAGCAGACAGGCCTCCACCCTCTTGGAGCCCACCGTCCAAGGGGGAGAGGCAAGCAATGAATAGATAATTTGAGTGAAGTGTAGTATTAGGAGAGGGAAGCCTGAGGGGCTTCCAGGAGGAGGCAACATTTAAACTGAGTCAGTTAGCCAAGAAAAAAGGGGGGTGGACAAATGTCTGAGTGAATGGGAACATCATGGGGAAGGCTCGGAGGTGACAGCTGGGAGGCAATGAAGGGGTTCAGTGTGATGAATCTAGGGGTGTGGTGAGGTGGCTGTGTGCCGGGGAGCACGGCAGTGGTGGAGCAGCTCAGCGGCCAGGCTTAGGAACTTGGACCTCCTCTGGAGGATGATAGGGTGATGGGAACCAGGGAATGTCTTAAGCAGGAATATCCCATCTCAGCCCAGAGGGACCCCGGATCCAGGATCATTTCGTCCAAGGCAGGTCCCCCTCCCCCTCCCCTTCTGCAACCCCAACCTTCTTATAGTTCCCTTGACAGATGAGAAGTCAACATGGCTTTCACTCCTCCAGGGACCTAGCACTCAATACCTCTGGAGACAAGGCCCCAGCGATAATGATTTAACAAGCCCTGTGAGGGCCCCGTAGGCAGGCTCTGGGAATCTTGGAGACACGAGAGCATTTAACCCAGGACCCGGGGTGGGGGTGTGGGTTGGGCGGCATCGCAGAGAGGATAATGGCCTGGAAGCTGGTGCGGAGATGCTCCGGATATTCCGGAGCCACCTACGGGGGCGATTGACTTGTTGCGTGAGAGCGATCCGGATGCCACCTGGTAAGGCCGTGGGCGGGATGCTGAAGAAATAAATCTGTTCATGAAGATGCGCCGCCCCCGCCCCACCACTGTAACACCCTACTCCCTGCCATCCATTCCCCAGCCTCCCAGAGCTGGGAGAGGCTGGGCCAGCTCCGCAGCGCCACCGTGTGGGCGAGACGGGTCACGACAGCAGCCGTCGGTCACAGCTAGAGGTGCTAAGGGCTGGGGAAAGGGAAGGAACCCGAATCCAAAAGGCCTTGCCAGGCTGCTAGACACACCAGGCCCTATTCTCATGACATTTTTTAAAATTTATTTTTTCAAAACAGAAGTATATTTGTGGCCTGTATGTAATTTGTAACTATGTATTGAAAAAAATGCAAACTCCATAGATGTCTGTAAGGCAGAAATTAACAGTTCTCCCCACGCGTGAGCGCTCGCACACACACACACACACACACACACACACACACACCGTAGTCACACCCCACAAGGCACAGGTAGCACTGATTGCATTTTGGCAAATAGGCTTCCGTATCTTTTTCTACAGTAGAAAGTAGATGGCCGCGACGGTTGTGGCTCAGTCGGCTGGGTTTTGTGCTGGGAAAGGAAGGGTTCAATTCCCTGGTCGGATTCCCTGTCAGGGCACGTGTCTGGGTTGCAGGCTCACCCCCAGTCTGGGCTCCAATGGGAGGCAACCGTTGGCTGTTTCTCTCCCTTTCTTTCTCCCTCCTTTCCTCTCGCTTTAAAAAATAAAATAAATAAAGTCTTTTAAAAAAATATGTATATGTTTTTGTTTGTCCCACTTATTCTCTATTTCTTTTTCTTTTTCAATATATATATGTATATATGCAAGTGAGATCATATTATGTGTGCCTAGCCTTCCAACATTTGGTTTGATTTTTAAATTTGTTCTTATCAACTATGGGGTTGAGACGAAAGAATATTTAATTAATATGCATAAAGTATATGAATCAGGTCAAAACAAACACTGCACCTACTACCCAGTTTAAGAACATTTTTATTAGCTTTGAATTTTCTTTTGTGCTTTGCTATTTTTGGGTTAAAAATATATTTCTTTTCCTCCTCTTTCTCACCTCACTCTCAATGTATTTGGTATTTTATATTAATCCATGTCATCTCTTTATTAATGTGTTAGTTTTCTATTTTTTTAGTGCTCACCCTAGAGATTATAATACATGTCCTTGACTTATTAAAGTCTAATATAAATTAGTATTTTTACCACTTGAGAGAAAATGCAGGAACCTTAGGCCACTTACATGCTATTGTCATCTGGTAACATCTGGTATTTTAATTCTTTGTGCATTTCAAACTCCACAGATTATTGTTTTATAGAGACAATGTTTGTTTAGACTAACCATGTCTTTTTTTCTCTCCATTTGCCTCCATTTCTTCCTGTATCTCCAGGTTTCTGTCTGGGATCCATTTTCTTCTGCCTCCAAATCATTCTCTTTTTAAAAAAATTTTTTTAAGTTTTTAAAAAAATTTTTTTTAAAGATTCTTTTTTTTTCTTTTTTAAGATTTTATTTATTTTTATTTTTAGAGAGGGAAGGGAGGGAGAAAGACAGAGAGAGAGAAACATCAATGTGCGGTTGCTGGGAGCCATGGCCTGCAACCCAGGCATGTGCCTTGACTGGGAATCGAACCTGTGATGCTTTGGTTCACAGCCTGTGCTCAATCCACTGAGCTACGCCAGCCAGGGTTAAAGTGTTTTTTTTTTTTTTAAGATTTTATTTATTTATTTTAGACAGAGGGGAAGTGAGGGAGAAAAAGAGGGAAACATCAATGTTTGGTTCCTCTGGCACGCACCCTACTGGGGACCTGACCTGGCCTGCAACCCAGGCATGGGCTCCGACTGGGAATCGAACTGGCGACCCTTTGGTTCACAGGCTGGCACTCAATCTACTGAGCTACATCAGCTGGGGCCAAATCATTCTTTACTAATTTCTTTGATAGAGGTGAGCTGTTGATGAGTTATTAGTTTTTATCTATCCAAAATATCTGTTTCACCTCCATTTCTGAAAGATAGTTTTCACTGGGTGTGTAATTTCAGGCTGGCAAGAGAAGGCAAGAAGGAGAGAAGGGAGTGAGTGGAACAAACTAAAAAACCAACAGTAAGATGGGAGTTCTGAAGCCAACGACACGGCAATTATATTAAACGTAAGCAGATTAAATACTCTGATTGAAAGACAAATGTTAACACATTCGATTAATAAAAACTAATCATATGCTGCTTGCAAAAGAGATATGTTCAATATGAGGATACAGAAACGGGAAAAGTAAAGGGATGGAGAAAATTAAACCGTGCAAATACTAACCAAGAGTTAAATGGGGCAGCTACATTAATATCAGCAAAAGTAAAATTTAAGAGGAAAAACAAAAAGCAATGCAAAAGATAAAGAGAGCCATTCAGTTTGTTTTTTAACATTTTTTATTGTTGTTCAAACAGTTTTCTGCCTTTCCCATTCAGCTTCTTAAAAATATTTTATTAATTTAATTTTAGAGAGGGAAGGGAGGAAGAAAGACAGAGAAACATCACGTGTGGTTGCCTCTCATGAGCCCTCTACTGGGGATCTGGCCCTCAACCCAGGCATGTGCCCTGACTGGGAATCAAACCGGTGACCCTTTGGTTTGCAGGTCAGCACTCAGTCCACTGAGCTGCGCCAGCCAGACCATAAAATAAAGAGAGCTATTCATAGTTTTAAAACATGTTCAATTTATCAAACAGATACAACAATTCTAAATTTTCATACAATGAATAATGTAGCCTCAAAACCTATAAAGCAAAACTCAAAAGAACTAAGAGGAGAAATAGACACATCCACAATCCCTCCTTCAGTAACTGATACCAAAGCAGGTGAAAAAATAGTAAAAACTTCACATACTGACAGGAACATCACAGAGGTGACGCTGCCTTCTCTTCATGGCATGTGGTCAGATGGTTCATAGCCGTTTCATTTCTCATGGCTTAGGATGGTGTCTGCTGGGCTCCCTCACTGTAAACTTCCTCTTTTTCCCATTTGTATATGTATCCTCTGGGGGAGTCACTTTGAAATATGCAGATATAAAATTCTACAGCAAACTTTTAATCTACTCTATTATTTATATCAGTATAGACTTGCGGACTCTTGTTCTATTAAGTGGGCCACAGAAATACAACCCTCTAATTAATATCAACTTATTACAGTCGATAGTTATTTTTTAATTTAATCTTTATTGCATTTTTTAAAATTATGTTTTAGTTCCCTTATGCTCCTTCCTCCCCTCAATATTATTTTGATGTTCAAATTTTTCCTGATTTGTCCAGTGGGCACTCCTTTAGATATGTCCCTTCATTCTTTGTACACTTTCTTACTTTGGGGCAGAAGATGACATGTGAGACTCATCCCGTATTTTCCCGGGTCTGAAATTAGTGATTTCCTGAAGGAGCCTTGGTTCTCTTTAATGGAGAATATGTAGAAACAAAGATGGGGCGCTAGGTGTGCCCACACTTCTTGGAATGTCTTCGTTCTGAGCTCAGTAGACACAGCTGGAAGTCTGCGTGTTCATGCACGTACTAACACAGACACGTACATCCACATCTATAAGTGGGACATGTTGAAACATCCCATTTATTTGTACACCTGTGTATAGATATCAGCTATCACAAACTCTAAGTTCTCTCCAACACTATAAGATCCATCCTAGTTTTCTCCCTTTCTCCCAAATATTCTCCCAAAGAATATTTGAAATTCTTTTCTCCAACAGTGAGAAATCTGGCTTTCATTGTTTTTTCTGTTTGTTTGGGACATGGGTTAATAAGATTATATACAATAGGTTGCAAGTGTATCGTTGTTTTTAAATACCTTTCCTTCTCTTTATGTATCTGATCAATACCTGATCAATTCCAGGAGTTGTATTGATCAGAACATATCTGATTAATTCCAATTGGCTATCTATCGCTGCATAACAAATTACCCTACAACATTGTGGCTTAAAACAACAAAAAGCACTGATCATCATGCAGCTTCTGTTGGTCAGGAATTCGGGACAACTTAAGCTGAGGGTTCTGGCTTGGGGTCCCCCGTGAGTCTGCGATCATGTGTCAGCCAGGGTGTGTTGTTTGAATGAAGCCTTGGCTGGGGCTGGAGGGTTTGCTACCCAGATGGCTCACTCATGCCACAACCCTTCTTTCAGTGACAGATATAACCAGCAAATGCAAAATTAGCAATAAATCCTGGAGCAGGTGCAGGTGCCCTGCTGGTGAGGGCTCGGTTTCGTGCCTTGTAAACCTGTCGTCCACTGGCTGCCTGAGTGTCCTCAGTGTGGCAGCTGTTTCCCCAGAGTGAGCGCTCCAGAGAGAGCGAGGGGGTCAGGAGCGTTCGGTCCATAGCAGTGGGATTTCAGCTTTCCTGTTAGACCCCTGTTCTCAGATGTCCTTCCTCAGAACTCCCAGCCTTCTGCCTCCTCCCCAGTGGAGCCAGAAGTGGGGAGAGCCCACCTGCATGAACACCTTGATGTGTTCACTGCTTTTTTGTTCGAAGTCCATATCCCTACTAGATGGTGTCCCTGGGGCCTGGCATGGGACCAGTCCCGTGGTAGATGCTCAGCAAATATGAATGGATTATTTGCACTGCACTCATTGTAAACTATTCGGAAACTTATCTGAATAGTTTCTGTGGAGGAACGTTCAAGCTTCACACAAAATCTGATGCAGAGTCATTGCTGCACTTGCTCAGTCATTTTGAATGAGACAGCCCCACAGTACACATGCTCACTCAACGGCGTCCACTGGCCCTGCTGACTAGTACAGTGAGGTTATCATTGTTCACACATGCGCATTCCAGTCCACTCTCCTCGGCTGCCAGGTTACATGGATGTCGCACAAACCGTTCTTGTTATGTTAACAATGGCTGGACTTTTTCCGGACAGGCCCCATGTGAAGGAATCTTCTTCCCTGGGAATCCCTCCCTAATCCCTGTGTCTAGCCAAAGTCCTGTCTGATGCTCTCACAACCCCCCACCTCAGCTTCCTTCTCCCCTAGCACTGGTCACGTGGGCTCTGGTGCCCATGGGTCCTCACGGGCAGCACGGGGTCTTGTCCTTCTCTATGTCCCCAGCAGCAGGCAGGTCCTGGTCCAGACAGTGGTCCCGAAAACGTGTAATGAATGGGTGAAAACATGAACAACCACTTCTGAGGGTAGGATTGGAGCCTGGGCAAGTCTTCCCAGCTCAACTCTAAACACCAAACGTGTCCGAGCTGGCAGATCTCTTAGAGATTAAGTCCCAGCACCAGCAGCGTGGGAACCACCGGCGTGCTCGCTGGAAATGCAGCTTCTCAAGCCCCACCTCAGACCCCTGAGTCAGAATCTGCCTTTTAAAAAGATTCCAGATGATTTGAATGCACATGAAAAGGTGATGCTCTGGCTGGTGTGGCTCAGTGGATTGAGCCCTGGCCTCAGAACCAAAAGGTTGCCGGTTCAATTCCCAGTCAGGGCGCATGCCTGGGCTGCAGGTCAGCTCCCCAGTTATGGGCGTGTGCGAGAGGCAACCATGCATTGATGTTTCTCTCCCTTTCTTTCTCCCTCCCTTTTCCTCTCTCTATGAGAAAATTTTTTTAAAAAAAATGAAAAAAGGTGAGAAGCACTGCTCTGGTGGGCCCCACCTCTCCTTTTATAGGAAAGAAAACCAAGGCCTGCAGAGGGGAGGGGCCTTGCAAGGCAGTGCCAGGGCTGGGACTTCAAGCCAGGCAACCTCCTCCTAGGTGCCAGGCTTCTGCCCCCACCCTCACCTTCAGCCACCCTCCCATACACTCCTTGCGCTGCACCTTTGTAGCTGGCTCCGCCTCAGATCCCAGACCCTTCCCTTTCCACGTCCTGTGGTCTTGGCGAGGAGCTCGCACTCCCCCTAGTGGGAGTAGAAGGTATGGGCGGGCCAGAGAGGCCCTCATCTTCACTATTTTTTCTTGACACCCCTTACTCCGCCTGCAGGCAATTTATTCCTATCCTTGTACCAAAGCCACGCTTCTCCTGAGCAATTGCTTTGTCTTCACTCATTGGCCTTGGAGATTGTATAAATGGCTCTGGTTCCCTCTTTGTGTCACCTGCAAGGACACTTAGAGCCGAGGTGTGGTCCTCCATATCAAGAGTACAGTGATGAGGGAACCCAGTGCCTCATATCAAAAGAACTTTGTGCCATGTACCCCCAAAGTTAAAACCCCAATTAACGGAAATATCCTTAATGTTTTCTAAAATTTATTTGAGACACACAGAGAGAGAAACATCAGTTTGTTGTCCCTCTTGTTTACGCATTGTTTGATTCTTGTATGTGCCCCGACCAGGGATCGAACCCACAACCTTGGTGTATTGGGACGAGGCTCCAACCAACTGAACTACCGGGCTAGGGCATCCTTAAGGTTTTACTCCCTCAAAATTATACTCCCTTTGATTATTTTTAAATACTGTCTTTTCAAATGTATATCTGAATCTTTCGTCACATGAATACCTTATTTTGTTTACTGTGACTCTTGTTTTCAAAATATATGCGTGCCTGGAATCACTTTTCAAATCTGCATTATAGGAGTCTCCCTCCCTCTGCCTGTCCACGGGATGTATGGAAAGATGTGGTGAGAATGTGTAAGTGTGTGTGTGTTCCGTGCGTGAAATTCTGAGTTGCGCCCACGTACGAGGAGCCTGCAAAACTGATGGGGTGAGAACCACGACACGTCATCACTCAGACAGGGCTGGCAGATGCTCCTCTCCCTTCTCTGTGCCTGAGTAGGTTACTTTTGAAAGGCCATCTTCAAAGTTTCCTGAGTCTGTGGTCTTATTTCCACCATAATAGATCCCTTATGGTCTGTATTTTAACTTCATTCCTGCTTTTTTTGTGCTCCTCAGTCCTTGTGATTTTTTGCAGCAAGGCCTGGGGCAAACCAAGCCAGCCTACCTGCAATCCAGCTGCCCAACTCCCTGGCCAGGCCCCTTGTTCTTCCAGTATCAGCCAGAAGGTGGCGATAGTGTGCCTCCAAATGTCAGGTCCCAGAGTATGGGTCCAGGTAACCTCAGGCATTGGGTGGACAGTGGCTTCAGATGGAGGCCTTGGGGACAGTGGAGGGAAGAGGCTGGGGCAGAAGTGAGCTAAGAAACAGCAGCATCAGCATCTTGTAGGCGGGGATGAACCTCAGGCTTCCTGAGCTAATTAACGTCCGGTAAAAATATTCTGGGCCAATGCCAGGAGTAAATGAGAGAATGGATAGAATGTACTCAGTGCCTAGCACAGAGTAGGTGCTTAGGATAGGTTGGAATCCTCCTCCCTGGTGTTGTTCTGGAGGCATGGGTGGCTCTGCTCCCTAAAGGACCAGTGCCTGGGTTCCAACCCAGAACCATGCAGCCACCACTGCATTTCTCCCCTGGCATCGGGAGCCCCTCTGTCTGCAGGACAGCCCCCTGCTCTGCGGCAGCTGCTCTCTTTCCTTGGTGAAATCAGTGGTGCAGGGGGTGGAAAAGATGGTAGAAATAGATGCAGCTTGTTGCACTTCCCCCTGTTCCTCTGATTCTCCTCCCAGGAGAGGAAGTGAGCTGGAGGGGCACTTTGCCAGGGGCCTGTGTGACCCCAGCAGTGAGCTTCAGTGGAAAGAGCCTGGGCAGCGGAGTTTGCACACACAGCTCAGACTAAACACCGGACTCCAGTGTCAGGCAGACCTCAGACCTGTGTTGGCATCTGGACACTGGGGCTTCCTGACTTCCTGACCTTTCACAAATGACTTAATTTCCAGCAGCCTCAGTTTCCTCATCTGTAAGGTGGGGAGAGGAATAGTCATGAGACTTCAATGAATGAATGTGAGTAGGGTGCTCAGCCTGGCACCGGGGCTAGTTTCAGTGAAAGCTGCTAATCACTATTGTTCTCTTTTGTGGAGTGACTGGGAGCGAGCAGCTTGGTCCTGTGGAGTCTTGGTTTCCTTATTTGCAAAATTAGGTTGTGGAGAACTGCCCCCCTGGGTTGCTGAGCGGATGAAGGGAGCCAGCACGTGTATGTGGCCCCTTGGACAGTGGCCTGAAGTTGCCCTGTCACTGTGGGTTGGATTAGAATCATAAGAACCCAGAGATGGAAGAAAGAACTCTTTCTAATCCCTTATACCACATCCCCTCTAAGTGGGTGCCCTGTGTCTATTTGAATGCTTCCAGGGATGAGTGGCTCACCATTTCCACAGAAGCCCTCTCCCTGCATCCTTGTTCTGGTCATGACAATGCCCTTCTTTAAGGAGGGCCAATATTCATCTCCTAGTAGTTTTCCAGCCAGGAATTGAACATATTCCGAACTTTGATCTCCCAGGGCCATCGCTAACTCCTTACTTCCCTCCCCCATGACTTCTGCTAAATGGATTAGCCCTCCAGCCTTTGCACAATTAGATTCTGGACCTGGCAAGCAGGAGAGGGGATGAGGTACCGTAAAGTTTTCCTGCAGTTTAAAGGGGTAATTAACTGCTTCCATGCCAGTCCTGGAAAGTCAGTGAGTAGTGTGAGAGGCGCTTCTGCTGGGGTCAGCGATGTTTATGGAGTCACTGTACCTGCTGTCAAGGCTGCCTGGTGCCCTGAGCAGTGCCCACGGGCTGCAGATGGGGAAACTGAGGCTCAGAGGGTAAGTGGCCAGACTGGGAGCTCTGCCTATAGATGCGTTTGTTCATTCATTCGAATGTTCTCTGAGCCCTCACTCTGTGCCAGGCCCTGTGCTGGCCCTAGGAAACTACTGTGAACAAGACAGAGATTTTGTGCTGGACGAGTGTATTAAGAGGGAGCTGGAAAGATGCCTTGTTCATCCACCCATCTGTCTGAGTTCATCTGTCCATCCATCCCACAGAAAACATGTACTGAATGCTTAGAATCAGGGATCCCCAGAATTCAAGGGTTCTCAGAATCTGGACCCAGTGTCAGCTCTCAGTCTCTGTTTCTTATGCTGTGCAATATCCTCTCTCCTCAGGGCAATGGGGGCCCTCCTGTCCCAGCCCCTGCATTTCGTAGCAGCAAACTGCACCCCCCATCCTGGGGGTGAACAGACAGATGATCCAGGCTCAGCCCATCGGTGCTTTCCAGGATTCTGGCTGTGGTGATCAGCTCAGGGATGGCCCCAGACCTACATTAGGCTGATCAGGACCCATGCAGCTCCATCCCAGGACTCTGGTTTGAGACGTGAAGGAAGAGCACTGTCCCTTCCCCTGGACTTGGTGTTGAGGTGATGGGAGCTGCTGGAAGTCACCCCAGGGAGCTGCAGAATGGAGACACCCCAGGCAGATCAGGAAGGGACCAGCGACCCTAAGGACATTACTCGAGCCCTGAATTCACTTATGCCTGAAGCCAGATCCATCTGTGATGTGAGCTATGTTCAGTTTAAGCCAGTCTGGGTTTTGAGTGATTTCAACCAAAGAGGCTGCCCGATTCCGGCCCAGTCCTTCTCCGAGGAGCTCACCCTGGGCGGGCACCACAGTCCTCAGTTTCTGTTGTCATGTCAGCACCTCCTGCTGTCCCCTCAGCTCCTGGCTCCGACTCCCCACTCCCCAAGGTGAAGAACAGCCTCCCTCAGCCCGCCTCAAGGAGTCAGCCTTCTCGACCAGGTCCAGTTCCTCCTGAGGTCCCTCCTCAGCTCTGTCCCCTGCTCTCAGTTCTGCCTCAGAACATGGAACAAGCCCATCGTCACTGAGAGACCCTTCCTTGGGTGGTCACCTGAGGGTCCTGCCCACAGAAGATGCTTCCTGTGTTGAGAAATGGCCTCCTGCCCCCACACATCCCTCTAGAAGTCAGCCTGCCACTCATCCCTCGCAAAGTTTGTCTTCTAAATACTCCAGAGTACCCCACTCTTCCCACCAAAGCAGCATCGGTTGAGACTGCATCCCCTGTCACCTGGCATCATTCCCAATGGAGGCTCACCCTTTGGAACTTAAGAACTCAGGAGGCCATCCTCCAGTCTCTGGCTTGTGGTAGGGCGTGGTGGGAATGCGTCCAGCTTCCAAGAGAAGGGGAGGGAAAGAGGACTTGAAGTCCCACAGGCAGGATGCATATCCCTTCATCCTTGTTTCAGTTGTGTTTCCTGCTGTGCCTGGCGTTTGTAAGTCTTTGCTGCTCAAGCCCTCCAAGAAGAAACGGATGCTCTTATGCCCATGGGCATAGCCATATCTACTTGTAAGACCCGGTGTTCTGAGTCCAGATCTCTGACCACGCCAGACCCCTCTGAGACCTGGGCCTCCCCTCCTCCTTGTCTCCCCTGCAGGCAGTTCAGGTTTAGCCCCAAACTGACGCACCCGCATTTTGCCGTGTATAATGCACACCCATGTTTTCGGCACATTATACATGGGATTATTATACCCATGGTGTGTAATCATTAGGCCCATGTATAATGCACAGCCTTATTTTTCCTTCAAAAATTGGGGCAAAAAAAGTGCTCGTTATACATGGCAAAATATGGTACTTCTCTGTTAGACCCCGTCTTCCAAACATTTGTCAAAATCTTTTCTTCTGCTGGTGCTTCCTGACCCATCCCCTTGTCCTTATGAGTAGGTGATGCCAGCTTGACGGGGTCCGTGGAGGGACAGGGGGTACGTGCCTGTGGCCCATCCGCCATATCTGAGTGACTCAGAGCCAGAGTTCAGGAGGGAGTGGTCTGCACTTCTCCCTCTCTCTCCACCCTGCCCCACTGGCTCCTGTCCTCACCGCTTCACCGAATGCCCCTTGCCGGGTCCCCAGCACCCAAACCCACCAGACTGTTTTTTTGTCCCAACGTGACTCGATGTCTGGGCAGCGCCTGACATAATCAAGCACACTTTCCTTCTCCTGTCTCCTGCCTTGGCTTCCAGGAGGGACACACGTCACCGAGAGACCCTTCCTGCGTTTCTCCAGACTTCTGGCCTCAGCTTCCGGATCTAATTTGCCGGCGTCTCTTTCTTCTGCTTCCTCTAAATTATTCCTATTCCCCAAGGATCCGTTCTTAGTCCCCCTCACCTATGGTTTCCCTGAGCCTGCTCATCCATTCCCATGGTTCTATTCCAAACGCTGGTCTCTGCCAAAAGCAGACCTCCAGCGCTGGCCTCGCGCCTGGATCCCAGACCCCCACCGCCAGCTGCCTTCTGGACGACTCTGCTGGGATGGCTTCCTGTCAAGAGCCAGACTGCTCCCCCTCCCGAACCTGCCTCTCTTCCCGTGCCCCTGACTCGGGAAAGGCCACCACCGTCTGTCTAGTTGCCTGGAAACTTGAATGTCATCTTCAACTGCTCTATTTTCTCAGTTTCTACACTCAACTGATCACCAGGGCCCACTCACTTTACGTCTTTAACTAACCCCTGTGTGCCTGCCCACTTCTCCCTCCGCGGGTCTCCCTGCCTTCCATCCCCGTGGCTGCCCTTCTCCCGCGAAACTGAAAATCTGATCATGGCCTCAGACTGAGGTGTTTCCTGAAACACCACTAAGGACTCCGTACCACCTGGGAATTAAGTCCAAATGGCCCCTAAGGCTGGAGTTGCTGGGTTTAGCAAATAAAAATATAGGATGTCCAGTTAAATTTGAATTTCAGATAAACAATGATTTATTTCATATTTTATTTTATTTTATTTTTTAAGTTTAGTTTAGTTTCGTTTAGTTTAGTTTAGTTTAGTTTCGTGTAAGCATGTCTGATGCCATATTTGGCATTAGGACTTCTGTGATCCGGACCCTTCCCAACCCCGCAGCCTCATTTCTTGCTGTGCTGCATTTCCCATAGGACAGTGAGGACAGACAGAACTCCTTCCAAGCCTTGTCCCCAGGCTCTCCTTGCCTGCTGCTACCACCACCCCGAAACGCCATACTTCCCTCTCATCCTGGGCAACTTCTGCTCAGCCCGTGGTTCTCAGCACCCAGGGGTTTGCTTCTCCAGGAAGACTCACTGCTGCTCGCAGTGCTCTGGGCTCCTTCCCTGGGCCACAGAGGCCCTGTGTTTCCCTGGATGGCGGTACTCTGCCCTCTGATTGTCATGTCAGTTTGCTCTTTGTCTCTCTCCCCTGCAGCCAGGAGTCCCCGGCAGCTCTGTGACTTTCCCCAGCCCACATCTGGCCCAGCCCGCATGGCCTCATCCAGCTGGATACTCCCGAGGGCCCAGAGCCTTGGCCAAGGCCCCAGCTTTCTTCTTGCTGTCTTGGCCTTGGTCCCAGTCTGATGGTTCACACCCCCTTTGTGCCTGTGTTCCCACAAAAAGTGGCCTCCACCCCCAGCCCCCTGCCCAGGGCCAGATTACAGAATGCTGAGACAATGGAGGCTCCAAGCCAAATTTCCAACAGGCCTGCTATTAAATCTCCCCCAGCATCTGCTTGTACATCTTGGGGCAGAAGCTGGCAGCTGTGGCCACAGAGAACATGTTTCTCTCACCCTGAGTAGGTCTGGGTCTTGGTGGGAGTAGAGGGGAGGGAGCTCAGACCTGATGTTTGGACACCTGGGTTTGAATCCCAGTCCTGCACTTTTCTAGCTGCCTGGAGACTTGGGCAAATGAACACCCCCCACTTAAGCCTCAGTTCTGTTGTCTGTAAAATGGGAATAATAATGTTTATGTCACAGGACCCACCATCAAAGAAGCATGCCTAACACACACGAGGACGTACACCAGCAAACAGGACATGTGGTCTGGGACTTTCCGTGTGACAGGGGACCTCCAGGTCCTTCACTAGCACAGGAAGAATTCCAAGGACGTGTTGGAAGAAGAGCAAAGCAAGATTTGTTCAGAGGAAAACAAAGAGCCCAGGGCGCCCGAGCCGCTGTGAAAACAGCAAAATGCGCAGATCCGAGTGGACGCGGGCCAGCTCGTGCGTGAGTCGCGCATGCGCTCAGTTAGTTCTTGGGGCTCCACATGATGCCAGGGCGGACAGGCTCCGAGCTTTACGAGGCAAGTTGCGCTCTGTCTTCTGGTTGGAAGGGAGGGGATCTTGTTCCGAACGTGGTCCTTTCCGGAAGTGTCCCGGTGTGTGACCCCTCGGCCCCCTTCTACGCGTGGCGTCAATTTTTATTATAATGATGGTATAATGAGCTTTGAGGTCGTTCTCTGGTCAGTTTTACCTCCAGCTTGGATTAGTCTGGTTCTGGGTGTTTTTTTAAATCCTCATCCAAAGACATTTTTTTCATTGCTTTGAGAGAGAAGCGCTGATGTGAGAGAGAAACACAAATTGGTTGCCTCTCGTACGTGCCCCCGGCATGTGCCCTGATCAGAATTGCATTGGTGACCCCTCGCGGAGCCACACGGGCCAGGGCACAGCTGGTTTTGTTATCTACCTCCCTGGGGTGGTTTGAACCACCTGCTCTCAGGTATCTTTGGTGAAGGAGTACAGAGTGTTGTGACTTGGTAGCTGGCTATTCATGACTCAGCCAGTCCGGCCTTAACCACCTGTTTGTTCGGTCATCTGCCTCACTTTCCTCATTCCACTAGCCAGGAAATTTTCTTACTTTCTGACTAACGTGCCTCAGCTCTGACCTTTGTTCGCCTTTCTGGAGGCTGGTGGGAGCAGGACCCAGGGATCAGAGCTCTGCTGTCGATGTCTTCTCCCAGAACCACTCAGCAGGTGCGAGCAGCCTTCTTCGGAGAAGAGGGCAGGGTGATCAGACCCGTCTCTTCCTGTAGCACAGGCCTGGGGAAGCATCTCCAAGGTGACACCCTGCGGGCGCAGCAGAGCTGGCAAGTCGAACTAAAGGTGAGGATGGCTAAATAGGGAAGCAACAAAGGACGGAGGACAGAGCACAGGGCCAACAGTTGGAAGAGCTGGGGCCTCTGGTCCCCTCACGTCTGTCCCCTCCCCCCACCCCTGACACGCACCCTCAGACCCCAGCAGACCTGTCCTTGCTACGGACCAGGCTGTGCTGACCCACTTCCAGCTTAGGGGGCCAGGGTCTCTGCGAGATATTCCTGGGGAACTTCTCAGTCCTCCTCACCAGACAGATCATTGATTTCCTGAAACTATTAAGTTCCAAACTGCAATGCAAAGAAAAAAAGAATGAAAAAATAAGGAACAGAGTACCCCAAAACTGTGGGACAATTACGAAGGGTGTAACATGTGGAATGGGCACACCAGGAGAAAAAAAGAGAGAAAGGAATAGAAGAAATTTTGTAAGTAATAAAGACTGAGAGTTTTCCAAAATTAATGACAGACTCTCTCTGCCTCCCCTCCAAACTGCAAGTGCCTCCAGGCAAGAGTCTGTCAGTTTGCAAATAACAATAACCCAAATGTTCAGGATAACATTTACTAGGTGTTTGAAACACACACACACACACGCATGTGTGCACGTGCACGCACACACAGTTCTAGTTCTAACTCCAACATGTAAAGTGCTTCAGCATCCTCATTTACATATTCACAATAACAAAGAGCTGAACATCTCAGGCCAGTGTGGCTCAGTCTGGTTGGGCATCATCCTGCAACCTGAAAGGTTACTGGTTTGATTCCAGGTCAGGGCACATGCCAGGGTCAAGTTCATTCTGCAGCTGGGTGCATGCAAGGGGCAACCAACTGATGTTTCTCCCTCACGTCGATGTTTTTCTCCCTCTCTTTCTCCCTTCCTTCCCTTCTCTCTGGAATCAATAAAAGAAAAAAGTTAAAGAAAAAGCTGAACAAACTGCAAATCTTAGCTCCCTCAGAGAACTGAAGTCATGGGGCAAACGTTACCCTAAAAACTGGAGAGACAAGGAACAGAATCACAGCCGCCCAGGGAAACGGAAACGCTGGGGCTGGGGCTGGGGCCTGGGCTGGAGCTGGCAGGAACACTTCTGACGGTAATTGGTAGGTTGCTGGAGGCTCAATGTGGATGAGGCTGAGAGTCAAAAACTACTAGGGGCCGGTCTTAGGGCCCGGCCATGTTAGTGGGTTTCTCTCAGGCAGCCTACCAGGTACTCACAGAGAAGACTGGAGAGAAATCCGTCCAGCTTCTGGCAGGGAAAAACAAAACCCTGTGGAAATAGATCCAGATGTTGTCTGTGACAACCCAGTCCTGCCCCCAAGGAAAACTGCTTTACTAGAGCCTTATCTGATCTGGGTGAAGGGCAATTAGACTCCTCCAGACTTCCTGGCCCACGTGAGGGGTGGGGAGGGAGCAGGGGAGGGAACTAGGAAATGCTTCTGAAGATCACAGCCGGGGGACTCAGATGCACTACAAAAACAAAACAAAACAAAAAGGGAACAATGGGATTTAATCATAGGACTATAGAGTGCTTCCCCTCCCCAATGTGTTACCACCACAACAGCAAGTATAATAATAATAGATTATATTTTAGAGCTCTGCAAGGCAAAGACACCTATTAAGAAAGAATTCACAGCATAGGGAATATATCCAATGATGTCGTAACAACTGTGTATGGTGTGGAGGGGTTGCTAGACTTAGGGGGGCGTCACTTCGTAAGCCACATAAATGTCTAACCACTATGCTGCATGCCTGAAACTAATATAATATCGAATGTCAACTGTAATCGAAAAAGAAAAAGAACACATTTTTAGGGAAAACCAAAGACAACAGGAGGGCAACAGCAAGGAATTAGAAGAAACTGGAACCTCTGGCTCCTGTGACCACAAAGTGTTAAAAACAGCCCCGCTCCTGGTCAGGTTAACATAAAACCTCACACTAAAATCCTCATTAACCTCGGTTCCTAGTGCCAGATATATCATGGCCGGCTTGATACATCGTGGCCAGCTTTCCACAAAAAATTACAAGGCATGCTAAAGACAGAGAGAGAGAGAGAGAGAGAGAGAGAGAGAGAGAAGGCAAAGCAAGCACCAGAACAAGACTTAGGTGTGATACAGATTTTGGAATGATCACATAAAAGGATTGGAAATAACTGATTCACATCGTAAGGGCTTTGATGGAGAAGTGAACAACACACAAGCACAGATGGGCAATGTAAGCGGAGGTGGAATCTCTAAGAGAGAATCGTGAGGAAATGCAGGACATCGGAAATCCAAGACACTGTAACAGAAATGCAAAGTGCCTTTGGTGGGCTCATTCGTAGGTTAGACACAGCTAAGGACAGAACTGGTGAACTTGAAGACCTGTCAATAGAAATATAGCAAATTGAAATGCAAAGAGAAAAAAGAATAAGCAAAAACAGATCACCCTGGCTGGTGTGGCTCAGTGGGTTGAGCACCGGTCTGCAAACCTATAAAGGTCGCCAGTTGGATTCCTGGTCAGGGCACAAGCCTGGGTTGCAGCCAAGTCCCCCATTGGGGGCGTGCAAGAGGCAGCCTTCTCTCACACATCAATGTCTCTCTCCCTCTTTCTCCCGCCCTCTCCCTCTTCTAAAAAAATAAATGAATAAAATCTAAAAAAAAAAATCCCAGGCACATGTGGTTCAGTGGATTGAGTACTGGCCTGTGAACCAAAAGGTTGCTGACTCAATTCCCAGTCAGGGCACGTGCCTGGGTTATGAGCCAGGTCCCCAGTTGCAGGTGTGTGAGAGGCAACTGGTTAATGTATCTCTCACACATTGATGTTTCTCTTTCTCCCTCCCATCCCCTCTCTCTAAAAATAAATAAATAAATAAAATCTTTGAAATAAATAAATCACATTGAAAAAAAGAGGTAATTAAAAAAAAAAGACTATCCAAAAACCGTAGGAATATTATATATGTGCAATGGGAATACCAGAAGGAGAAGAAGAAAAAGGCACAGAAGAAACTTTGGAAATAACAGTGGCTGAGAACTTTTCAACATTAATGGCAGACCCCAAACCACAGATCTAAGACACTCAAAGAACAACAAGTGTATAAATGCTGAAAAATTGACACCTAGGTGTATCACCAGACACTGGGGACACAGAAACATCTTGAAAGAAGCCAGTTATGAAAACCACCCGAACTGCAGAGGAATAAGGATAAGAATTACATCGGACTTCTCAGCGGAAAGCACGCCCCAAGAAGAGAGTGGCGTGAAATGTTTCAAATGTTGAAAGGAGAAAAGAGCACCAACCTAGGACTGTGCACACAGCAACCTTGGGCTTCAAAAGCGAAACAGGAAAACTCTCTCAGCCAAACGCACACGGAGAGGATGTGTGGCCAGGAGGCCTGCCTTGCAAGAAATGCTAAAAAAAAGTTCTTCAGAAAGAAGGGAAGTCATATAAGCTGAAAACTTTAATGTACCTGAAGGAAGAACGTCAGGGAAGGAGTTTTGTGGTTTTTTGTTGTTGCTGTTGTTTCAACACGGTCAGTCAAGTCTGGCCACAAGAGGACACGCAGGAGAGGACAGGGAAACAAAGCTGATTATACTGACAGTTCCTAGAGACAGGGCACGGCATGCCACACAGGGCCACGTGGGACACCAGGGTGGTCAGGAGACGGAAGACAGGAGTGCAGGAAGGAAGCAGGTAGGTCCCGGCTTTTCATGGGGTTTCTGTAGAAAAGGAAAGTCCGGGCAGAGTAAACAGTTTAAGATGGACTAGTCTGAATGTTTCGGGAGCTTTGGGCTAGAGGGTTGGCCTGTAGCTGCTTAGCACTGGCCCCGTGAAGATTAAGGTGGAGGGATATTATCTCCTGGTCTCCTGGGGTGCAAGGGCCAGATGAGGGGCTGAGCCTCTGGGTGGGTTAGTTTGCAAAGGAAATGCATGCTCCTGGCTGAGCCCTCCGCTTTAAGATTGTCTAGCCCAAGGAGAGGAAGTCTCTCCTCAGCGGAAAAGGTTTTCGTTTGTTTGTTTCTTTGTTTCTAAAATGTCAAGGGTGTGGGGGAACGGGTTAAGAGGTGAAGGGATTAAGAAGTATGAATAGGTAGTTACAGAATAGCCATGGGGATGTAAAGTACAGTACAGGAAATGGAGCAGCCAAAGCACTGATACACGTGACCATGGACATGAACACTGGTGCGTGGTTTGCCTGAGGGAGTGAAGGGTGCTGGGTGAAGGGGTGTTGGGGGGAAAATCAGGACAATTGTAATGGCACAATCAATAAAACATAATTTTAGAAAAAGATGTCATAACAACATACTAGACGGAGACAATTTTTTAATAAATAAAAATTTAAAAATAGAATAAAAATGGAAAATTTAAAAATAGGTCCAATCTATATAGAAGGAATAAGTGAAGGTAAGATAATATCTTTGTTTTTTCTTATTCTTAGTTGATCTCATAGGTCACTGCCCTAACTAGTAACAGGAGCCACGTGTGTTGGGCAACTGTAGCATGCGGGTAAGTTAAAAGAATGACAGTAGCCTTACGTACATTTATGCTATATGAAGGGGCAGGAGGGCTATGGAACCCTCCTGACGGCTCTCATGAGGAAGTCCCTCATGTGCATATTATTGGTGGCGTGGACTTTGTGCACTTCAGTCAGGCACCGTCTGCATGGTTCTCCTCCAAACACTCACTGTGTATCTTTTGTAATTAATGATTGTCTTGTGCGTGTGGGGAGGATACTTTAAGATGGTGCAAATACCCTGTTTCTCTTCATATGCCAGCCCACCAATTTTAGCATCTATCCAATCCTCATACTTGCTGTTTGCCCAATGGTTAATTTCTATTTTCACTATTCCTTCTACATTTCTTTTCTTTTTTTTTAGAGAGGGGAGGGAGGGAGAAAGAGAGAGAGAAATATCAATGTGTGGTTGCTGGGGGCTGTGGCCTGCAACCCAGGCATGTGCCCTGACTGGGAATCGAACCTGACTGTGATGCTTTGGTTCACAGCCCGCGCTCAATCCACTGAGCTACGCCAGCCAGGGCTCCTTCTACATTTTTTTCTTTTTTTTTAATTCTTTATTTTATTGATTATGCTATTACAGTTGTCCCATTTTCCCCCTTCACTCCCCTCCACCCTGCCCACTCCCTCTCACCCACATTCCCCCCTTTAGTTCATGTCCATGTGTCATAAGTTCTTTAGTGTCTACATGTCCCATACTATTCTTACCCTCTCCCTGTCTATTTTCTACCTACTGTCTATGCTACTTATTCTCTATACCTTTTCCCCCTCTCTCTTTCTCCCACTTCCCTGTTGCTAACCCTCCATTTGATGACTTTTTTTTTTCTGTTCATATTTTTAATCTTCTTTTTCTTAGGTAAGTCCCTTTAACATTTCATATAATAAGGGCTTGGTAATGATGAACTCCTTTAACTTGACCTTATCTGAGAAGCACTTTATCTGCCCTTCCATTCTAAATTAAAGCTTTGCTGGATAGAGCAATCTTGGATGTAGGTCCTTGCCTTTCATGACTTGGAATACTTCTTTCCAGACCTTTCTTGCCTGAAAGGTCTCTTTTAAGAAATCAGCTGACAGTCTGATGAGAACTCCTTTGTAGGTAACTGTCTCCTTGTCTCTTGCTGCTTCTAGGATTCTCTCCTTCATTTTTACCTTGGCTAATGTAATTATGATGTGCCTTGGTGTGTTCCTCCTTGGGTCCAACCTCTTTGGGACTCTCTGAGATTCCTGGACTTCCTGGAAGTCTATTTCCTTTGCCAGATTGGGGAAGTTCTCCTTTATTATCTGTTCAAATATGATTTCAATTTGTTGCTCTTTCTCTTCCCCTTCTGGTACCCCTATAATTCGGATGTTGGAACGTTTAAAGGTGTCCTGGAGGTCCCTAAAGCCTCTCCTCATTTTTTTGAATTCTTGTTTCTTCATTCTTCTCTGTTTGGTTGTTCCTTTCTTCCTTTTGGTCCACTCCATTGATTTGAGTCCCAGTTTTCTTCCCCTCATTCTTGGTTCCCTGTGCGTTTTCCTTTATTTCTCTTATCATAGCTTGCATTTGTTCATCTAATTTCTGACCAAAGTCAACCAATTCTGTGAGCATCCTGATCACCAGTGCTTTGAACTGTGCATCTGATAGGTCAGCTATCTCTTGGTCACTTAATAAAATTGGCTCTGGGGATTTCAATTCTGTTTGAGCCATCTTTTTTAATTTTTTATTTTCCTTTGATCTGGTTGTGGCTGTTACATAAGGCCGGCGGAGCCTCAGGTGTTCACCAGGGCGGGGCACCCCAGTTGCTGGGTTGTGACGTTGTATGTGGGGGCGGGGTCTGAGAGGGAGCAATGGTGCCTGCTCCGCTCTCTCTAGGATTTCTGTCCGCTTTGCTGCTTCCCACACTCAAAGTGGGCCCTTCTGGTGCTGGCTCCCGGGCGGGTGGGCTTGTGCACTTTCTTGGACCCTGTGGGTTTCCCCAAGGAGCCTCCTGTGAGGCTGAGAGAATCTCCCGGCCTCAGCCCTCACAGGTGTTTTCAGTCGGTGCTCTCAGGCTTTGTTTCCCGGCGCTGGGGCCCTGGGCCGTGTGGTCCGTGTCGCTGCCCGTTTTCACTTAGTTTGTCTGTGCGCGAATGTGTGACTGCAGACAGCCAGCTGCCTTGCGCCCCTCACGGGGTCTGCTTGCCGTCTCCCGAGCCCAGGGTCCGCCACCAGTCCACCAACTGCTGTCTGCGCCCTGCGCGCCGGTGTCTGCCAGCCAGCGCTTCTTCCCACCAGGACCCTTGACCCCTCTCCGTAGGCCACCGACTTTGCCGCTCCTTACTGGTCTGAATGTATGGTAGTCAGACTTCTGTTCAGTTCATTTCTCTCTGTTCTGGTTGTTTTTTGTTTCTCAATTTTTGTTGTCTTTAGTTTTGGTTGTGCGAGGAGGCACAGTGTGACTACCTATGCCTCCATCTTGGCCAGAAGTCCCTTCTACATTTCTTAATTGGAATTCTATATGAGAAAAAAGTTGTCCCTGGTGTGAGGGCTGGGTGGAGGGGGACAAAGAGGGGAACATTGGGGACATCTATAATAGTGTCCAGAATAAAAGAAAAAAGGAAAAGATGTCTCTTCTCCTTTATTTCTTTATTCGATCATTTAGTACCACAAACTTTTGAATATTCTATTCTATGAGTTATAATACATTACCATCATTATTTATTTTTTTTGCTCAAATTGCCTCAAACACGGAGTCCTTCTTTGCTTCCTATTCCCAGATGTTCCAGGCTCATCTTGCACTTTCCCTGCACCTGTCCCAGAATCACCATTTCTTCGAGGAGACTGGATTCCTTTTATTGGGGAATAGTATTTAAAACTGAAATCTGGGCACCAGGTGTCCTCATTGCTACTGGGGTGTGCTATGTTTGAATGTTCGTGTCCCCCACAATTCCCAGGTTAAAATTCTGAACCCTCAAGGTGATGGTATCAGGAGGCTGGGCCTTTGGGAGGTGATTGGGTCATGAGGGTGGAGCCCTGTGAATAGGACTGCAAAGCTCCTCACCCCTTGCACCCCGTGAGGACACCGTGAGAAGGCCGTGTCTAGGACGTGGGCTCTCACCACACATCACATCTACCAGCACTTTGACCTTGGACTTCCCCGCCCTCACAGATGTGAGAAATAAATTTTTGTTGTTTGTAAGCCACCTGGTCAATGGTATTCTGTCCTCACAGCTCAAACGAACTAAGAGTGTCATTGGTTCTCGTCTCTCCCCACAGAGAGAGCGAGGACAGATGTTCACACATACTCGTGCGCGCCCACGCACACACACACACACACACAGACCCAGCACCAGAGAATTCGTTGCAATCTTCCGCCTATACTTATTTCCAACCTCCTTCTCCACTAGCATGAAACCACATTCCACAATACACATACTTGATCACTCAACCCCAGTATATGCAAAACGCAGTTTCAGAATTGCTAACCCACACTCCTATGGAGAACAGATTTAATCACTGGAAGACAATCTTTGTGTGCGGTTCTTCTTGTCTTTAGCCTTGTAGCCTTTTTGTCTACATCTCATCAATGTTACTGTTTCCCAAAGTTGCTTAAATTAGTTCTTTTCTTCCCCGTTGCTCTCAGTGTGGAGACATTACTCATTTGTCGTACTATAAGGTTCATCTGTTACTGTCTGAGGAACGTTTGGGGGTCCCCTGCATCCTGGCTGCTTCTATCTGCCTTGTTGGTTCTGGGGCGTGTGAAATGTCACCATGGTTCTAGGAGCCAGAGCCACACAACGGGCAGACTCGGGAAATGTCACTGACCCTTACTGATCCTTACGTCTTCCCATTCCCTCTTCCTCCACCCTGTCCTCCCCTCCTCCTGGCACATAACTAGTCCTGCTAGGTTCTGGCTTACTCTTACTCTGTTTCCTTTGCTCAGATGAGTAGATATGTGTGCATTTTCTTATGGCCCTTTAAAAAATACATTTATCTTGAGGACACTTTGCAAAAGTCCCTATAAGGCAAATTCCAAGCATGAGATTTCTGGCGTGTACGGTGTTTGTCTCTTAGGTTGGGCAAATGAACTGTTTCCACATAGCAGATCAGGTGCTCAGTAAGGAGTTAAGGAGTGAATAAATTCTTGGCTTGAGACTGACTCCCTGTGTGATTCGGGGACAGTGCCTTTGTCAGTGGTTCCACCTCAATGGACAAGGAAGGGTCTTCCAGCTCTGACCTTAGCACATCCCATGACTGAGGCAGCAGAGTGTGTGTCTGGCCTTTCCCCTCCATGCTGTCTAACTCACCATTCCATCCCCATGAGCAAGAACAAAAAGCTATCACAACAATAATAATGCCTACAACTCTTTCTCGAGCACTTGCCACGTGCACCATGTCCTTTAGTCCATACCAGACCCACTCATGGCGGCAACTCCCATTATTCCTACTAAACTGACAAGGAATCTGAAGTCTGGGAGGTTCGGTAACTTGCCAAAGGCGGCGAAGTTCTTCATCACGAAGCGAGGCTTGAACACACATCTGTGTGACCTGTGAGTCCACTTGGCAGAACTTCCTCCCTCTCCCCTCGGTGTATTCCTGTAAACCTGCTCCTTACTGGGCTGTGCCCGGCATTTCCTATTCCCGGTGAATGTAAATAGCTGTTCCACGCTCGTGTGAATCAAAGCCTTTCTCCCTCAGGACTTCTTGGCTCTGGAGTGTGCTCTGACTCCACTGAGGGCCAGCAGGATGCCGAGAGACCTGGACGTGTGTAAGCATGGAACCGTTTCTTCTTGCAATATTCAGTGACAATGTGACTCGAAGGGGTCTTTCTCCTTGGGGGTAATTACATTTTTCTAGGAAGCTTGAAGCCTGGAAATTGTCTGTGGGCGAGAAGGGTGACTCTGACGGTCCCCGGAAGAGGTGTCAGGCGAGGACATTGGGACCTTTGCTCCCGCACCTGTGTTGAGAAGCAAGCAGATGCTCCTTCCCCTTCCATACAGGGTCGGGCTAGCATGTGGGGCCTCAGGTGCATTTCCTCTGGCTCAAGAGGCAAGTGATAAATAAGGTCTCCTTTGTGCCTACTGTTAGAAAATGTTCTCTGCTGGGCAGTTAAGGGAAATACACAGAAGGCCCCAGAGATAAGAGGGTCTGTCAAAACACCTTGGGGCTAATACTGCCCAGGGCTGCCACTTGCATGCTCTATGCAGGACCAGTACGGGGAGTACAAGGAACGAAGCTCCACTGGGGTCTGTGCTAGCAATTACTGCTTTGTTCTGCTGAAAATAAGGAAAAGGAAGAAGAATTTTAAGCAACGGTGTACCTCCAAGTTCTCGCAATGCCAGCATTTTTCAGAGCTCTTAATGACAGTTATTGTCAAAACAAAATTTTTTTTTAAAATAAGAGAGAAATATCTCGATATGTTCAGGAAATTCTGGGTTAAATACAATGTCACAGATTCTTTTGCTGCAGGACTTGTCAGAGCCTTGAATTTACAGAAGACTGTAAGTCGAAGAAAGAGAGATGGGTTGCAGCATTTCTCAAACTGTTTTTGCTATAGAATTTTTCTTCTCCCTTTTCAGAAATGAGTGTTTCCAGGAACACCCTGGGAAGCTCTGGACAAGACTGTTTTCCCCCGAAAGTCAGCTTTCCCCAAGGATGTATGGGAAATGTCATGGTTCCCCTCCTGTCCCTCTCCTTGAGTCGCTGCTCCATTCCTGAGACTGCTGGGATCCTGGGGCAACTGGGCTCACCAGTCCACGGGCTGTGGAACAAATCGTGGATTTGTCAAAGTCCTGGGATGTGTGGTTGCTGAGCTAGCCCAGTCTGTGTGGCTCAGATGCCTCAGTTTCCCCTGTAGCTCTCAGCCTGAATGGGACCATCATTTCAAACATCAACACATTTGGCCAATCTAGTCACTGTTAGTTATGGCCCCCAGGACCAGGTCTCTGCCTTATGTCCTTATCCACTAGCTGGGAAATCATTGTAAAGGGTTTGACCCCCGCCCTGCAACCTCCTACCATTTTTGCTCAGGCTTTGGCATTAAACAGAAGTGAATTCTCGTTTCAACTCTGCCACTCCCCACCTGTGCAAATCTGAGTGAGTTATCGGACTCCTTTTGTGACTAAGTCAGCCCACGCTTCTGGAAGTCACATGGCAGGTCTGAGCTAGTTTTCTTCGGTTGAGTGATTGCCACTTACTGGTTGTGTGTCCTTGTGCAATGGACTCCTTGACCCTGAACTTCAGTTTTCTAATCCCTAAAGGAAGAAGAATCATGCACATTTCAGAGAGTCATTGGGAGACTGAAAAAGATAATGCCTGAAAAATGTTCTTTGGAAGCTATGAAGCCCTATGTAGTCATGGTATCCATGGTAACAGCAATGAGTTAGGAAATGTGAAGTTGCTGCACCAAGTACCAGGAATTCATTCTAAATCCCTGAGGATTTCTGTGTACTTGGCAGTAATTCTACAGATTGACAACCATTCATCCCACAGATATTTTGGGCTGCCATCTCTGCCAGATTCCAAGCTTAGGCTGGGGACCCCTACCAAGAACAGGGAAGGGCATGAGATTTTGCCCTACTCGTGAGCTACCTTGGATGCTGGCAGAAGCACAAGACTCTTGGGTCAGAGACAAAGGACTCTATTACTCACAGCATGGCAAGAGGCACAAGCGTTGGCATATCTGTTCCGATTCCTCTTGTCCCTCAGTCCCATGGGGGTAGAGTTATCCAATTTACATTTTTAAAAAACATGTAGGGTACCCAGTTAAGTCTGAACTTCCACTAAACAATGAATACTTCCTTCAGTATGTCTCAAATATCACATGGGACATATTAATATTTTTTAAGTATTCACCATTTAACTTGGTGTACTATATGTTAGTAGGCAGCTGCACACAGGGATGACATGGAAGGGTCAGGCTGGGTGTTTTACATGCGGTGGTTGCAATACAAGAGCTGAGTCCTGAGCCAGGAGAACCCCGAACTTTTATCATGGGGGGTAAGCGTGCCTGCCCTTTGATTCAGAGAGGGGGAGCTCAAGGATGTTTGCAATAAAAACTGGTCTCTTGAAGCTCCTTCCCTCCCTCTCTGACCGCTCTACCCTCCCCTGGCCTGCAGACCACTGGACACTGGCAGGCAGTTCCTGGTGAGACCTCAGGTTCTGCAAAACCTGGTCTGGCTTCACATTTCTTGGGCAGAGTCTTTGTTCGCCCCATCAGGGCCTGGGATGTCTTCTCTGCTTGTAGAAGCCCTTTCTCACCCTCAGTCGTAACCACTTCATGTTGCACCATAGCCCGTTCTGCTTTCCAGTTCTGGGTGTGCTTTTATCAGCCAGTCTTACCCGCTTGCCCAATCTCGTGACTTCTAGCAACCTAGTGGGGAGAGGGACAGAGAGGCTGGAGCCTTGGAGAGAGGAGCACAGGAGAGAAGGGACCCTGGATTCCTACCTAACCTTGCTGGGCCCGTGGTGCATGCAGACTCCTGCGAAATCAACTGGCCACCACACAGCCTCCTCAGCTGCAGGAGACCCCTAGCCCCTGCTCAGTGCCTCTCCTAACACCCGCCCATCCTGTCAGCCAAACCAGGCACACTGCCTGGGGGGCCCTGACTGCATCACCTCGCCAGTGAGGTCTGAGCTCCGAGGCTTTGTTAATCATGCGCCTGCTTCACCAGGCTGAGGGCTTCCTGAAGACGGGACCCCATCTTGGCATCATTCTACCAATAAAATTTCTCAAATGGACCATGAAAAAAAGAAGTCCTTGAGAAGATCACCTAGAACAGAAGGCAGTCTGTGGCTCTGCTTGTAAGATTTGAAAGGCCTGCCCTGGCCGGGTACCTCAGTTGGTTAGAGCGTCACCATGAAATGCCAAGGTTGCAGGTTCGATCCCCAGTCAGGGCACATACAAGACTCAACCAATGAATACATGGATAAGTGGAACAACAAATCAAAATTTCTCTCTCTCCCTTCCTCTCTCTCTCTTTCTCTAAAATCAATTAAAAAAATTATTTGAAGAGGAAAGATCCATGGAGAACTGTCTCCCAGAAATACCCCAGTGAAGAGGCGTGGGGAAGGGGAGATGGTTGTGGGTCCCACCCATGTTTCTTCTCTCCCTTCCCTCCGCACCCCCAGTTCCAGGCTGCCTCCTTTCCAGAGGGGTAGGGGTTACATGATACTTGGGGTGTAGTTCTGTCAAAATA
Organism: Tonatia bakeri; assembly: GCA_004024845.1. Classification (NCBI taxonomy): domain Eukaryota; kingdom Metazoa; phylum Chordata; class Mammalia; order Chiroptera; family Phyllostomidae; genus Tonatia; species Tonatia bakeri. The sequence continues at coordinate 175,632 of PVIA01001113.1, forward strand.
AGTGATGAATGAGAACACACACCCTCTCCTTTCCAGCTGATTCAGCAGACGTGTGTCTGGTGCCCCCAACAGCCTGGGCCAGGGTGGGCAGTGGGGTGTGGCAGGGGAGGAGACTGACTTGGTCCTGGTCCTCATAGAGCTTCAGTCGGCTGGAGGCCTGGGCAGCAGCCCCGCAGCCCACCACTGGCCCTCCACGAGTCTCCACTTCCCCGGCTTGGTTCCAGCTGCAGCCGCTGCTGGGCAATGCCACCACCCCACCCCTTCCTCCCGCTGACGTCCCACTTTTCCTGAGAAAATTTCAGCTCAACCTGCCCCAACCAAGAATCTTTCTCAGGATGATGCTTCCTTTCTTCACACTCACGCTGAAATTCCAGGCTCGCGTTGAGCACCGACCACAACCGCCTTACATCGGAAGGACGGGGAGAGACCCAGAACCTGGACGCTGGCTCCCACCGCATGGGTTATAGGCCAGGCTCAGCCACTAAATCAAAGCTGCGTGACCCTGCGAAAACCACTCCGCCTCTCTGGGCTTCCGCTCCTCCGTGTGCCCAGAGGGATCAGAGAGAGAATTCAATCAGATAATTTGGGAAAAGGGTCCCTGCACAGAGCAAATGTTCAGTCATTAAGTCACAGTGGGGACAATTATGACACATTGGTCTCACTTCTGTTTCTGTCGATTCTCCCCAACAGCCCTATCTGGCAAGTATCATAACCCCGACTTACCACGGAGAAACTGGGGCTCAGAGGTGCGAAGTGGTCCGCCCACGCAGTGCCAGTGCAGGAATAGCCGGACCCAAACCCCGGCTGGCTCAACTCCGGAGTCTGCAGTCCCCCACTGACGGGGAGCCTCCGGAGCCACAGTCGCCGAGGAGCTGGCCGTGGCTTCTGGGAGCCGGGGCGCCGTGAACCCAGGAGGTGCTGGTTTTCCACACTAAGCTTCTTGGTCCGGAGCTCCGCTGGGCTCCCCGGACATCTTTTCTTGCTCTTCCCCATCTCCAGCCTGGGGAGAAACGGTCCGTCTGCGAGGTGAATGGTCTCGGTGGGCCTTCGCCCCTCTGGTTGTCTTGGCGGTGCTGCTCACCCCGTCGCCATGATCCTCCCTCCATCGGTCCTGTTGAGCTGTCACAGGATGCTGGCTGCTCCTTGCCCCATGTCTTGCTCTGCTGCCCCCTCTCTCTGCCAGATCCTTGCTCTTGCTCCCCCGGAGCTGCACCGCTGGGCCTGGTGCTTGCCTGGGGTCGGTTTGCTCAGGCGGCCAGGTCTCCGAGTCTCCAGAGAGGCCTGAGGTGCCAAGGGTCACCGAGAGCCACAGCTTGGGGAAGAAGTTGGCAGAGCAGAGGGTGTTTGGCTTGGGTCACTGGGTACAACCTGCCTCAGATCCAGGGGTCACCAAGGACGAACAACCCTCTCTTGTCTAAGTTCTGGTGACAAATGTGGGCTCTTCCACTGCAGGCAGCAGATAATATCCCATCTCTGTTCTTCGAGGTCAGTTCAGACCAGCTGTGCCCCTCTTTACTCAATGAACTGGAGGTTCTGTATCACTCTGGAACTGTCAGGGGACTCTGGGGATGCTGCCAGCTGTTGTCACTGCCACCGACGCTGTGAGCCTCGCTGCCGCCTGCTTGGGTGCTGGTCCTCGGGGCCCAGCCATCGCAGCTGCCTTGATTTCCCAGTTTCTGGTTGAGGCCAGTGGCGCCCTTCTAAAGGGGACGGACGCTCAGCTGTCAATTTCATTCCCACTGTGCCGACCTCAGCCACTGGTGTGAGGCCTCAGAGCCTCAGTGCCCATGCCCCACAAGGCCTCAGGGGCAGCAAGAGGGAGTCCAGGCTTCTGAGCCTCTTGACACCCTGCCCCACTGCTGCATTCCCGGCCCCAGGAGCCCACCCAGAGTCTGGGTGCTTTCCTTCTCACTGTTTAGAATCCTTAATGTGAGTCCTGCCCCTTTCTCTACTGTGGAGCTCTGGGACTTATCAGGAGGGCAGGGACTTGGAAATGCACTGGGCTGGTCTACTCTCCTCAGTAGGGAAGGTGCTCAGACCTCCTTGAGGACAGGAATGCCTTTCATTCCTTCCTGAGCCAAATAATCTCCCCTCCCGGTTACAAAAGTGAAGGGGATATCTTTTCCTAGCATGTAGGAAAAAAAAAATCTAATTATGCTCTCTGCACTAGCTCTTCATCCTAAAGACAGCATCCACAGCTCCCCCCTGAGAGGTGGGTGTGGGGTTCATGAATCCGTTTGAGAGAGAGACAAGCTCTCCTGTAACAATCATCATCATCATCATCAGAACGGCTGTCACTGGCTCGGGGCACACACAACACGCCACACGTGCAACTTTCACATCAGATGGCACTGTCCTTCTTGGAGATCTGCTAAAACGTGTGGCCAATGGCCTCCACCCCTAGCTCTCCATCCCGATTTCATAGCTCCCGGAAGTCTAAAGCCTTTTGTGGTTTATTGTTTTGTGGAAGCTAAACTTCTTTAACAGTTAGACCCAGAATGCCGGGACCCAACACAAAAGAGGTTTATTTTTCTCTCGTGATAAGATCTAGGAGTTTCCGGGTTCGGGTTCGTGGGGGCGGTGGTGGGCCCGGCTGGTGTGGGATGTGCCATCGTCCACGCCTGGCTCTCAGGGCCGTCCCCAGAGCCGTGTGGGGCAGGGCTGGTGTGGGAGGCTCCCTGGGCCAGGCCTGGAAGAGGCACTCATCACTTCCACGCACATCCCACTGGCTCCGGCTGCATCACTGGCCGCACCTAACTGCCAGGGAGGCCGGGGAATGTAGCCATGAGCTCAGGAAAGGCAGAGAGTGGATGGATCTCCATGTATACCCCGTGGTCTCTGCCAAACCAAACTTTCTCAAATCCTTAGCTTTTTCTTCTCCATGTGTGGCCGGTTTCCTATTGCCTTGACTCAAACAGGAAACTTAGCTCTCCGTGAGTTATGCACACACAAAATTGTTTCAAGGACTCTGGAACTGGCAGATGTTGCTGATGATTTGGGGACAGAGAGGGGACAGGTGGCATCACAAACAACTTCTGAAGAACAGCGTCAGTGTATCATTCTAAAAAGTCTCCTTTGGTCCCCGCGTGGCTTGCCTACAAGCCTGGCTGGTCCCCCCTCTGTGGTCCCCCCTCCCTGGCTCTCTCCCTCTTGCTGGCTCTTCTGCCTGCCTGCCTTCCCCTCCCCCATCTCTTACTCTCCCAACCCCATGTGTTACGCTGAAGAGGTGCCCAGCTTATTACATCCAGCCTGGCAAGTCTCTCCAAGAAGCTTACTAAGGTGTTTTTCTCAAATAAAGACAGTTCCTAGATGTTATGATAAGCCGGCCAGCTGTTCAGACAAGTTTCTTTGTTCATGTTCTCAGTGGCACAAGAGCAGGCATCCTCACCTCACTTTACCTGGAGAAAACTGACACCAAGAGAAGGTGAGAACTTGCTCAGTGTAACAGCTGGTAAGTAATAGAGTCTTGGCAGCAGAGACAGAGAAGCAGCTCGCCCGAAGTCAGCGCCGCACCGTGCCACTCCTCCTGGCCCAGGTGGTCTCCCCACTTGGGGGCAGGCAGAGTCCCGGAAACCTGCATCTAGCTCCAGCTCTGCTCCTGACCGCTCTGTGACCTTGGAGACGTCCCCTCACAGGGCTGAGCTGGCAGATGGGGTTGGGTTGAGCAGTTCCTGGCAACACTGATGTTCAGAGAGTTGGGGCTCTACCTCCGTCTGCTCTGTAGGTGCTTCTTTAGCCACCTCTGCAGGACAGGGTGCAGAGAAGCCAAACCACGCCCTGCAGCCTCCGTGAATCTACTTTGATGCCCAGTCTGCAGACCATGATGACTTTTTCCTGCCACTCCTCACCTCACATCTCCTCCAACCACAGTTCAAGTGCAACCAGCAACCACGGATCTATAATGGCCCTGCGATTGCTTTCCAAATAACCAAGAAGTAAAATTTCCTGAAGAAGGAAGAAATTGAATCACAAAGCCAATCCGAAAGCTCCTTTCTTGTTCTGGTCTTGGGGGTAGCACAGGTTCAGGATAGCCCCTCCCTGGCTTCCCAGAGCCTCTCCCACTTTGGAATGGCCAGAGCACTTTCTCCTCGAGGGACCAACTGGTCCCAGTTGGCCTGGGTGGGGAGAGCGGGACCAAGAAAATGGCATTGGTCTGGTCAAGATAGCAAAAAGTATATAAAACAAAAAGGAGTCACTCGTGTCAACCAAGATAAGCTGCCAGTCAGCCATGACACTCTGGTTCAAGAAGAAAACTACCTAAGTTACTCCAGACACGCCTGGCAAGGAGACACACACCTACATATCTACACATGTGACCAGTGTAGCTGTGTCTGCAGAGCAGGACCGCCCACAGACAGGCTCCTGGGGAAATTCCCCACTTGCCATCAGAGGTGCCAAGACACTTATCGAGAGACCCAGAAGTGTGGAGTGCACCACTCTCAAGGGTAGAACCCAGGTAGGCTCCAGACCACTGCTGAGACAGCTGAGCTCCACGCACCCGAGTGCTGCTCCACGCCACGCTGACCTCCCTTGGCATCTGCTGCGGGAGGCTCTGCTCTGCTGGACTGAGGACTTCATCTGCCCTGCTGCCCACCTGGCTTTGGAGATCCTTCCTTGCAAGATGCTGATGGCTCCCTTGCCCACCGTGCTGTCTCCTGGGCCTGCAGACTGAGATGTCATAGCTCACGTTCGTTGTTTCCCATCGACTGCTGTGCGTGTGTGTGTGTGTGTGTGTGTGTGTGAGTGTTAAGTTTCTCTTAGACTGTTAAAGTATGAGTAGGATATTAATGTATGTTGATGTTCTACTTTGAGTGAACCTGCATTCCATAAAAGCTGTGTGAACAGCATAGCTACCTTGTGTGTGACTCTGGTCTATTCTTGGTGCCGGGTTGCTCTGTAGACAGCTAGCCGAGTGGTAGCTTGGCTGACATATAGGAAAGACTGTATCTCGAACATACGTTCGAGACGCTGGGACTATCCCGATTTTAAAACTGAAAATCTGGCCTTCTGCAGTGGTGGGTGTGGCTCAGTTGCTTGGGAGTCGTCCTGCAAAGTGAAAGGTCGCTTGTTCAATTCCAGGTCACAACACACGCCTGGGTTGCAGGTTTGGTCCCCAGTCAGGCTCAGTGGATGTTTTTCTTCCTCTCTACCTCCTTTCATCTCTCTCTAGAAATAAAGAAAGAAAATCTTTAAAAGAAAAAAAGCAAATAAAAAAAAAGAAAATCTACCATTCCAAGAATCCCCTCAGTCTTAGGCAAACTGGGGTGCTTGGTTATCCCACTCTCATCGTGCTTTTCATATCATCTACTAAAAGATTCGCTCGGTGATTAAGATTTTGAACTCTGAATTTGGGCTGCGAACTAAAGCATCACAGGTTCGCTTCCCAGACAGGGCACATGCCTGGGTTGCAGGCCACGGCCCCCAGCAACTGCACATTGATGTTTCTCTCTCTCTTTCTCCCTCCCTTCCCTCTCTAAAAATAAATAAATAAAATCTTAAAAAAAAAAAGAATTTGGACTCTGGAGTCAGTTGGACCAAGTCCTGCCTCTGTCTTTGTGGACTATGCCACCTTGGGGCAGGTGACATCTGCTCCCCAATCTCAGTTTCCCTCTGCTGTACAATGGGACAGACCACTTTGCTTCAAAGGGTTGGCACGGAGACTGACTGAGATCGTGTGTAGCGGTGTCTAGTCTTGGGTCCTGGAGATGACTCGGCTGGGGCCTCACACTGGAGGATGGAGACCACGTCGTCTCTCCGAAAGTAGAGGTCAGTTCTGAGTGTCCTTGGCGCACAAGAAAGGGTGGATTAAGTCTCCGGGATGACAGGAGACCCTTGAGGGGTGAGGAGCCATTTGGGCGGGGCCCTAAGTGTTGAGTTGGAGTTATTCAGGAGGAGAATGGGGAAGACACCGCCAGTGAAGGAAGCAGGCTGGGGAAGTGTGTGTCTGATCAATTTTAGCTGAGCTGGAGCTACATTTTCTGGAATTTTCTCTGGGTTACAATTGAATAAACATTCTGAATGAGGTTTGGAAAGGAGAAGTGTAGGTGTGGTGATTAGACAATCACTATACCATACACCTGAAATCAATACAAAATAAAAAAATGTTTTTTAAGAATTTTTCAAGTTTAATGTGAAATTAAAAAATAAATAGAAAGAGGTCCACTTTCTTTAATGTACAAAAATGTATGAATAGAAACAAAAGCAAATTAAACCGTATCACATGTGCCTATACCACTGTCTAGTTCTTCACCGACCTTACTATTCAAGCAACAGAAAGTAGGTGGCAATTGAGGGGTTGGGAAAGAGGTAAAACGAACAAACACAAAGGACCCTTTCCCACTGTGTTTGCTCCGTGGTGTGTAGAGCTGTGCTCGGAGAGACGGCTTCCTTTACTCCTCCCCCATGCAGGAGCTCAGTTGCATGGAAAGTTGAACTGGCTCAAAACCTGAGGGAGACTAGGAGTGATGGGTCCAAATCCTGGCGCGTCGTCATACGGTTCGAACTATGGTGCCGCTACCAGCTGTAATTTTTAGGGACGTCAAACAAGGCTTTCTCTTGAAGTTGAACCAGAAACAACTTCTTATGTTCCTTTGGTGTTGGACTGTGTGCCGGAACACAGGAATACTGAGGAGGTTCAAAATGTGGTCCCCACCTGTCACCAATGCAGTCATCAATGGCCCAGTCCTGCAGGACACCATCCCGATGGCCTACTATCTCAGTCCTTAAGTGTTTTATTCCTTCAACTTCACCTTCTCCTGGGTTAAGTTCACCTCCAGATAGATCAAAGAAAGCCACCCCCAGCTGCAGCAGTAGCCCAGGTGATCGCCGGTGCTCATGTACGACCAGACCCCCTTCCACGGTGCTCCTCGTTCCAATTTTACCAAATTCCTCCCTCCTGCATTGAAATCTGGCTGCAACAGAGCTATCTTTCTCGTAGAAGGGCTCTTTGGTACCAAAAGTGTTGTTGATGAGAGGGTACAGGTCGACTGTGAGCTCCAAGGTGAGGGGCTGGGTCTCCTGGATGCACTTGGTGCCCAGCTGGTTGACGCCCCCAGAAAGGCGGAGCTGGGAACCGCTGGGCGGCGCCTCGCACCTGCTGGTGAGCGCTGGGGAAGAGCGAGAGGACAGGCAGGGAGACTTCCCCCATGTGGGCCGCGGTCATCGGCCAAAAAATTTCTAAACACTCCATTTTAACCTAAATAATAAAGACCTTAATTTTGGTAATAAAATTTTCTGTATCACCAATAAATAATAAACATTTAAAATTAAAAAAAAAATAGAAGCGAACACAGCCTCTGTTTCTGCTCAAACAGCAGAGACACTGTGCAGCTCACGCACTTGGACCAAGATCTGCAGGCTCTCTCCTGGCGGTGGCGGTGTAATGCGGCGGCCAGGCCCGGACCTGCTGCGCCGCTCCTGCTGGATCTTGTCCTTGGTTTCTTTGTCTCGGGGGTCAATTTCTTCCAGAAAGCCCTCTGCCTCTCCTGCAGGTCAACCGCAGGATGGAGAAGCGAGAGGCTCGGACGCAAAGAGAGACCCGCGTGAGTCCATTCTGTTTCCACGGGGTCCAGCTTGCCTTGCTCTCCCCAACTCCTGGCCATATTTTATTTCTCTATTGCCTGCCTGCTGGCCGCAGACCTGACTCTGAATGCGGAGGCCACAGCCGTGCATCAATTATTTATGCAGCTGTTAAGCTCCTATAACTGCATAAAGTCAGGTCCCTAAATATATCTGGATTTTCTGTAATGCCTAGTGGTTCTGCTTCTCCAAATGAACACTGACTGATGCACAGAGTCTCACCTGACCGGGGTGGGGAGGGGGGCAGGTGGGGGAAGGGGAGTGATAGAAAAGGAGAAAAGAGGTGGATGGTGGCCCTGGACCTGAAGGTCATAAACGTCTAACCAAAGGGCTTGCAATTTGTGCTGCCTTGAATGAGGAGCCGTCGAAGGTCTTTGCGCAGGGAAGTGGCCTGGACAGAGCCCAGATGTCCTTGTCCTCTCTAACATTCTTGATTCTTTGGGTTCTGTGTTTAGTGTGGGCAGAGCCCTGGCTGGGATCCTGGGGAAGACAGAGAGGTCAGACGTGGATCTCGCCCTCGGGGGCTCATAGACACGTGTGAGTTAAGTCTGTTACATGAAAAGGAACTCCAAGGGAGAGAGTCGTCAGAACCGCTAGAAGAGAGAGCTGTCGAAAGTGTATTTCCTCTGCTAGAGTATGACTTTCTTTTTAAAAAAATTCTTTTAAATTTTAGAATAGTTCCGGATTTACTTTTTATGTTTTAAAAGATTGTATTTACCTGTCTTTTAGAGAGAGGAGAAGGGGGAAGAAGGGAGGGAGAGAAACATCGATGTGCCAGAGAAACATCTATATCAGTTGCCTCCCACGCACCCCCAACCAGGCACCTGGCCGGCAACCCAGGCATGTGCCCCGACAGGAAATCAAACTGTCTACCTTTCGGTTTGCAGGACGGCGCCCAACCCACTGAGCTACACCAGTCCGGGCTCCAGTAAGCTTTCTTAAACCACGTTTCTCCTCTACTTCTTTCTCCGGGGCTGAGCAGACAGCAGTGCTTTTTGGATTGACTTGAAAATGCTAACCCTTCTTAACCAGAAAGAGATGAAAAACTTAGGGGCTTATACTAAACAGGGGTTTCAAAATTGTCTTTTCTTCTCTTGTCTTCATTTACCTAGAAGTGTGGGTGGATATGGTTATTAGCAGAGATGGGATGAGGAGGCCTTTATCCCTAAGTCCTGGACATCCTGGCTGATCAGAGTGGGATTCAGAAACCTTTGGACACATGCCCAGTTAGGCAACACCCCCCCACCCAGCCTCGTGCTGTTCGTACCCGCTGATTTAAGAGAAGGCTGAGGAGCTACCTGGGAGGGAGACACATGTCCACAATCAGGTTCAGACTTACACAGAGATGTGTGGACGGGTAAGGTGGAGAAAGAGGGAGGGACCGGCTGGCAAGGCACTCAAAGGTTTGTCCAGAGGGCAAAGAGTCTGTGTGGCACAGCAGACTCAGCCGCAAGACCAGGGAGGGGGCCCCCCGGAGCTTAGCGGTTGCTGTTGGAAACTGTCCTCATCCCAGTGGTACTCGTGGGGCCTGCAGGAGCTGCCTCAGTAAACTGGACCACTGTCAGGGCCCTTGGCTCTGCTGTGGGGTTCTGAGACAGCGTGCAACCCAGAGGGGGAGCCTCCTCTGCAGCAGCAGCATGACACGCAGCAGCAGTGTGAAGTCTTCCAGCATAGGGGCGATGCTGCAGGCCCAATCTGGATGGCGGGGCCTCAGAGAGGCACAGGGATGGCTGTGTCAGATGTCGTCGGCTCAGCTAGGAGCAGCGCTGCCACGGGCTCCCGTCACTTCCTAACTCCTGTACAGTGGCTTTCCCCTTCCCTGGGTGAAAATGAAGGCATCGGCAGGACTGCGTTGCTTTCTGAAGGCCTGATGGGGACAGCTCGTTTCCCAGCCTTCTGCAGTTCTGGAGGCTGCAGCATCTCTCAACTTCAGGTTCCTTACCACCCTCCGTGCCCAGTGACAGGGGGCTAAGTCCTTGCATTGCACTGCCCCACCTCTGCTTCCTTCTTAGACTCTTCTCCCGCCTCTGCCTCCCAGTTTTAAAGGGTCTTATCTTGTGCTCACCCAGATGATCCAGAATTTCTACAATTTTTTAAAGGCCAGCTGGTTAACCACTTCAATTTCCTGTCCACCACCCTAGCAATTTTCAACCCTTTTTATCTCATCTCACACACAAACTAATTACTAAAATTCTGCAGCACACCAAGAAAATATATTTTTGTCGATTTGACAAAAAATGTAATTTTGATCGATTTATAAAAAAATAATGGTAGTAATTTCCTACCTTCTTTGCCCCCAAAATAACTTTAAAAAAAAAATCAGGTTCCTATACTTACATATAAGGATTTCTGGTACCAAGAATTAACCAATCAGACACAACCTTATCATGTGATATGACCAATAAGATGCAACTCTATTATATGAACCTATACTTATGGTTCAAGACAGCATTCTTCACACTGGACAGCTATTGTTGTGTTGGATGTTATCATGTTTTCATTTGACAGTTTAAGGGAAAAGAGGTCAGTGGCCCTGACTAAATAGTCAGGTATGGCATGTTTTAAAAATTCTTGTGGCACACGGGTTGAAAACCGCCACGCTACCCTGATATTCTGTTTGCCATGTAAGTGGAACGCACTCACAGGTTCTGGGTTAGGGCATGGATGCTGTTCAGGGGCCAGTGTTCCGCTTCCACACCTCGATGCACTGCAGGTTCTCTGCAGACAGGGACGGAATCACCGTCGGTGGCTCAGGAGTCTGCATATGACACCTGGGCATTGGGAAGGCCAGTGCTCCATCAACCCACGTCATTCCAAGGGGTCTTCTGCCCTTCAGCTTCCGCAGCTGCGTCATCCTCCTCCTGTTCAGAGAAACCCCGGAGCAGGGCTGGGGTAACCCTCACGGCGGGTGAATTAGACCCCAGGTCAGAAGCGTGTGTGTCTGTTTGTATGTGGGGGGCCAGAGGTGGGGAGGCAGGCGGGGTGGCCAGGAGGAGAACCGCAGCTTCTCCAATGGGTCCTCCTGCCTTCCAGAGACCTGCCTTTCTGTTCTGAGGATCCGTGCTACCCTGGTCACCTTTGGGCCATTGATAAGACCCCTGTGTGTCATTGGTGCAGCTTGTGGTGGCAACAGTTATTTCTAGGTGTCTCTTTAAAAAAAATTTTTTTTAGAGAGAAAGGAAGGGAGAAGGAGAGGGAGAGAAACATGTGCCAGAGATACATCGATTGGTCACCTCTCGCATGCCTCCAACTGGGGACCTGCCCCACAACCCAGGACCATGCCCTGACTGGGAATCGAACCAGTGACCTTTGGGTTTACAGGCCGGCATTCAATCCACTGAGCCACACCAGCCAGGGCCAGATCCGTCTCTTTGAGATCCTAAAATACCTGCATACTGAATCACTTAGGGGTGGTGAGCAGAGCATGTGGGGGGCCTGCTGGAGCCTGCAGAGGCAGCCCAGGGGGAGAGGGGATGTCTCAACAAGGTGGAGATGAGTCACTTTGTCATGACAAGAACTGGAAGGTAACTCTGCTGATCTGGAATGAGGAGGGCCCTGTCTGAAACCCTCAGGCCTCTGCTGCTCTCAGGGTAACGGCTCACGTTCTTGGTCTCAGTTCAGGTTTACTAGCATCATCAGGAGAGTCAACCTTGATATCAGGCTTCCCATTTTGCCAGTGAGGAAGTGGGGGCTCCTCTGAGAGTTCCAGCTACCTGTTCAAAGGCTCCCAGTTCACCCAGGATGGGCGTGGCATTGGAACTCAGGTTGTCGGCCTCCGGATCTCCTGCCCTGTCTGTGGCTGCTGCAGGTGCTGTGGTTCACCTGGCTGGGAAGGGGTCCTGTCATGCTGCCCAGCCAGGGGCCGGGGGTGCAACTGGAGGGAGGCAGAACAGGGGCTGCCACAACGGGGCCAGAGCCCTGGTGTTTCCTCCCACAGTGTTGGAGCCAGGGGTCCAGTTTTAGTTGAGCTCTTGCAAACTCACCCTCCTGGTTCCCACAAAGGAAGCAGAGTTAATTGAGTGGGTGGGAACTGCTCATAGGCTGCCAGGGGGCCTAGTGGCCCTCATTGAAGTGAAAAGGGAACCGACCAATCACACTAACCCATAGGCACTTCCTGACTTGGGGAAGGGAAAATGAACCCAGGGCTCCCAGGCTCCCTGCACACACAGGTGCCCAGAAGTACATACCCTCACAGCGCGCATGCATGCACACATGCACACAACACCTTCATAGCATACCCTCACAACACATATGTGCATGCATGCACGCACATGTGCAGGCACTCATCCTCACAGCATAAATGCACATACACATGACGCACACACATACTCTCATCACAAACACAAATTCACACATGCATGCACGCACATGCCCTCACAACACACACCAGAGTCATGCTCACGTACTGCCCTTGCAGGCAAGCTCACAGCCTGCAGCTTCACATACTGAAAGATGCACCCACACTTCAAATGTACCCTCACACCTATGTGTGGGGACACTTAATTACGACACATACCCAGACACCGATATTGCATCCGGGCTTCACACACACCACAGAGAACAAAACAGGCACATTCAGATACTTGTAAACATACAGGAATGCACACTCAGCCACACACATGCATAACTATACAGACTCTCTTTCAAGCGTATGCACATAAAGATGGAGCACCTAATACGTGCCAGGTACTGCCTACATGTGGACATACAGACAATGTTCAAACATAGGCACATGCACATGGATGCACACTCAAGCACACTCAGTCACAACAACAGACACACATGCAGTTGTGCACACACACACACACACAGGCAGGCAGCAAATAAATACAACTGCTCTCCAGGCACACACCTAGTTTTGGATTTTCCCCCAGCTTTATTGAGATGTAATTGACCACATACAGTTTGACTTTCAATAAGCAGAGAAGACGGAGGGTGTTGTTTCTAGAGTCTTGTCTTGGTGTCCTCTTCATGCAGACCCTCCCACATCCTTTCTCCCCTTCCTGCTCTCTCTTCCCATTTTATCCTGTTCTCTCTTCTCCTCTCCAATCTGTCTCCTCTCTTCCTCAGGGGGTGTGTGGCTATAATGCCAGTGTTACATTGATAAGAAATTCAACTTGCAGTCCTGGCTGGCGTGGCTCAGTGGACTGAGTGCCAACCTGTGAACCAAAGAGTTGCTGGTTCGATTCCCAGTCAGGACACATGCCTGGATTGCAGGCCAGGTCCCCAGTAGGGGGTGCATGAGAGGCAACCACACATTAGTGTTTCTCTCCCTCTCTTTCTCCCTCCCTTCCCCTCTCTAAAATAAATAAATAAATAAATGAAATTTAAAGAAAGGAAATTCAGCTTACAAATTGTGTGGACCTGGATTTCTTTCTTCCATTGCATTGCTCCCAGCTCTTTTTCTCTTGTTCAGATTAACCCGACTGCCTTTAGCTGAGAGCAGGGCTGGGCTCTGGTGGTCTCCTAGAAACAAAGACTAAAATCTGTCCCAGAACTCACAGTAAAGAATTTTGTTCGAAAGCTAGAGGAACAAGGAAAGGGTCTAGTGTTTGTCCATAAGGTACCCCCCTTGCCCTAACTATCAGGCCCAATCCACTTACCTTAAAAAGAAAAGATTGAAGCTGGGGGGAAGAGGCAGAAACTTGCTCGTGCAAGGGCTGTATCCAGGTATCTTTCGATTTTGTTCTGATAGTTTTCCCCACACCAGCCACATCAGCACCCTGACGGGCTGGATAATGCGGATGATGGTGATGGGGTGGTGCTGGTGCTGGTGGTGATGATGATAATGATGGTGTTGGTGATAGTGATGAGGCTAACTGCTCACATACAGGCCCTACTCCATGCCAAGCTCTTTTCTAAACTTTTTAGTAAATTATTACTCTCAGATGAGGCAGCTGAGGCACAAAGAGGCAACATCACTCACTCGAGGTCATAAAACTAGTAATAATGTCTGGCGAACTGGGAGAAGACTGACTCATAGATGCCCTAGGGGCAAGACATCAGAGCAGAGGGGGGCTGGGGAGACCCTCCCACTCTGCTGAGTCACTGCAGAGATGGGGCATCTGACACAAAATGCTACTGGTCTTGCTTACAGCACAAAGTTGAACACTCAGTAGCATCTCAGGTAGTGCTGGTTCCCCTCCTGTCCTAAAAAAGAAACTGGACCCAAGGGCTGCCAATGAAAAAGGTCAAAATGGGGTTAACGTGCAGATGGCCCACCTACTGCACACAAGGCAGGTGAACTTGTGTCTCTGGCATAGGGTCTGGCGTGTAGCTGGCACTCAATGAACTGTGCCCACATTACAGAGAGAGAAAGTTGTAGGAGACTGTTCTGCATGGCGTGGGCCCAGCTCCCACTCAGAGATGCGCAGGACCCATGCCCATGGATAGGTTCTCCTGTGGGGAATCAGGCCTGCAATGTGCCTACGCTGCTTTGAGTCTTGCTCTTACTAAAAAAACTCCCTCACCCTGAATTGAGGACATTTACTGCAAAGTAACTTCCTAAAACCCATGCTAAACCTTCCCAGGCTGAGTGTAATCAGTTCGACCACTTTTGCCTTTTCATTTGCAAATATCCCTCTTCTGTGATGTGATTAGCAGCATTGGCTCCTTTGTTTTCTGTAAAAGGTAACCACCTAAAGCGAACCTGTGCATAGTAAGTGAGGACCATCACATAATGTGCTGAGAAACCCAATAAACGCCGGTCGTGGCAAGGACCAAGGCTTTTGCTCCCCTTGAAAGAAAATGCCATGCTGTCCCTTTTCCTCCACCGGACTCAGTAGTCCGTGTGAATGTCTCATTTTATCCATAATGACGCGGACACTGCGGACCGGTGTCTGCATCAGAAAGTCATGGTTATAATCAACTATAGCATGAATGAAAAAGCATTGACATCCTGTAGAAATGATCCATGGCCAACGCAGCAGTTCAATTCTGTCCAGGACCCCAGCATGGGCAGCGTACTGTGCGAGGAGAGACCGACCGCCGTAGTGAACATTCCAAATGGAGGTTATGCCCCACCTCCTGTGCAAAGAGAGATGCAGGTCTGGATCCCTGGGTACCAGAAATTGGTGGTTGCCTACAGTTAAGATTTGAGATGGCCCAAGAATGCTTACCCACACTCTGTATCTTCCTGATTGCCTCTTCCAATTCCTGACATTCCCCCATTTGAGGTTTGTTCCTCAGTGTCCTGATAATCATCATAGCTGTCAGATACTGCCAGGTGCCTCACATACCTCATGCTATCGGATCCTTTGAGGTAAGATGCCTCACTATATAAACAAAGAGGCCACGGTTCTGAAAGGGGCAGCATCTCACCTAATGACCCCAGCTAGTAACAATCAAGCCAAGATGGGGGCCCAGCTTTGTTAGAATTCAGGAGTTTCTCTCTTTGCTGGGGTTGCCACTGCTAACTCTGGGGTTGTCTGGGCTGTGACGCCTGCCTTCAAATATGGGGTAACATGGGGCCTGCATGTGGGATACTTGCAGAGAGCCGGGTGTGGGAGCCTGTGGGCACAGTGGGTGGTAAGATAGAAGATGAAGCACCGGGCTGTGAGTCTGCCGGTGGGACACGCAGACCCAGGCAGAGAGCCTCCAAGCAGGAACCTCTCGATACGGTCAGGGAGCAGACAAATAGATCAGGCTCCCGGCACGTGTTTTTTTTGTCTGTTTGTTTTGATAGTCCTGTAGATCATAAGCCAGGAGATAGATTTTATTTTATTTTTTTACATTTTATTTATTAATTTAAGAGGGAAAAAGGAAAGGAGAGAGGGGGAGAGGAACACTGACTTGTCTTATTGCTGCAGTCATTGGTTGAGTCTTATATGTGCTCTGGTCAGGACTGAACCCACAACCTTGCATTATTGGGATGATGCTCTAACCAACTGAGCCACCTGACCGGGGCCAGGAGACAGATTTTAATACATGTTCTTAGTTAAAGAAGTTTTCTTTGTTTTGTTTTGAATAATAAATATCTCAGAGGTACATGCTTACCCCAGGAAGAGAAGTGACTGTGGGCGCAAAGGGCCGTATCTGGACTGTACTTGGCCTTTTTGAAGGACAGTGTGGCTAAAGCCCAAAGGCAGGGAAGAGTGGTTGTGAAACTGGGAAAGTCGACCTTTGTGCTGTTTGTTTCTACCAGAACCAATAAGTAGAGACAAGGATTGAATCTTTACGGGCACTTTCTTGCTGGCGATCTGAGAAGACAGCAGGTTATGCACCTTCCAAAACCACCCGAACACCTCATCTCAAGCCAACCTTTTTATAAGGAGAAGAAAGGCTAGGTAAGGGGCTGGAGAAAAGGTTAATCAGGTAAGAGTTGCAGTCAGCAGCGATCTGCTAGTGCTTCTTTATCTGTTGGTCAGCAACTCAGACACTGTCTCCAGCACTTGCGGACCCGCTGGAGCACAAAGGCTGAATTCCCTGATGATGTCCAGGAGTCAGGCAGTCATGCACTCCGGTTCCTGGAATAACAACTTTCCACAAGCACTAATCACTTAAGCCTGGCAACTAAGACTAAAATCTTTACCTCTCTCTTTCTCAAGATTTTATATGTTTGGTTTTAGAGAGAGGGGAAGGGAGGGATACTGAGAGGAAGAAAAACACCGATGTGCAAGAAAAACATGGAAGAGTTGCCTCTGCACACCCCAAACTGGAGAACTGGCCTACAACCCAGGCATGCACCCCGACCAGGAATTGAACTGGTGACCTTTCTGTTTGCAGGACTAGGCTCAACCCACTGAGCCACAGCAGTCAGAGCTACAATTTTTAACTTTTGAGTTTCTCTATCAATAAGCAGAAAGAGACCTGGGCTGAAACCTGCACGGTGAGGAAGGGTTAACTAGGAGCAGAGGATTAGGTGGGGCCCGGTAGGGGTGCCTGCCCATTCCTGTTGAGTTTAGTGACGAAAGAATTTCAAGAATCTGTTTACATAATTGATGATAGGACCTCACATTTATTGAGTGTCTATTGTGTTTAAAGTCCCTTTTGCAAGGACTAGCTATCTCATTTCTTTAATTCTTACAAATCCCTAAGAGGCCAAGCTAATTATCCCCATTTTAAAGACAAGATAACTGACAGCACTTAAAGTGATTCTTCCCCCTCAAGGTCACACAATTTGTGGAATCCCAGGGATGGAACTGAAGCTCAGCCTAGCTTGTTCTATGACAAATTTTATTTCTAATGACCAGAAGTTCGCATTTGAACCTTTGAGGAGACCCAGCACATGAGCGTTTTAAAGTTGTGTTTTTATCTTATTTTTGTATTTAATTTTAAAAACAGATAAGACATTCTCATGGAACAAGAATGCTCCTCCCAAGTGGGTCATCTCTACTACCCCGTTTGAAGATTGGGAGAATACTTTAATGCCACTGGAATGCAAGTTTGGTTGGGTAGACAAAATCGTATTTCAGCTAGTAGAATTCTTTGGCTCTGGGAGCACGGACAGATTTTTTAAAAATGGACCCAATAGCATTAAAAGACTTTTCTGCCTTTTCAAACTAGATATACATACATGACAGAGGTGGAATTTAATATCGTTAGAAAACAACTGACTGCCAATTGCAAAACCAAGTGAAAAATATTTCCTTCCCTGGAAATGATTTTAACAGCGTTCCCGTGGTTCAATGAAGGGCAAAGAAGTGGATGGGCCTCTGAAGAGCCAAGTCAGCTTCCTGTCTCCTGAGCTTGTCAATTCCTCCTGTCTTATTTATAGTATAGCTGGAATGATGGCAATTCTCTGACCCGGCCCCAAGTCAGAAAGCCTTTCCTCCCTTCCTCCTTTTCTCCCTCCCTCCCTGCCTTTTCTCTTTCCTTCCTTCTTTCCTTTCTGTCTTTCGCTTTCCCCTTCTTTCCCTCCTTATTTCCTTCCCTTTGACTTGTGGTCTCAAGAATGTCTAAAACTCTAAAAGAATTTTTACAAGATTTTATTTAAGCCGAACTGCCAGGAAGCTGGGTCTCAAATGATCTGGAGGATGGAGTTTGTGGTTTTCCTTTATGCATTTGAAATTGAGGAAGGGGACTAGGGAAGATTACCTGAAGGTGGGAGAAAACTCAGCAGGGATGAGATTACAGGATAATTTACAAGACTGTGCTGTCTTGAGGGTGGTTATTTCCAAGGCGTGTTAATCTAGGTGCACAGGAACAATGGACAGCGTTTGTTACAGCCAAGACAAATCTTTTAATTAAGAAGTTATGCGGCCTGGGGCGTGGCTACCCACCATGGCCTGCCCACGCAGGAATTTATGAGAGGTCATACAATGAAGGTCCTTCTGGCAGAATTCCTTTTCATCCACAGACTTCATGTTTCAGTGGTGACTGGGAGTACAGGGGCAGGAGTAAACCCTTCAAACACAACTTCCACCATGCTCTTCTCCCTTCCCCCAATCCTCCCCAGAATCCTCCTGCAGGAAGAATGCCAATCCCTGGTCTTCCTCTTCAAAGCCTCTCTGCTCTGATTTGAGCTTGGCCCCTGGGGCTCTGGGGCTGATAGCCAGGGCCTCCTGTGTGGACCTTGTCCGTGTGGTCCTCTGTGCCTTTGCAGGCGCAGCTCGCCCTGCCTGCTGCCTCCTCCTCAGTGCTGTCTCACCTCAGCCCCACTTCCTCCGAGACTCAGCTCTTACACTCACCTTCTGTTTTTCCTGACTCACTCTACCCCTTCTGGTCACTGCTTTAAAACACCTTCCCGCTCTCGGGACCTGGGGATTTCCTCACTTATCTAGGGCTGAGGAACACGTGGGAGAGTTGAGGATAAATGAAACCCAGCTTGGAAAATTCCTGGTTGGTGATTCTAAGAAACTCACACCCACGTCTGAATCTCAGTTCCTCCCGGCAAAGAAGAAGTGAGGGGCAGGACTCAAGATTCCTGGATCTGGTGTCTCTGCAAAGGGCTCGGCAAACTCTGGAAACCTTGGCCCACTGTCCCCACCCCAGTACAGCCCACCCTTGTTGGTATTTCCCTTCCCAAGGCCTCAAGGAGGCGATTTTCCCTCCAAGGGCCTTCTGGATTTGCCTTCCAAATCCAGAAGTCACCTCACCTCTCTGTTTCCAACCGGGAGCGTCCGAGGAAGAAAGGGGCATTGGTGAGACAGGAGAACGGGGTCAGAGGAAGGACGCAAGCTCACCATCTGGAAGAAGCAGCATATAAGGAATCTCACTGCGTGTTCTTCGTCCACCTGTCTCGGTATCCATTTCTCCATTCGGTTCACACGCGTGCTTTGCCCATACAGCGACCTTGACCCAGGGACGTTTCATGCAGGACTTGAGTCAGATGTGGAAATTGAAGAGTACTTGTCTTTTCCTTGTATGGAAATTCCTTGTATATTCTAGATATCAATCCTTTGTTAGCTATTTATGTTGCAAACATCTTCTCCCAATCTCTGTTTTGTCCATTAATTTGTTGCAATATCTTTCCTACAGATTTTGCATTTTCACGTAGTCAAAAATATCCACATTTTTCTTTATGGTCAGTGCGGTGTGTGTGTTTAAAAAACCTTAATTATTCTGAGGTAATAATATTTCCCTTTAAAGTTTTTCATACTTTCTTCATCTTTGGGTCATTTACCCATCTATTATGTGGGGGCTGTGTATGCATGTGTGTGGATATGCATTAGGAATCTAATTTTATTTTATTTTTTGTATGGACAGTCAATTTCACAGAGACACCTTTTTAAAAATTATGGTTAAGTTCATATAACAAAATTTGCGTTGAAAATGGCTAAGCCACTTTAAGTGTAAGGTTCAACAGCAATTAGCACATTCACGGACGAGGCGTCAGCCTACCTGGCTCCAGGGCGCTGCTGATCAGCCACCAGGAAACGCTGCACCTAAGCGGTCGCTCCCACCCTCCTCCCCGGTCCCTGGCAGCTACTTAGCTGCTTTCCGTCTCTGTGAATTCATCTATTTTGGCCATTTCATGTGAATTGAATCACGTGATGTGTAGCCTTCTGTGTCTGGCATCCTTTCACTTAGCATGACGTTTTCAAGGTTCATCCATGTGGTAGCATGTGCCATTGGGTCAGTAGTTCATTCCTTTTTATGCCAGGTAATATTCCATTGTGTGGCTGTACCACATTTTGCTTATCCATTCATCAGTTCATGATTACTTGGGTGGGTCCCACTTTTTGCTATTGTTGCCAGTGACTCTATGAACATCTCTACACAAGTTTTTGCTTGCCCAGTTCCTTGCAGTCCAACAGCACTTGCTGAACAGTCTGTTCTGCTCTGTCCGCCCCTGACTTTCCACTCAGGTGTGGGGCTCTTTCTAGGCTCCGCATTCTGCTCCGTGGGCCTAATAACCCACCCGGAACCAATGCTGTGCTACAGATTCTTCGTTAGCGCTTCGAGGTATGAACGTCTCGAGAGCTGGTGGGCCAGCACCCAGTCCCCTTTCCCTGCTTTGTCAAAACTGTCTTGATTAAATTCGACCCTTTGCTCTTCCATACGAATTTTAGGAGCAGCTCATCAAGTTCCACAAAAACTCTTCTGGGCTTTGTTTTGAATGTTTAGGTTGATTTGAGGAGAACTGCTGTTTTTATGATGATGAAGCTGTCTAGCTCTCTCTCCCTCTCTCTCAAACACACACACACACACACACACACACCCCAAGACATTTGCACGTGGCTCTGGTTGGGTCACTGTCCCCCAGCTCTTCACCTGGTGAACTCCTCCTTCCCATCCCAGGGTCCTCTGCACCCTGCATCCCTCCCTCAAAGCCCTGCTCCATTGTCCGGAAATCACTGATTAGGTGGTTCTTGGTTTAACGTCTGGGCTGCAGACTCCTTCAGGGCTATGCCACTGTCTCTGTGTCCTCAGCCTGAAGAACACGGCTGACAGATGGCAGGATCCCAACAAACATTTGTTAAAAGAATGAAAGACGTACAGGAAGGAAGTTCTTCTGGCCCAGGAGCACGTGGGCCATACCTGCAGAGACGCTAAACCAAGTGACTTACTTGGCATACCTCAGTGTCCTTTCCTGGAGAGTGGGGGTGTTACTAGGCTGTGTCGAGGGTGAAGTTGAGCTCAGGGACGTGTGAAGTTCTTGGAGCAAAACCCGCCCAGTGGTCAGAGCTACCTGTGTTTCCTGACCTGCCCTTCCCCTCCAGGGGCATTCAGCCTCACACGCCTGCAGCCTTTTCACCCTCAGTTATCCATCCAGATTTTACTGCCCCCACAAACTAGTCATCTCATCCCTGTTTTGCATTAGAGACCAATGAGTCTCAGAAGACAACATGAACTCATCTTAGGCCTTAGGCCTTTAACTCCTAACACCAAACCCAATGTATGTATAATCTTTAAGGTGTTTTCTAGTTCATTCCATCAGTAGAATTTCTAGTTAGATTTTGTAAATGGCTCCTCTCAAAACAAAAGAGTCCAGACACAATGTTGACTTAAATTATTTTTATTTTAGTATTACTGACATAGACATAAGTCTAAAATTAAGCATGAAGTCTTCACACTTACAGTTCTATAAACCCGCCATAAAACTAAAACAATATAATACTATACAATACAAACATAACCTCAGCACCAATAAAATCTAAATTAACAACATCAATTTAATGTGGCCAATCTTGTGTTGCTGAAACCAAGACCCTGACATCAGGTTTCACGGGAGCAGAGTCATGTTCTGACATGTTTTATGTTTCCTGCATCATCCTGTTTTAGTCATTGTTTTCTTAAAACAGAAAAACTCGTTTGTAATTCAGTTTGATGTGCCAAGCAATTTCAACAACGCTTTCTCAAGTTCGATAACGAAAGGTGGGAAATATGACACTCGGTATAACGTTGTTCGGTGTTTATTTACTGCGATACTCACTACCAATGAACTACTACAAGCGTGTTCACCAAAGACAATAAAGGCACAATTTGTGCTCTGGCAAAGGACACATTTTGCTCACTAGGGCTCATTCCTGGGGCACCACGTGGGCCTGATAGTTCAGTTCTCCCACCACTTGACCCCACTGGACCCATCAGGAAACTTCGTCCTCCCAAGCCCAAGATGACACCTGGCCCGCCTCCAGCCTCCGGTGCATCCTCCCAGTATTTAACCAGACCTTCACTGTGCTCATTAGCACGAAACCATTAAAGTTTTTCATGAGGTCTGTGCTCTGTGTCACTTTTCATGGTGTCAAATTACATTTCCAATGCAATAAAATATTTAAGAGGCTAATCTCCTAGTCTTTGAAACTGATGTTCAATGGAAACGATCTTGGCAAAAGGAACTTTTGAGTTTTCACTGGTAAAATAGAGGATCCTGAGCCCAGGGTTGGGACTGAGATGACTTTTGTCCTGACAAGGATCAACGTAAAAAAAACAAAAAACATCCAAACCAGTAAGAACTGGTACGAGTTTGAGCTAACCTGATGACAGTTGCTGGGAAGCAAAACCTCAGCAGACTGAGGAAACGCCCCTGAGAATGGCATTTTGCAGTTTATTTTATACATTACAACCAAAGGAGGACGTGTGAGGGGGTTCAGTGACATTCACTGGCGATAGATTAGGGAGGCGGGAGAAAGCACAGGGAGAGGGATCTCTGGGACTGGACAGAAAATGAAAAGAGACACTACTGCGTTTACATCTGTGGGTACAGGATAGTTAATAGTTAACAATTGACATAGTAACAATAACAATGAGGGGATCTGTGGTCTCTGGTTGTTCTTTAAGGGGTCCAAAAAAAGGAAACTACTTTGATATTCCAAGGTTACTGTTATCAGGTATGTTATGTAGATGCAAAGAAAAAAAAAGGCTCAGTTAAGATAAAGATTGACCTTTGTTAGAGAAAAATATCTGCTTAAGGCCAGACAACCCCCCATGAACTGCTTTTAGCTAGAAAGTTTTAATTTTCAACCATCCTTTGTGGTTACTGTGGGTCTCTGAGTTTGTAGGGCCACCGGGTGGGCCTCCCCCAGCTTGTCAGGGGCCCCTTTCCACCCACACAAACCGGGAGAGGGCAGCCTGATGCGCCTGCAGCAGCTCAACGGTAGTGAATCGCTGTCCTACCGGGCACAGAGGCACACACTCTGTCTGCAATAGACTTCTTTTTGGTTCCTTTTTAAACAATTTTTAAAAATGAAATCATATATTTATTACTTAGAGAGAGAGAGAGAGAGAGAGAGAGAGAGAGAGAGGAAGGGAGGAGACATTGCTTTGTTGTTCTACTTACCTGTGCATACACTGGTTGATTCTTGTATGTGCCCTGCCCCGGGTTCTAACCCGCAACTCGGCGTTAGGGTGGTAGGTGCCGGTTGCTGTGAAAGAATTCACAAAGAGAAGGAAGTGTAAAGAGTCAAGTTTTATTTTACTCTCCAAGAAAGGAGAGGCACTTGGTGTAGAAAGATACACCAGCCTGGAGGGGCTGAGGCTTTCAGCTTCTAATAGATTATAATTGGATTTTAAAAGGGTGGGGTCGCTGTTGTGAGGCCCCGAGGCTGTTGGGGCGATGTAGCCCGAGGCCGCAGTTCGCGCCAATGTTATCTTCTGCCTGTGGCTGTGGGGCCAGTTAGTACTGATCGGTTCTTGCAGCGCAGTTCCTTCCAGTCCTGGGACAGAAGCCCAGACGAGCAATATGGCAGTCGTGTTTAACAGAGTCATAGGCCTGCTCAGCGAACGGCGCTGCCTTTGCCCGTTCGCTTGGCACAGCAGAAAGATGCTCTAACCAACTCAGCTACCCCGCTGGGGCCCCATCTAAACAGTTCTAGTGGAGAACCCCAGGGGGTGCGGAGAGCCCGGTTTAAGAAACTCTGGGCTCAAAGATCGCTAAGTCTGTGAACAAGCTCCGATAGGACCCGCACCAGGTGCCCGAGGAAAAACCTTTCACCTCCCCAGCTCAGGACTTGGGGTTGGCGGGAGGGGAGGGCTAGAACGGCTATAGCCCTCCGGCCCGTCGCGGCCATGTCTATGCACTTCCTTCCCCAGGAAACAATGGTGGCTTGGACCTCCCAGGCTCTCCGCTTCCCCACGGTGTGGCAGTGCGCCAAGGGGCGGAGGCCACTCCTTAAAGAGCAGGGTGACAGACCCCACCCCCTCGGACTCCGGGTCCCCCACCCCCACCCTCACCACGTGCCGGCCCGAGGTGGCAAAGGCCCAGCCAGCCACCGTCACCAGGGATTTTCTTTTCTCTTTTTTTGCTGGTTTCAGGGTTTTTTCTGCCTGAGTGAAATGAAACAAACACCCGCTCAGCCTCCGGGCCACCAGACGCGCACGCACTGGCCTTCGAGCCCTGTCGCAGCCAGCCTCTCCGCTGTCTGTGTCCGGGGCGGGATCCGCTTTGCATAAATAGCCGGGGGCGGCGCCACGCCCCGAGTGCGCCCCGCTGCTGCCTAGCGCTCGCCGCTCCTTTGCGCTCCTGCCCGCTGCGCTTTCCCCGCTGCCCTAGGCAGCGCCCGGCGTCCGGCCGGAGCGCAGGCGGCACACCCGGCCAGGCTTGGGCGGAGGTGGCGTGAAGCCGAGCGCGTGTCCGGACAGCCGAGGGCGCCGCGGAGGCCGGGAGCCGAGGCGCGGTCCATTCCCGAGCGCACCCAGCTTCTTCGGATCAGGTGGGTCCCGTGGGGCGCCGCCCGAGGCCCCCGGAGGCCGCGAGCAGGGCCAGATCCCCGGGTTGTGGGCTGGGACGCGGAAGAAGTGCGGAGAGAAGGGCTACCGCTCCGGCCCTGCCCGATTTCTGCCCTGCGCCCCTGCTTTTGTTCTCGTCTCTGCCTTCCAAATCGGACCCCATCACTGTCCCCATCCGGTCCCTGTCGCTGTCTGTGCTCAGCCTTGCAGACTGGAGCCTGAGGGGCTGCGGGCGGAGGCCTCCGCATCGGGTCCGCGGCGAGAGGGTGGAAGGGAAGAGGCTCAAGGAGCAGGGGTAAGACCACCGAAGAAGTCTCAAAAGCATTGAGGAGTCTGTCCCCGTCTCTGGGACAGGAAGGAAGCATGGCTCTCGCCCAGGACTGTATGGGAAGAGGCTGTCTCTTGGGAAGGGGAGCCCGGGCGTAGAGCGAGGGGCGCATGGACGCAGGGGAAGAGGTGAGAGCTCACAGAGTCCAGCACCAAGCCAAAAACTTGGCATGCAGAAAGTTTTTCGGGTTTTGTAACTTTTGCAGCAAAGGGCATGCTTCTTTGGGGTAATGGGATGTGAAAGGGCCCCTTCAACTCTGCAAAGAAAGGGACACCACCCCACGTTAGAAAAGGGCAGAAAAACAGCTAAATGGAATGATTACACAAACTCTTGAAAGGCGGCCAAGAAACAGTGGGGGAAAAAATGTCAGGCGTGGGGGAAAACGAGCGACCAGAGAGATTCCCCAGTCTTCCCGCTGGCCTGCGGGGAAGGAGGAGGGCCCTGCGGAGGGTGTCAGCATCGCCCCTCCCCTCCGGGGGAACCCAGACCCAGGCGGCTGTGTTAGTGGCCTCGCTTGTCTTTTGCCCTTTCTCAGGGTCCTGAGCAGGCCTTGTAGCCTCATTCATTCACCTGGAAACTGGTGTGTCTCAGGAGGCAGGAGATGCAGGAGGGAACACTGGCCTTGCCGTCTCCTGGCCGGGAGGAGCTTTCCCAGACACGACCTGAGTTTCCACAGCTCGGGAAAAGGAGTACTGCTCTGAGTGTGGATGAGCGGAGTGTTGGGGGGCTCCTGTGCGTTCCGGGCGTCAGGGAGAGGATATAGTTACTCGCGTGCACTTCTGTGCTGCTTTGGCTACACTGAGCCCTTGTTTGGAGTTATCTCTGGGTATACCTTCCCTCCCCTGCCAGATGGGGGGCAGGTGCAGATCCCAGTTACTGTTCTAAGTAACAGGTGTCATTGGCTGAATAAGGCAGGTTGGAAGCGGGGAAAGAGTCCCTAGGGTTTACCCGGTCCAGGGGATTTCAAATTATGCCCCAAGGATCCTAGCTCAAGGGCCAGCACCCTGGAGAACCAGTTCAGTTCTGCCTTTATCTCTTCTATATGCTGGCAACTCCCAGAGGTGGTGGTGGTGGTTTTTAACATTTTTTTTCTTTTAACATTTTTTCTTTCACTGATTCCAGAGAGAGGGGAAGAGAGGGAGAGAAGGAGAGAAACATCAATGTGAGAAAGAAATGTCCATCTGTTGCAAGTGCCTCTTGCAGGCACCCCAACTGGGGACCAAACCAGAAACCATGTGCCCTGACCGGAATGGAACTCGGGACCTTTCAGTCTACTGGACCCCACCCAGTCAACCAGGCTGCGCAGGCCAGGGAGAGGCCATGTTTAATACCCAATTCCTCAGATCCAACCTGCAGAAACTGAGCCAAGAGGGGTGCAAAGTGATTTGGGCAAGATCCTCCAGTAGCCAAATCTTACCTCCTAAACCTGTAGGCCAGGGGGTACTTTTCCCTGGCCACTGTGGTGCTAAGCAGGCATTTCTCCAGCTCTTAGCTCCAGTTCACTCCGACCCTAACTCCAGGGCCCCAGGGTCCCCACCTCCTTACCCTTCTGGGAGAAGAAGCCAGTGAGTCTCAGCCTCTGAGCTTTTCCAGGACTTTAGGGGATCTCCACGTGTGAGTTCGTTTCACAGGCTGAGGTCAGACAGAATCAGGCTCCCCAGCGGCTAGTCGGCACAACGCTAGGTCTTAGCGCAGCCCCTCAGGGCAGGGTGGGTATCATTAACCGATTTCACAGTTGAGGAAGTGAAGTCTCACTCGTCGGCTTTTACTTCGCAGCTGTGTTTGAATGCAGCTCCGTCTAGTTCTAGGCCGTGCGCTCTTTCCATTGAATCGTCTCTCATGGTGGCTAGAAAATGGCTAATGGACAGATGTCCTTAAGGTCAGAACAAAGGCAGAAAGAATGACTGAAAGGCGGGCCAGCATGGAGTGGGGGGACTGGCACTCATTCAGGTGAATTCGTGGCAGAAATGCAATTTTGTTTGAAATGAATGTGTTCTGTCCTGTACTTTCACTCTACTATGTATTTTACGGATTTGAAAAGTCTGCGCTTTTCAAATTTTGAAAGTGTAATTGATATACAGTAAAATCCACACATCTTAAGCGTTGTATTTAACAAGTTTTGACAGTTGTTTACACCTGTGTAACCGCCACCCAAAATAAGATATAAAATATGACAACATCCTAGAGAGTTCCCATTTCCAATTTTCCTTCTGCCCTTGGAGGTAACCACTTACTGATTTTCTCACCATGTATTAACTTTGCCTGCTCTTGGACTTCACGTACATGGAATCGTACTGTATGGCTCTTTCGTGTCCGGCTCAGTGTCTGCCATTGCATTGGCCACGGTGCCTGTCAAATTCAGCGGTGTTGCTCCCGGTATGTGTAGTTGGTTCCTTTTTATTGCTGGGTAGTGTTCCGTTGCATGGTTGTACCATGATTTGCTTATTCACTCTCTTGTTAATAAACATCTGGGTTACTCTCAGTTTTGGCTATGATTTCTTACAGAATTTTTTTTTTTAAATTTAATCTTTATTGTATTTTTTTCCATTACCTTTTAGTCCCCTTATACCCACCTCCACCCAGCAATCACCACCCTGTTGTCCATGTCCGTGAGTCCTTTTTCCTTTTTGCTCAATCCCTCCACCCCCTAGCCTCCCCCACTAGCTGTTAACCGCTCTCCATCTAGAATTCTTTTGTAGACATTTGTTCTCACCTAGGGTAAAACTGTTGGGTCACAGGGTATACCATTGTACCTTCCACAGCTGTGTACTAGCCTCGTGATCATTCCACATCCTTGACAAGAGTTTGTATTGTTGGTCTTTTTGATTTTAGCTATTTCAGCGATTGGGCAGTGGTAGCTCACACTTTTTATTTTATGATGGAATTTTAGGAGTCTCTGGTGAGGACAACATGAGCAGGGTACAGAATACGAACTAAGATGATGGCGTGGAGGTCAGTAGGAGCCATGACCCAGGAGGAAAGGAATCAGATGATGGTTGGAACGGTGACCTTAGGGGGAGGAATTTCTGACTCAGGAGAACTCCCTATGTATCACCTGAGATTTCAAGGTCTGCTATTTGTGCTCTGTAAACAAGGCAAGTTCACCCAGACTCATGGCCTTAAATGCTACCTCTCTAACAATCGTCTTTATCTCCAGATCTCTGTTTTGGGCCCCCCAACTCACCTGATCAGCTGTTATTCGTGCATCTCTCTTTGAATGTCTCAAAGGCACTGCAAACTTGGCAAGTCTGGAGCAGAATTCATTATCTTGTGTTGGCTTTCTGCCATGGGTCACCGGGTGAATAATGGTTCCGCCAGCTGAGAGGATATGTAATGAGGAATGTGTGGGGCTGGGGGTAATGAATTTACTTCCATGCTAAATGGTGTGGAGCAGAATCGGAAGATGAGGATTGGAAAATGCATTGGGCAATTTGGAAGATTACTGAAATATATACTGAAAGCGGTTTTGCTGGAATGTGGGGCAGGCTGGCCAGATTGCTGATAGGTGAGAGAGGAAAAAAATGGAGATGGTGAGTATATTCAACGCTTTGCAGAAGTTTGAGAAGGCCAGTGAGAAGACTGAGCTATGGAGCTGTAGGAAGACGGGAAGAAGGAAATAATTTCAGGATAGAAAAAACAAGTGAGATATGGGCTCCGGGGAAGGATCTGGTGCAGGAGAGGGCAGGGGTGGCCAATAGAGCAAGGCGCTAGAGGAGCAGGAGGAAATGGGGAGGGTTGGCTCTGAAAGCAGGACGGTTGTCTCCACCTCTGAGATTAGATGTGAACGAATGAAGGGGAGAAAGTTCATCAACGACACAATTCTCTGTTGACTTTCCACGTGCATAACTCCTAATTGTGATGTGTAAGGCTCTTCACCATCTGCTCCCTTATCTCACATATATAGTGTGTGTCAGTTAGCTCTTGGAGCAGCTGTGCTACGTAACGAACAACCCCCAAGTCTTAACTCATGACCACAAAGGTTCAGTCATTGTTCACATTGCAAGACAGTTGTAGGGCAGTTGCAGCTGCATGGTTTCTGTGGTTCTGCTCCATTTATCTCGTCCCAAGACCCAGGCTGGAGGAGCTACTTCTCTCTGGTACATGTTACTTCTGTGTGAGAGCTGGAGGAAAGAGGGGATGTGATGCCTCCTAAAGCCTCCACTCTGAACTGGAACACTATCACATTCACCCACATTCCACAGGTCAAAGCCAGTCATTCGACCAAGTCCAAAATCAATGGGGCAGAGGTATATGCTCTGCCTCTTGGCAGGGAATGACACTTGGGAACAATAACCCAGTTGACCACATAGATTTGTTAATAACTCCCTGGTACAGGTCCCCAATTATCTCTCTAAACCAACCCCCATCGTACAGACTACAAGTTGGTACAATTGCTCTTTAATCAAGTATGGCAGTGCCCTTTCAAGTCTCGATATCTTTGCACACACGGTCCCTCTGTCTGGGAGTCACCTGCCAGCCCTGCCCTCCTGCATCCAAATCGTCAAATCTAAGAGGTCGTTCAGCTAATCCTACCTCTTTATCAACTCTTCAAATAGTGCTTTCACTTCCGTCCCCACAGCTCCTGCTTAGTTGCGGTGCACTCCTCTCCATCCCAGACCCTTGCTCTTGGCTTTCCCCTTCCCCACTCCAGCCTTAGGCCTTCTAGTGCAGTCTTGTCACTCAAGTCTTCTTTCCAGCCATCCAGCTGATTGGGTTTTTCAGTCTTTGTAAGCCTCCTCAGGATAAAGCATATATTCCCTCAGGGGAATTTAAGGTCCTGAATGAGCTGTTCTCTAAACCTCTTTCCAACTTCACACCTCCCTCCTTAGAATTTCTGCTTCAGCCTCAAGGAGCTACTGTAATTCTTGAACCCCTCTCCCGGTTTTATGCTTCCGGGCTCCCCCGCCCCTCACCTCTCCCTCTGCTTGGAATGCTCTCCTCACCTCCTCCCCAACCCTCCTGCTGTTCTTATTCATCCTTCAAGAGCTAGCTTCATCCTCCTCCTCTCTGTGAACCAATCTCTCATTTTGCCTCCTGTGAATTAGGTACTTCCCCTTCCTCCCCTCCCCCAGCTCCCTGGGCACACTCCAGTACACCGCCCCAGTCATATTCTGTTGGGTGTCGTCGCTTCTTCCCTCCTCCACTGTGAGCTGCTGGAGTCAGAGGGGACACTGCTCCGGACCACACACTCTTCATGTGACCCACTGGGGGTGGGGGGTGAGTGTGCCCTGGAGGCCGCTGCCTGAGTTTGCATCCTCAGTGCCTGTCGGACCTGGGGCAAGGCACCTCACTTCCAGCCTGGGGCGAAAGGGCTGCCGGGCGGGAGCTTTACTCTCACTCCAGAGAGAGGACTGGAGTTGAGGTGGGTTAGTTGGGGAAGTCAGAGTGATGTAGATTTGGTCCATGGGTTGAAAGCAAGGGGGTCGTCATTTAGTATACTCAATCCAGAATTATTTCTAAAAGTCCTTCAGTTCCAGGTTGTGGGGCTGGGTGAAAAAGGTGAAGGGATTAAGGTAAAAAACAACAAAGAAAACTCATAGACACAGACAACAGCAAGGTGATTACCAGCGGGAAAGGGGACGTGGCGGGAGGTAGAAGAGGGTAAAGCAGGACTAAATGGTGATGGAAGGAAACGTGACTTGGGGCGGTGAACGCGCCATACAATATACAGATGATGCGTTCTAGAATTGTGTACCTGAAACCTATATCATTTTATTAACCAATGTCGCCCCATTGGTTAAATCCAGTAAATTCAATAAAGCCCCGGCAAATATAAGAGAAATTAAAAAAAATAAAAGCCCTTTAATTCTAAAAAGAGGAAGTAAAAATATGTCATCCAAATCTCCAGCCCGAGAGCCGGTCTGTTCTGTGTGTCCGATCCCACGGCGGAGGCCACGGCACCTGCTTGCACGCCACGCAGACCAGCTGCGGACTTGCCCAGACTTGAGCTCCTAGGGTCATTACACTATCTTTACCCCAAATAGCCTCTTATAAAGGAGAGGTGTTGATGGCAGCAGGGTGCAGATCGGAGAGGCTTAGGGTTGACATTTCTGAGTACCCAGAAACCCCATGCAAGCACTCGCAGGGAAGTTGGGTGGTTGGAGCGTGCTTCCTGTGGTTCTTCTCTGAGCCCACGTGATCTCAGCAGATGTGAATGGGAGGGAAGACCATGAAGTTGCCACTTGGGTCAGGTCCTCACGGGAGAGGGAGGGATCTGAGACGGGGGGAGGAGAGCCTGGAGAGAACTGGTCTGAGAAGTGGGAGGAATGGGAGGTTTCCGGGTGGATGCGGTCTGGAGGGTGGAATGGTGTGGCGAGGTTGGGTAGAAAAAATGGGCCCTGGGAGTGATGGACTGGTGGCTATGGGTTGACAGCAAGAACCTGGGGAAACAGAAAAGTAATGATAAAATTATTATTAGAGCTCTCTACCTTAGTCGACAGTTTGAAAAGCAAGGTCATAGATCTGTCTTGCTTGAGCCTCACAAAAACCCTGTGAGGTCTGCAAATTGGGAATTATTTTACATATGGGGAAACCCAGGCCTAGAGATTTACTGTTTTGGTCAAAGTCTTTCAAGGTTGAAGTGGCAGAACTGAGGCAGAAGAGCCCATTCTGACTCCATAGTGTGGCTTGGAAACTTGGGTGGCGTTCCGCGGGGAGGGAAGGTGGTTTCGAAGGTGAGGGCCGCTTCAGGGAGTTTGCTGGGGCACAGACCCATCCCAGCCCACGAGAGGGACCCTGCCTGTCTCCGCTCAGACAGAAGTCAGCCAGGGAGAGTGAAAAGCCGAGGTTGGAAGAGGCTGCAGAGAGAGAGAGGCCAGGTCTTGTGATTAGTTAATGTAGTTAATAAATGTTTTTAATTCCATCCTAGTTTGGGTGCCCTCATCTTCATGCCACTTTTGTTTATTGTATTTTTGGAGACAGGGGAAGGGAGAGAGAAAGAGAGGGAGAGAAACATCGATCGGTTGCTTCTTGATTGCACCCTGACCTGGTACTGAGCCCACACCCAAGCGAGTGCCCTGACCAGGAATGGCTGCTTTATGGGATGACACCCAAACAACTGAGCCACACCGGCCAGGGTCGTGCCCCTGTTTTAGGATGCAAAGCTGCTAACTGGCCAAACTTGAGTTGCTTTCCTGCATTCCAAGCACACCTGGTTCGTTCTGCTCTGGTGGGGGTGTGGGGTTGAGGGGGTGGGGGCCCCTGCCACCAAGCTCAGCAGTCACAAAGTCCAAAGCCACCGGAAATGGGGGAGCCTGCAGTGCCACAGAATCCTGCAGGTGTAAGGAGTCCCAGGTCTGAGCGCAAGAGGGAAACACCTTCTGGGGACCTCTTGGAGGGGCAGCCTGGTCTTAGTCAGGTTCTTAAACCACTGAACCTTGATATTCTCATGTGTCAGCCAGGTGTGGCTGACACATGTAAAAGCCATGGTGTGGCTTTTAGAAATAACATAACTGCCCAGTGCTTGACATGTGGTACTAATAAATGGCGCTACTGTTATCATTAGTAGTAGTAGAAATAATAGTACCTTTGGAGAAACAAGAGTAACTCAGTTGTTAGCAGAACAGTTATGTCTGGAAGGAAGGAAACTCAGCATGTGGAAATCAGAGGAATTCAGAAGTGACCATACACATTTATGAAGAGATTCTCTTTAGGGTCCCTTTAAATTTTTTAATGCCTGGCTACTCACCACAGGATTTAATTTATCAAAAATAAATACCTGAATGAATCACTATCTTACGGACTCTTAATAGATAGCATTGAAGAGTGTTCTCTTGCAGGAAGAGACAGATGTGTCTGGAGACCCCAGACTTGCTTTCTCGCAGTGGAAGCATTGAAAAAGGAAGAGGGAAGTTCACTCTCACGTGACGGCAGGCCCGGTCCCGCCCCCCCCCCGCCCCCCCAGAGAGCTGGGCTGCACCACCACACCCTCTGGCCGAAGGCACAGGTATAATAGACACGGAGGGCCTGAGTGGGAGCCCGAGGCCACAGGGGGCCCACTGCACGTGTCATGACCAGCTCTTCAAAAAGGGAAAGTCCTGGTGGGTGGTAGGTGCTGCTTTTCACAATATCAGTGTTTCCACAGTGACCAGTCTCCAGCCACCACTTGAGGAACTGGGAGTATACTGTTTATTTTCCACTCGGTCTGGATACAGTAGAGTTTTGCAACCTCAAGAGTTGACCATTTTATGAAATAATTAGGGAGCAATGAGTTTTGATGATTTCTGTCTTAACAGAATTAATTTAGTCATAAGTTTAATTTTTAATAATGGCTGTGTAAGTTTATGTAATTTAATTTTTAATAATGGCTCTGTTTAACGACTTGCTTGCCAAATTCCTGAAAATTTACCAATGGCTCTGGCAAGTCGCATGAGCCAGATCCAGCACGCTATGGGCCGGGGAGGTCCTCGGGGACCCCAGAGAGATGCCAGCATACACAGGCCACCCCCAAACAAGCAGCGCCCCACGTCGCCCCAGTCACTTTGACGTGTCGATGTCTCTGATTTGCTTTATAGCCCCTTTTACCACCTCAAATTATTTCCTTATTTAACTATTTGTTAAATTTTAATTTTATTTATTTATCAACTAGAATGTGAGCTCTGCGAGGACAGAGACCTTCCGTGTTTGGTTCAGCACCAAATCCCAGGGCTTCGAACACTCATACACACAGTGGGCTCGTAGGAGCCACGGGCTAACCGAGCAATGGAGGGAGGGTCGGAACCTGCAAGGGTTCAAACCTGTCTGTGTTCTAAGGTGCACTTGCTTTGAGTTTTTTCTTCATCTGTAAAAGAAAAGGGTTTGAGCAGAGACCCCAAAGTCCCCTTCAGCTATGAAAAGTCTCTGCACCTGACAAAGACCCACACAGCGGGGCTAAACAGAACCCCTCCCTACCCCGAGCCTCTTCGAGGGTCGGAGCCAGTGCACGGGTTCTTTGGTTTTATTCTTCCCCTCTGCGGACAGCTTTTAACACGGAGGGCAGATGGCTTCACTGAGTGTCCGTGCCTGTTCCCTGCCCAGTCTCCTGGGCTGTGCCCAGCAGAAGCCAGGCCCTCCCTGCCTCTTCAGTGGCGGCAGATGTTGCGAGTCCCAATGCCTTTGCCACGGCGTGCGGTGCTCTAGGGCCCGGGAGGGAGTTCTGCCTGCCCGGGGAGTCATTCTAGTGAGTCAGGGACCCCCACCTCCACCTTGAATGTGGAGCCCACTGAATTACTATGGATTTCCGCACCTCCTAGGGGAGGAGCAGACAACAGTCTGTAGCACCTGTTGAGAGGCATGCCCTTGGGCAGATCTTCATGGCTCCTTCCCTTCTCCTAGCACCGGCCTGGTGGAAGCTGGCGTTGGAAGTCCCTGGCCTTCACAGTCTGGGCAGGGATCTAGACCCTCCCACTAGGGCCCAAGGGAGGGGGTGCTGCCCACACCTCCAGGTCCCCAGAGGTGAGAGGCCAACAGTCCCATCAGACAGAATCATCTGTTGGGTCTGAGATGACTGAGTCCAGCCTCCTCTTTATCTACGAGGTACAGGGCAGAGGCAGTAGCCACAGAGATAAACAAACCCGCATCTTCGGTGTCTCAATGCTCCCCTCTCCAAAGGAGCGTCCTCTCCAGGGAGAGCTGGGGATGGAACCAGGACGGTCCCTGCAGTCCTGAGCCTAAGTGCAGCCAGAGGTTTTGGGGGCCTTGGCAGCCTGAGGCCATAGCTGCCCCTAAACCTGTCTGCTCTGGGGCAGCATCCCAGGGTTTTCTGCCTTCCCCTACAGTTCCCGTTTCCTGCCACGCTTGGCTCACACTGAGGTTCATGCTTTGCTTCCTCTGAGGGATGGGGCTTGGACGTGCTGTGCAGAACCAAGAGTGATTATAAAACAATAGCAGCTCATGTTTCCTGGGCATTCACTGAACCCCAGACACTGTTCTGGGAGCTTGACAGGGACCCTGCCTTTTTATCACCCAGAAACCTCAGTGTTGCGAATGAGGACACCGAAGCACGAAAAGATTCAGAGATTTCCAAGCCACAGGGTGAGCAAAAGATTTGGCACTCAGACATGAGCAAGGAGATGGTGCCCTTTATCACGACCCTACAACTCCCTGCAGAGAGAAAAACATCAGAGGGAGCAGGCAGCTGGCACGGCCCCAGCTGGAGCCCCCTGGGAAACCCAGGCCCAGGGGATATGGGAGCTCCTAGAAGGTCACAAAGGGCCTTGCTGGGGCCCAGGAGTCCTGCCCTGTCTTGGGGTTTTACCACCTTCAGTCAAGCATCGGAATAAAGTCACACGGTACCATCCCCGAGACCACTTACCTACTGATTCTGCTGTGGGGCCTTCTGGGAAGACACCAGGATGGCAGTGGCCCTGGGAGGCCCAGCAGATACCACAAGATCCTTCCCCCCATGCCATTTGAGAAAGGTCTTAGGCACGGAGTCCTGGCTTTGGCTGCAAAGTTCAGAAACTCTGCTCTCCCCTTAGCCGCCCATGCTGTGGAGAAGCTAGCTGCTACAATGCTTTCGGGCGTGACCTTTTTCCTTCGTGTGCCTGGACTGAGGTGGAGTTTGAGGCAAAGGGCAAGGGGGAGGCAGATCCCTCCTTTTGGGAATTACAGATGTTAGAGATGGAAAGAGTCTAGAAAATTGTGCTGAAGTGTTTTCTTGTGTAGATAGGGAAACTGGGGCCCAGAGAACGCAAGAACCTGTCAGCTCCCAAAGCATGCCAGAGTCACTTTGGTTTGGGTTTGGTTTGGTTTCTGTGTTATTTATTTTTTTTTTTTGGAGATGAAAGACTCACAGACTGTGTGAGCTGGCAGAAATCTAACAGGCACCCCAACCTACCCCTCCCCCGTTCTATGTTTCAGAGATGAGAACTTTAGAGAACAGGGTGGTGGTGAATGGGGAGGGCAGGGCACTGAAGACCAGAGAGCTGGCCTTTGAATCAACGTTTATTGAATCAACACACAACGAATACCATGGATTCTGGGATTCAGATAATCGGACATGTGTGTCCAAGAGCGGTCAGTGCCCTACAGGACAAAGCCAGGTGTTACCCAGGAGAATCAGAAGAATATGGGGTGACTTACTTAGGAAGTGACTGTGGCTGAAACTGAAAGGACGAAGTGGCAGGTGAGTGGCTGTGAGGGGGTTGGGCAAACGTGTCCCAGGAAGAGGAAAGGACACATGCGAAGGCCTTCAGGCAGGAAGAGCCTCCTTTTGTAGATGACGTTGGAAACCTATTGTTTTTAAAGGACGGAGGCAGGAGGTAAACAACTAACTGAATAAAGGAGCTAGTGGCAGAGCTGGCATGACTGGGAGCTCTCCCCAGCCCGCGCCAGGGGAGTTTTAGAAAACCCTAAAACTGACTGTTTCCCAACTGTGTGATCTTGAATATGACACTGAACCCCTCCGAGCCGCTGTTTCTTTGTTTGTGAAGTGGAGCGCACCTTCCTGCCCTTGGGTCTCACCCAGGTCGCCTGTGAAAGGGCCCTGGACCTGCCAGTCAGCGTGGGAGCCAGAGCCGGCCGTGGGGCTGTTGGGCTCCCCTCCCATGCCTCCTCCGGGCTGTCCCTGAGCCCCAGGTCTGCAGGACCCTCTCTCCATCCCAATGAATCTCCCTAATCCTTCATTCCATCACTCAGCATGAACCACACTTGGTACACTCCAACGCCCTCCAGTGCCCCACCAAGACACAGTGGAATCTTGGACAGTGCACATCTAGGAAACAAAGAAGGAAGTTTATGCACACTTACTGTGCATCCAACGTCTTAGACACTTTTACTTGGGCACCATCATTGAACCCTCACAACAATCCAGCAAGGACAACCCTGCATGCCCTTCTTCCCATTGGTTCGGTGAGGACACTGAGGCCCCAAAGGACACTGCCTGAGGTCACACAGGCAACGAGGGGCCACACCTGGGTGTACACAGCATTCTTATCCTGGAGGCTACCTTTTGGTCTGTCTGCCCTCGAGCCAGCCTTGAGCAGAGGGACCCCATGTGGCTAACGACAGAGGGCAGACACCCTGGCTGCCCTACAAACCAATAACCTTTCGTTCCCCCCGATTTTATTTTATTATTTTTAGAGAAAGGGGAAGGGAAGGAGAAAGAGAGGGAGAGAAACATCAATGTGTGGTTGCCTCTCACACACCCCCTACTGGAGACCTGGCCTGCAACCTGGGCATGTACCCTGACTGGAAATTGAACCAGCAACCCTTTGATTGACAAACTGGCACTTAATCCACTGAGACATACCAGCCAGGGCCAAACCAATATTCTTTAAATATTTGTTCCACATTTATTTGGGGTGGGGCGTGTTGGAGGAAATGGATTTGCAGTGAATATGAACGGTGGGCCGCCTTTTGGATTCTTTTTTTTTTAATTTATTATTTTTTTTATTTTAATTGTTGTTCAAGTACAGTTTTCTGCCTTTTACCCCCATCCCAGCCCACCCCTTGGATTCTGAATTCATTCCACACAATAGCGTTTTCCAGAAGCCAGGGAATAGAAATTCACTGACAAAGTCACTTTCCCAGCTGCAGTGAGTTAATAACCTAAAAAAACATTGGCGGTTCCCCACGTTTTGGTAGCTTGCTTGCTTTCTTCTGTGTGTGCTTGAGCTTTTTCAAGCCAGACAGCTTCTCGGGAGGCTTATTAGAAGATTTATTTTGGTTCCGTTTTTATTTGAAGTTTATTTAAATATAGACGGGAACAACTAATCTTAGCAAGGAGGACCACTCTGCCTGTCATTTGTTTTGACTGAGTAGTTTGGGCCATACTTTAGTTGGCATCCTTGAACTTGGTTCCTATTAAGTACAGAAAATGTTGCATACCTTTACATAAATGACAACAATGCATTTCTGGAACGTGTCAGAGAACTGCCGGGTTTACTTGATGAAACAGCATTGTGTTTGGTTTTAGAAGTGATGTGTTCTCACTGGGAAAAGCAGAGAGGTAGGATGGGTAAATTGATCCCTTGGCCATAGTCCGATTGCTGGGAATTCACTGCTAATACCACACGAGTCGAGTTTATCGTGATAAAGTACAGAGAACATGAGATTTACTGTTTCAACACTCTCCTGTCTCTGAATTTGACTGCCCCGGGTAACTCATCAAAGCAGTCATATAACATTTGTCCTTTTGCGTAATGGCTTATTCTACTCTGCGTAATGCTTTCGAGATTCCTCCACGGTAAAACATTTGTCTGAATTTCCTTCCTTTTTAAGACGTAACAATATACCACTGTATGTGTGTATACCATTTTGTTTATGCGTGTATTCACCCATGGACATTTGAGTTGTTTTCCATCTTTTTGGCTGTGGTGAATAGTGCAGGTTGGATATCGGTGTACAAATACCTCTTCGAGTCTCTGCTTTGGTTTTTGGGGATATGCGCCCTGAAGTAGGACTGCCGGGTCATGTGGTCATTCTACGTTGAACTTTTTGGGGAACCACCCTCTTGTCGAGTAACTTCGACGTGTAACACCTATAGCTGGGACCAAAGTCTATATACAATGCTGTGTGATTTTCTCACTTAATTTTCCATTTATTAACTATTCTTCAAAAACATCATTTTTTTAAAGGTTGCTTCACATCCATTGCATTGTTATTCCACATTCCCCCCCACCCCTGATTTCTGGACCACAGCAAAACATTTTAAATTCTGATAATAAAATAATTTGCTTCTGGTAAACAGCCTCATGCTCTGTTCATACTTGTTAGAGAAATCCTCCACAAAAATAGGTTCCTGCCTTCACGGAATTTAAAAATTTCTCCCTGGGGATTCTTGGGGGTCGTCCAAGGCAGTGGTTTTAAAAGTTCTTTGTAGCCAGGGATACTTCACTACAAACAAAACACCAGATGAAAGCACAGTATCATAACAAGCAGATAAAAGGAGAGAAGATCTAAAGAAGGGTGGCTGGGGACTTGGAGACTCGCCCTGCTGACCTGTCCTCTCCTCTACAGGGGGAGCCTGGCAGATCCAGGAACGTTCTGGGCTTCTCTGGAACACAGTTTGAAAACCACCGGGCTGATCCAGCACTTTAAAGATGGGTAGACATCTTGAGAGAGAAAGGGACTTCCCTGGGGTCAAGTTCATTTTTGTACACGCATTCGTTTCTTTCCTCCACACAAAGCAGCTACGGCCTGCATGCTGGAGTCACTTATGGAGCTTGTTAAAAACACAGGTTCTCAGAACTCTTCCTTCGGACTTCAAAGCAGGGGGTGTAGGGAAAGGCCGGGCTGGGCCCTGCGAGGTGCTCACCATCTCCTCTCTGAGTTAGCAGGTGCTTGTCCCTCAACCCCACCCACGGGACTCCTACTCACCCTTTGAGGCCTAGTGCAAAAATAGCCTCTTCCTCTTTGAAGCCCGGCCGCACAGCCCCATGCGGGACCGCTGACTCGCTCCTTTGCGGGCCCAGAGCACTACGTGGCACTTCCAGCTCCGCCCAACACTTCTTTCTGTTGTTTGTGTGATAGCTAGTTGCGTGGAGGCCAGGCTCCTCTGCCTTCCTTGTGGCGTCAGCACACAGTGGGTGTTTTGTGGTTGCTTATTGACTGGACTAGAATCTGGTATAGCCCCCTATTTGGAGGATAACATAGCCAAGGCTCAGATCGTCAACAACTTACAGAAGGTCACACAGCCCATTGGGGCAGTGCCAAGACCGGCACTGTCCTGAGGCTCCGCCCTGGGCCCTGGCCAGCTGGCAAGCAGAGCAGCTGTCTGGTTTGAGCAGAGAGCGCTGGCCCCGGCTGCTGTGTCCCTCAGTAGCCCAGGCTGTCTGAAATCCAGAGGGATCTGCCTGGTTTGAGATTGGTGTATCTATTTGGATGCCTGGAACTTACTTTATAAAATTCTAACATACACAGTAAGGGATATTATGTGACTCCTACCTGGACTGAGTCAATGTGCAGATGCTAAGAAAGCAAGTCTAGTGGGGAGTGCTCAGCCAATCAGGGCTCAGGGATGCAGTCTGGGGTGGGGGCCAGCCAGCATCATACCCAGATGTGGCCGCTGCAAACCCTTTGTCACCCACCCCAAGTTGTGATGGACAATGGATGCTTTCCTGGTTAGCACGCTGAGGGCTGCAATTTGTTTTGTAACTGGGGAAACAAGTAGCTTGTGTATGACGATGAATTTGGCACATGGGCTCATGCTGTTGTGGTCAGAACAGTTGTGATATTTACGGATTGACATTGTGTACATGGGTTAACATAGCTATTAGTCACACCCACCCAGCATGGAGGTGGGAGAGGGCCCCTCATCCGGTACTAGCCTGGAACTCTGGGTTCTGTGGCGTAGACGGGGGACAGAATCTGGAACCCTGGCACCTGCCTCCACCAATGTTCCCAACCTTGATTGTGCATGGACTGTGGACTGCCCCTGTGGCATCTGATGAAACCTGCAGACAGACCCCTTTTGAGAATGTCTCAAAATGGAAAAAATAAACAGTTATAGAGGAAACAAATCATATTGAATTATAGTTATTAGAATATTAATACTGGGAGCAGAATTTCAGCTCAGCCCGAGATGCTTCCTCATCTGTAAAATGGCGAGTGGTTAAGCTTTTGTGCCAGCTGGACTTGCAGCAGTTCTGGCTCTGACTTTAGCTGTCTGAGCATGGGCAAGTGATGCCACCTGTCTGAGCCGCGGTTTTCTTCTCTGTAGAATGGGGATAATAGTAGAATCTAGTTGACAGGGATGCTGTGAGCTCCGCCTCCTTCGCTCCCATCAGCCAGTTAAATCACATGTCCCTCTCTGTGTTTAACCACTTCTCTCCTTGACTTTCTGGCCCGCCCCCACCCCAGTCAGTACCCAACTGCCAATGAGTCCAGCAAGTTGCTGTCTCTGCCATTGCCCCTGGACTGCTGAATGGGACCATGTAGCTGGCTCTGTTACAACTCAGCAGGGTTGCAGGGCTGCCTGGCACCCTGTGTCCTCATCTGTGGGCAG
This sequence comes from Tonatia bakeri, assembly GCA_004024845.1. Classification (NCBI taxonomy): domain Eukaryota; kingdom Metazoa; phylum Chordata; class Mammalia; order Chiroptera; family Phyllostomidae; genus Tonatia; species Tonatia bakeri. The sequence goes on from PVIA01001113.1 coordinate 216,014, forward strand.
GGTCCCCTCTCCAGCTGCTAGCCCTACCTGCTCCCATCATGACATTGCTCCATATTTCACAGGAAAGGGAGGCCACAGAGAACAACACTCTGAGCTTCCTTCTCACACCTTCAAATTAGGCTGAATGTTCACCCTTCTTTGGGGCTTAGGAGAAAAAAATTTATACAGGACACCGGAGAAATGCTCTAGCTTCTATTTCACTATCCTTTATTCCTGCAGGCCTCTCATGATGAAGAAGATAAAGGTTTTATAGGGAAGTGGGTAGACTAATATCTAGAGGATGCCCTACCCTTTGTGAGATGGGCAGTGTATCAGTCAGGATGGAGTAGGTTATGCTGCAGTAACAAACAACCCCTAAATCTTAAGGGCCAAACCCACAAAGGTTTATTTCCTACTCTAATTAATAATAGCATCTTGGGTCAGCTGGGGGCTGTGCTTCTCATTCAAGGAGACAGCTGATGGAGCAGTCACCTTCTTGAATGTACTGTGTGGCACAGAGAAAAAGGACCCTAGAGGGTCTTGCACTGGTAATGAATTGCTTGGGCTCGCTTGTATTGGTCAGACTAGTAACATGGGCCTACCCAACTACAAGGGGGCCAGGAAATGACATCCTTTCATGAAGGTAGAGAGCTGGAAAAGTCTGATAGGGCATTAAGGAGCACCGCAGGTGGGATATGCCCTTCTGTGCCTAGCACGCTAATGTCAGCTCAGCAAGCTGCTGCCGTAACCAGCCTGGGCTGCACAGACACAGCAGCCTCTAGACTTTCCATAGCGAGTGCCAAGAAACCACACCCAGAGGGGAAAAACTCCAAAGCTACCTCTCAGCCCCAAGTGCCAAGCAGAGGAACAATAGGGCAGTACAGCTGCCAACACCTCAGTGAAGAATGCAGAAGCCATGAAAAGGGAAGGTGATCCCCAGAGCTCTCGGTGCTAAACCCATGGGGAAGGCAGAGGCAATGGGGTCCAATCAGGGCTTCCAAACTACATTCTTCATAACAGACACATGTGATGTTTCCTAAGTGGGGCATATATTTAGGTGTCTTTACTGCATTTCTGAGCTATTTTATGTTTGTTTGAGTGAGGGGTGTTCTTTCTGAATGGAATGCTTCGCTTCTCTTCAGTCCACCCACTGGTCACCTTTTTTTCTGTGGCATTTCTATACACACATCAGAAAGCTCTCCATAGCACCCCCAGATAATTCAAGAGTGGTGGGGAAGGGAAGCCATTCCCAGCAGATGCTTCTGGGATTTTTTCAGGTGGGCCCAGATGCAGAAACTCAGGAAGGAGACCGTTGACTGCAGCCCCCAGCCTCTTCCCTGAGCTCATCAATTTCCTGTGCTGTGGTTAAAAGGCACCTGGTCTGGGAGAGATTCATATACCTGGGTGCCAGCTCCAGGCTCCTCCTGTCATTGCTGAGTGGCCTGGACAGGTCATTTCTCTTCCTTGATGCCTCAGTTTTCTCACCTGTAACATGAAGGGACCTGGGTAGTGAGGCAAGGTGGCATGTGTGATCCATGGGACTCCGAGTAAGAGAGTGCCAGAATGTTCCGGCGTCCTTTGTCATTGCCATCACAGGACATTGATCTCAGCTGTAGCATGCCTTTGGTGGTGAGAAAGTTGTGTTCTGGGCTTAGCTCCCCGTTAGAGGACATATTGGCTAATCCTTGTAGACCTACCAGCCTGAACAGTGCCTGGCACATGGCAGGTGCCAATACTGGCACTAAAAAAATATTTGTTGAATGAATGAGTGAATAAATGAACACATAACTCCCTTCAACTTTGAATCAGTGACTCGCAGACTTTCTGTGGGGCAAGAGGAGGTTGGAAGAATTCGTGGCTCTGGTCCCAGCTAAGTCACCTTGGGCAAGTCACCAGACTCATCCCCTACACATGGTGACAGGGCAGGACCCACCCTGCCCTATGGGCTGTGGCAGATGCTCCAGCTGGCCAGAGGATTCAGAGACACTCTGTACAAAGAGTGAGCTGTTGTTTTTAGGGCACAGGAACATAGTGGACTCTTTGGGGACATAGAGCAGGTGGTGCCAGAGCCCATGTGGTGGAGAGTTCTGGAATAATCATTAATGAGAATTGAGTAGCTACCATTTATGGGCCACTCGCTCCAGTATCAGGCCCTATGCCAAGCACTTTCTGTGGCCATCTCATTTACAACAGTTTAGCGGGCAGGCATTGTTACTGAGCTCGGAAGGCTCAAGCGATTGCACACGGTGATGCATTTCATCAACACCCGGGCCTGTCACAAACGCAGGCTCTGACCTCTGTGTGCTCCTGCCTCCTGCCCCATGATGAGGCACGCACAGTGCTCACAGTACAGGCTGCCCTTTTCTGAGTGCCTACTAGGTGCCAGGAACTTTACAGTTGCTCTTGGCCATCCTTCCAACAACCTGAGGAGGAAGGAATTATTATCCCTGGTTCAAAGATAAGTAAACTGAGGCTCAGAAAGTATGAGGTCATTTATCCAGGATCATACAACAAGCAAGTAGGGGGACTGGGATTTGAACTCAGGTCTGTCCCATTTCAGAAACAGGTGGGGGGAAGCCATCTCCATGGTGGACTCAATTAAGAGTTGTTCTGTTTTGTTTTGAGTTTGCTAGGGTTCCTGGAAACTAATCATTAGAGACTAGTTCTTGAAAGGCCTTTTATGTTCCAGTTAGCTTATTATAAGAAACCCAGGAAAATATAGTAGAGGGGGGGCGGGAAACAAGACAAAGCAACCTCAAAATTTTCCAATCAATTCTTAGACTTTGATGACCTCCTGGCCTGCACAGTGGAAGCAGCTCATGCTGAGACCCTCCCATCACAGGTGTAGGGAGGAGCAGGGCCAGAAATGCATCAGGAGGGATGGGGCTTGTGCCCCTCTGAGCAGCCGCCGGAAAGACTCAGGATGCCAGAGATGGGTACCTAAGGGGCCAGGAGGAAGGAAACCCCAGCCCTGAATCCTAGAATCAGGAAAGGATCCTGAAGAGGACTTCACTGAACCCTCTTTAAATTTAGTTTTTAAAAAGATTTTATTTATTTATCTAATTTGTTTTCTGAGAGAGGAGTAGGGAGGGAGGAAGAAGGGGAGAGAAACATCAAAGGGTAGCCTTTCACACGCCTCCAAATGGGAGCCTGGCCAGCAACCCAGGTATGTGCCCTGACCAAGGATTGAACAGGTGATCTTTTGATTGACAGGCCGGTGTTCAACCCACTGAGCCACACTAGCCAGGGCTGAACCCTCTTTATGTTACAGAGTGACCCTGTGATCGTACCTTTGGGAGTGAAGGGGGCAGTAAAGCAGTAACATGTGAACTGATCTGCAGCAGGTGTAAACCAGAGCTGCCCTGGGGAAAGCAGTTTGTTTGGTCTCCCTGATTTTTACACCGGAGGGCCTACTATAAACAAGCAGAGCACAAATAATAGCAAAGCCAGGAGGCTGGTAAAACAAAAGAACCAGGAGGTGGGGCCCTTGGGGAGAGAGGGGCAGTGGCCTCTGCCAGTGGACGCCGTGCAGCCCGGCACAGTGCCAAGCCCAGCAGCACACTGGCAGTAGCTGAGCTCTACAGGCAGCATTTGGGATTTGTGGGCACATGTGTTTCTCTTACCTGACAGGGACTTTAGACGTCTTGGCTAGTGTGGCTCAGTATTATTAATAATGTTCTGGGAAGCAGAGCTTAGCTCCATGCTGAAAAGATGTGTTTTATAATCAGAGTCGTCTAGAAATGAAATGGGGGGCCCAGGGAGGTGGTGAGTTCCTCATCACTAGAAGGCTTCAAGCAGAGGCTGTCTGGCACAGGTTCCGTAAATGGGGTGACCACCTTTGGGAGGCTGGCTAGTGGGACACTGGGAGAGTTGACAGATTACCACTGCTGTAAAAGCCTGAGGGGCTTGCAGCTTGAATGTCTGCTACGAGAGGGATGTGTTTGTTCCTCTCATGTCACCTAGAAGACTGGGCCATTGGCCAGCCAGGGGGGGCACCAGGGGTGGACAACAAGGCTGGGACTGGGAGCTGACCCCTTGAGAGCCTGTATCTGCCTCCTAGCGGCTCTTGGAGGGAGGACAGGGACCAGCCTGGGCCTCCCATTTTGGCTGAGGGAGAAGGTGTCTTTAGAACTTGACTCTCAGCAGCTCCAAAGGCAGCCCCGTAAGCCATGAATTCAGCACTCCTTTTGACTGGGGGCTTCCCACCCACTGTGCCCTCTCTCCATCCAAAGGCCACCAACAAATTCTATTCAGGTGTCTTTGCCCCGAGTCTGCAGCTGGGTGGGAAAGGTGGCGTGAACCCGAGAACTGAAACACGGTGCAGAGTAAGATACACTGGCCCAACTTTTCCATCCAGCAGAGGAGGGTGGGGTGGGAATCAGTCAAGTGCAGCAGGGGCTTCCTGGAGGCGGCGGCAGAGCTGGGAACAGAACCTCTTTGTGCCACACCTCTGTTTGCCCGGGAGTCCTTGAAGTTCTCAGACAGCTGCACCCTCACCAGGCACATGGCCAGGCCTCCTTCTCTCTTCTGGGGGCAAGTGGGACCCGAGGTGGTCCATTGGGAGTGTTGTGGCAGGGAGGGAGGCAGGCGAGCTCAGAGTGTAGACTGGACTCTGCTCCACATGCTGCATCCTGGCAGCCTTTCCCACCTTGTCCCTTTTGTTCTGGTTCTCCTGCTTCTGGGCTGTGCCCCTCACTCAGGTTTCAGGGAGGTGCCCGTTAAGGACGCTCCTCCTTGCCCTCATTAAGCACAGATCGGACCTGCCGGTTCTTGCCCTCTTGCTGGAAACTTCCAAATCGGGCTGTGCCCCAGGCTGTCTCTCTAAGACGCTTTTGCCAAACTGGCTCCAGCAGGTTCTTTAAATTCAACACATCCAGAAAGGAACTCAGCAGCTCCCCTGACTCCCAACCCCTTCCATTCCATTTTCCCACCAACGGCAACACCATCTTCTCTCCTTCTCCAACCAGGAGCCTGAGAACCAGCCCTGGACAGAGTATGGCAAGTCTGGGGAGCACAGGGATCACCTGGAGACCTCGGCAAACACAGATTCCCGGGACCACCCTGGGCATCCCAATTGGCTGGGGCTAGGAGGCTCAGTGCTGTGCATTTCTAACAGGCTCCCAGGGGATGCACTCGTGGCCCGCACTCTGAGTAGCTCCGGACTGGCCTCGTGTGTGTCTCAGTCCCTTGGTCCCCTTGCTCACTATCATTGTTGATACTGTTGCTGCCATCCATTTTCAGTAGTTCCCAGTATGGAACGCCTGGGTGCCAAGCACTCTACGAGGCCTGTGTTTAGCCTGCAAAAAGGTGTATGAGTGCCAGGTGTTGTACTAGGTACTTTCACATGGCACAGAGCATACAAAAGTATCCGCCCATACCACTGACATTCTGGTAGAGGAAGAAAGTTGAAAGTCAAATAACTAAACTACAAAGGGAAAGTCGTTTTAAATCCAGGCAGTTCTCACCAAGAAGGTGACAGTTAATGCCAAGTGTGAAAGAGAAGTGATTTCGTGTAACCCAAGATCGATCTCAAGATGCCCCCTCCTTCATTTCTCTCAAATGGCTGCCACTTTGTCTTCCAGCTCAGTCCCTTTGTTCAGGCCTCCACTCTTTCACCCGGACACCAGCCAGCAGCCCCCGCCGCCCCCGCTGGTTCCCCTGGCTGGAGAGTTTCCTTCTCCCACACACCTTCAGCCACGTAATTCTTGTAATAAAGCAAATCATGTCATTCCCTTGGCCTACCGTCACTGAAGGATTCCTCAGCACAGTGAGGATTCAGGGTCCCCAGTGATGATTCTGCACGGCCCCCCAGCTTGTCTGCCTCCCCTACAGCCTACCCACTTTGTCCTCCACACTTCAGCTGCTGTGGATTAGAACTCGTCAACTACCTACTTTTCCCCTCAAACTCATCAGCAACCCACCCATCCTGTCTCCTTCCCTTTTGCATGAGGGGAAGAAGCTTCTGCCTGTCTTAGGGGCACCCCTCCATCCTCCCCCACAGGGCTGCTCTCCTACACCTGTCCTCTCTCTCCTCAGTTCTGTCTCATCAAGGGGTTCCCGCTGCCGGCAGTGCACTCTGGGGTCATCTCCCTTCCTCTCCAGGGTCTCTCTAGCTGGCACCCTCTCCCCTACCCTTTCCCATGCTGGAAAGAAAGAGGTCCCTATGCTTGCTGACATCACTTCCTCAGCTGAGGTTCATTCCATGACCCACCACAATCTGGCGCCTGGCTGCAGGTGTAGAGACAGAGGCAGAGAAAAGTTGCCCAGGACTGCACAGCCTCAGGGGCAGAGCCGGGACTTGACCCCAGCCAGCCTCACCCCAGAGTGCATGCCTGTACCCACCACACTCTACAGCCCCCTCACCCACCTCAGGAGGTGGGGATGATGTTTATCCCCCACACCGAGGAGGAAATCAACCAAATTGTTCTATCACATGCAGGCATCGGCCAGACTGTCTTTGTGAGTGCCCTAAACATATTTAGGATTAAACAAATAGTGGCGGCCTGCAACCTGTTGGTCTGGGGTGTTCTTTGCCAAGAAATATCCTCACAGCAGTAAGCACGGGGGCTGGAGGGCATGCACTTGACCTTCATTTCTCCCAGAAGGAGGTGGTCTGGGATGCAAAGCCAGGGCACACCCAGGCCATAGCCCCCTTGGCTACAACCCCCATGCCTTGCAGTCCTCTGACTTGGCATGTGGCAGATGGCCAGGCACCGAATGCTGGCTGTTATCTGTCAGACCCATGGGCTGTTAGGACTGGAAGGGGCCTTAGTGACCCATCGAATGATGAGGTCGGTCAGCACTGCCAGGCACTGTGCCACACACTTACCTGGGCAGCCTCTCGCCTCCTCTGATTAGCAGAGCTGCAGTTGCTATGGTTCTTCGCTTCAGTTAAAGAATGGCCACAAGTGTGGGCTCCTTTGTTCTGAGAATCTGAGCATGAGAGAGTGCTAGGGAAGAGGAAGATCATAGTGGATACTCTAGAAGTTCAGTTTTCTGACTTCCGGTCTGCAGCCTTTGTCCAGCTGTGGTTACACAGCCTGGGGTCTCTAATTCCATGGACCTGTAGCATGTACCCTGGAAGCAGCCGAGGGGAAGAGCAGTACCAGACCTACAGCTGGTGGCTTCGAGCAAGGCTTTGAGGCCCCCAGAGCCTCCACTGTTCCCTGACCACCTGCGGGTGATCCTGAGGACCACTGAGATACAGGAGAGGCTGCTTTCTAAATGGTGAAGCGGGAGACCCACCTGACCCACAATCAGTGCTTGCTTGTCAAAAGGACCACTTTACCTTAGCCCAGTTCCTTAGCCTCCAAACTCTGTTGCCTTTCCCTTCCCAATGACCACAGGTCCGGATTTCCTGGGCCGTTTAATGCAACAACTAGTGAACCCTAGTGAGGTGTTTGGTGGTGCCTGGTATTGCGGCAGAGGACCCGAGTGAAGGAAAAGGCAGGGCTGTACGAGGTCTTGTGGCCCTGGAGCCAGTGTCAGGGGAAAACTACGTCCAAGGGAACACAGCTTTCAACAGGAAGGTTCCCGATCACTTTTATTCTTTACACTCAGAAAAGGCCTGCGTGTGTTCAGTTTGCACAAAATAGACATAGCTGCAAACCACTACCCAGTTTACAAAACAACATGACTGCTCCCACCCCACCCCAGTACCTCTGGGCTGTCTCCCAGTCTCTACCACCCCCTTCCTGTCTTCTGGCACCACAGACCAGGTTGCCTGCTTTTGAACTTGAAATAAATGGAAACACCCAGGGCTTCTTTCTCCCAGTGCTATGTGCGTGAAATTCACCCTGTTGATGTTAGTAGTGGCAGTTGGTTCATTCTCTGTGCTGTGAGTAGTATCCCAACAAGATCATCACTGATCTAGGTTTTGTTTTCCTGTAACTATGTTTAAAAAGCCTTAGTGCATGTTACAAAAACAAAGAATTTAGACTACCATTTATCAATGCAAGCATAATTGATTTTTTGCCTTCTATACACAACCATCTTTGAAGTGCTAAAAGTGAGTTAGTTCCACCTGAGGTTCTTTGGAGACGCTGCAGGTGCACGATTTACCTTCTCAGCGTTCTCTGGAGGCGGTGGGAGGGGGCTGGGCATCGGAGAGTCCAGGGTCCAGTCGGTTGGGCAGACTTCTCCACAGACTTCCACTAACTGATCACCGACACTCAAATGCTTGATGCCTCCACTGGCTCAGTTATGACGAGGCTCTCGGCCCTGGCTGGGTTAGAGCGTCACCAAGGTTGCACGTTTGATCCCCAGTCAGGGCACACAGAAGCAGCAACCAATGAATGCATAAATAGGCGGGACAGGAGTGAATCTCTCTTCCCCAGAACGGCCCCACACCCACGTCTTTCTAAAATCAATTAATAAAGAAAAGAAAGGGAAGTAAAAATGAAGAGACCTCTTAGTGCAAGACCATAGTCTCGGGCCGTCTGCTCGGTCGTGTGTGACAATAGGGCGATGTCATGGGGCCCCCACCGCCACTCGTCCTCCGTGTGGGGTCCAGACCAGTGGCCAGCGCAGGCGCCCTCGCACGCCAGCCACAGCACGCGCGTCCCATCGTGGAGCCCTCGGGCTTTGTCGCGAAGAGCTGTAGTTCCTGTGGGACGCACAACGGTGAACGCCCAAGTACAGGAGAAGAGCACCCAGTAGTGTCCCTGACAGTCACTGAGGCTTCGTTCTTTCAGCTCTCCGCCGATGACGCAGCCCCCTCCCCGCAGGGCGTGTGTGGGGTGCCCGCGGGGGCCGCAGGGGACAGGCCGCAGGCTCGTGCAGCACGTCGTCCAGAAGCAGCAGGCCTCCGAGCTGCAGGCGCCAGGCTGCTCCGAGGGATGGCTGCCGCTTACGTCCGGCAACCCAGCCCCAGGCCACCTTCCCGCCCGCCATCTTCAGCAGCGCGCGGCCGCCATGTTGCCCGCGTGAGCGTGGGGGCGGTCGCGAGGCGGGGGGCGGGGCCTGCAGGGGCCGGAAAGCCGCGAATGTTCTAGAGTGGCCTGGGGTCCTTTCCAGCTTCGGGCGTCCTCAGAATGTTCTAGCCCACGTGCTTTGGGGAGCTTGTGTGCGTTGTACTTGGGGCCAACCTGTTTATGTCCCCTGAGGAGGGCGCTGTGAAATTTGCCTTGGAGCCCTCGCTGGGTGGCTTGGTTGGTTGGAGCATCCTCCCTGTGGCCAAAGGTTGCGGGTTTGACCCCTAGCCAGGGCACATACCTAGGTAGTGGGTTGCGGGTTTGATCCCTGGTTGGGGTGGGTACAGGAGGCAATTGATAAATGTTCCTCTCATATGGATGTGTCTCTCTGTCTCTCCTCCTCCTTTCTCTAAAATCAGTTAAACACATCCTTGGGTGAGGATTTTTTTTAAAAAAATTGCATTGGAGAACAAGAGGAAGATGCTGATTAGGCAGCCCTTGGGGGTGAGGCCAGCCCTTGGTGCCTTCCTCTTGGGTTTGTCCCCTCCCTTTAGTCTGGGTTTCCGGACTGCACTCCTGTGAGGCATGTAGGAATGGGGGCCACGGGCCTCTCTGTGTTCACCTCCCTGTTTCAGCCCAGTGCTCCGTGGCCTCTGTTTCACTCACTGGAGTTCTGAGAATGACTTCATGTGTTTTTGAAAGAGTTTTCGTCGGGTGTTTGACAGTGCACTGCTCTGAGGTCCATTCCAGCTGGAAAATTCTATTCTGGGAGCAGGAGGTGGGTGTGGGAAGGGTTAAGCATTATTTAGCCAAAGAGCTGGGTTGGGCCTCATGACCTTTTAAAGTTCTTATAGTTTGGTTTGCAGCGCGGGAGAGCTCGTAACATTCTATTAAAATAGTGTTCAAAGTAGCTTCCAAAGGCCAAAGGATGTAGAGGACAGGCTCCACTCTGAGGAGCGTTTAGGTAGCATTTCAGCAAGAGTCTTGAGGACGCTATACTTCACCCAACCCTCTGCATGTAAAAGTTTTTTTATTTTATAATTTTTAATTTTTAATTTTTTGTACTTCTCCATTGGCTGTTCCTAGTCGTAGTCAGTTGGGGTTGTTTGGGTTCAGAACAGTTCCCACTTTCACAAAGGAGTAGGAGATGTGGGCGGCCTGTGTGTCCCTCTCTGGGGTGGTGGCCCTCCCCTCACCAGCAGCTGGCCCATCTTGGACCTGCAGTTTCACTTGATGAAGGAGGGTGGGCCATTCATGGGCCCAGAGAGAAACATCTCTGCCTTGGCCTGTGTAGCTCTGAGTCAACAGGCCTGATAAACAGCCCCTTTCCCAGGGCCTGCGATGAACAAAGCCCCTGCTGCTCTGGGATTTGTCTGCCCCGGTATTCCTGAAACAGCTGTTTATTCTTTTGACAGGAGCTGGACCACGGCACCTTCCCTTCCTCCAGCTCTGCCTCCTTCTGCAGAACGGAGCTGAACAGAACTTTGTTTTGCCTTTTACTTTGCGGGGAGAGAAGCAGACGATGAGGTATGTGGAATGTTGAAATGATTTACTTCTGCCTTGTCAGGGTCATTGGGTGAACTGTGAGCTGGATGTGGCATGCATCCACCTAGGGGAGGACCCTCGCTGTCCCCCTAACCTCTTGCTGGTTCCCCCTTAGTAGTTCTGGAAGAAGCCAAAGTCTTCCTCTCCCTGGCATGGGATCTAGAAGCGGAAGCTGACAGGATGCTGTGGATTTTGCTTCCCCTGGCAGTACCTCCTGGGGCTGTGGCTGCGGCCTGGGGTTTTCTCTGCAGGATTCAGAGTGACAGTGCAGAGCCGGCATGAGTCTGGCCCAGGGGCTATGCCATGTGTGGGTGGATGCAGAGCCCTCTTGGGCGGTAGCCCTTTCATTTACCTGACCTTATTTCTCTTGGAAAAACCCTTGCACAATGTCTGGGTTAGGCAGCAAGGCCAATCTGGCTGGATCCAGGCTTGAGCTCTCCTGAAGGGACTCAAGAAAAGGCGCGACAAGATATGCGTCAGAGAGCAGGTGGTTCCATTTGTGACGGTGGGCGTGACACTGGGCCATGTATTTATTTGGTCTGAGACTTGTCTGCTAGCTCGTTAGCCTCCTCTGTCTGTGTTTGCCCTGACCCTCGTATGAAAAACAGAACTGGGAGTGGCCCTCCATGCACTTTGTTTTTCCAGGACTTGTACTGAGTTTCCTCCAATGGGGAGCATTTCTCTATAATGCCCACCAATTTGTGTATTAAATATAGATTGATTGATTGGTTGATTGATTGATTTTAGAGGGAGGGTGAGAGAGAGAGAGAGCAACGTCGATTTGCTGTTCCACTTATGCATTTATTGGTTGATTCCTATACATACCCTGACTGGGGATTAAACCCACAACTTTGGTGTATTAGGACAATGCTCTTACCAACTGAGCTACCCTGCCAGGGCCTATGCCCACCAATTCAGAGGCTTCTGGGTAAAACAGCACACTCTCTCCTCACCTCCAGCATCAGCCTCCTGCCAGGACTTGGGCCTGGGAGTCAGAGGGTCTGTTTTTCAAATTGGCATCCTCTTCTGGGTGAGCCCTGCCATCTCAGCCTCCACTGAAGCTGTTTCCTCATCAAAAAGCCGCTGCACTGACCATGGTGAGGGATTACCAGATGGAGAGAGGAAGACCCACACCAGGCACGCAGGGGTGCCTGGGCATGGCAGAAGAGCCAGTGCTCGCCAGATGGGCAGAGGAGAAGCCAGCCCCTCAGCGAGGCTAGCCTGTGATTGGCTAGCCAGTCACCATGTGATAATCACGAGAAGCAAAATGAAAGGATGTCCCAAAGAAACCTGAGTGATTAGCCTATGGGGAGGCCCTCATGTTTTCTGAGAAGAGAGTGGTAAAAATGGTGGTCACCAGAGACCAGTGCCTGGGACCTGAATCCTGGCTCTGCCACTTTATGCTGTGTGATATCAGCAAGTTACTTAACCTCTCTGAGCCTCCATTTTCATATCTTTAAAGTGGGGATATTCTGGAATGACTTCAGGATTGTTCTGAGGCTTAATTTGAGAGGCTACTGTTAAAGTGTTTAGCCCAGGGCCTGGCCTGGTTCATTTGGGGAGCATCCAAGTGTTTTTAGGGCCTGAAGCTTATTCAATTTCCAGGGCCCTCTGTAGAAAAGAATGTAAAGTCGTAAATACAATATTAGGCATGGAATGGATACTTGAGCAACACGAGTTAGGACTGCACAGGTCCACTTATATATGGATTTTTTCTAACAAATATTGTACATATATTTTCCTTATTATTTTCTTAACATTTTCTTTTCCCTCGCTTACTTTATTATAAGAATGCAGTATATGATACATGTAGCATACAAATATGTGTTAATTGACTATGTTATCGGTAAGGCTTCATCATCAGTGGGCTATGAGTAGGTAAGTTCTCGGGGAGTCAGCAATTAGGGGCAGATTCTGAATTACAGGGGGACTGGCACCCCTAAGCCCTGCATTGTTCAAGGATCAATTGTATTTAAAATGGGAGGAGACATATCACAACAAATAACAAAAACTGACAAATACTCCAAACAGCATAAAATTTAGAAAGCATGATGACATGAAAATAATGTAAAAATGATTATTACTTAGGTATCTAAAGCACCCGTCATATTTCTGCTGCTTACCCTTGGGTTTCCTCTTTGTTTGACAAGGACTTTGTAGTATCATTTTTGATAGAGACGAAAGAAAGACAAATCACTTTTGCTCCTAGCATGGTTAATCAGTGGTTGCTTTTTATTACTGAGAGTTTAGAAGAGTTCCTTTCAGCTTCATAACTTGTTACTGGTGATGGCGCATCTGTAAGTCTTTCGGCAGTTTCTTGCTCAGCGGCTCCAGCCAGAGCCCCAGGGAACTGCGCTGTTGGTCTAGCCTGGGGGGTGGGGGTGGAGGGTGCGGGTGCCAGGCCGCAGTGTCCTGATCATCCTGAGCCCCGAGCGGGGAGCAGAGCAGCACCCAGGTCAGCTCTTTCTCCTTGGATCGAAGGGGAGGGCTCCTGGGTGTGCAACAAGGCCCACCCGGGGCTGGTTGTTACTGGGACCCAGACCAGTGTGCAGGTAGTGGGGTCAGTCCCTCGGGCCCACCTACAGCCTCAGTCCAGGCACCAAGGCTGGAGTGACTGCCCCAGCAGGGGACCACTCCTCACCTCTGGGAAGCATTCGGGACTTATCCACTCCTGACCCTGGTCTGCAAGGGGGTCCGACACCAGGCTTCATTCGCTTCCAGATAAGGAGGCCTCTGCGTTCAACTTGTATTGGTGGGTAACCTTTTCTTTTTTTAATTGTTGTTCAATCGCGATTGTCCTGGTGGGTGATCTTCTCATTCAATCATCACTTTAAGGAATCTATGGGGCCATTGCAGTAAGGTGTGCTCCTAATGAGACTTCCAGCCAGTGACTTTTGCACATCCTGGGTCCATCAGGAAAGCCTGTCACGGAAAGTTAAGTCTGGATGGCTTCTTTTGAGGACAGGGAGACTAAGGCCAGAGACCTCCATGGCCCCTGTTTCCAACGCCTGCTCTGGTGGAAGGTGTAGCTGGTCAGCCTGGGCTGCTTCCCCACCCAGCTCAGGCTCCGGGCAGCTGGGCCCTGAGCCGTGGACAGTGGGAGGGGAGCTGATTGTCACAAAGTCACAGTGGGGGTGGTGGGGGGCTTTCCCTTGAGCTTCTGGGTGGTGCTGCCCCAGGGGACCCACACACCTCTCCCAGATGAAGCCGAATCTCTGCCTTCAGAGCCACCTGTGGAGCATTTACTGACCATGGGCGCGGTGTGCTCCGTACACACGGTCTCCTCTTGAACTTTCAGGGCCCCCAGAGGAGGGTCCTTGTGTGTGTAAACCGAGTTCACAGTGTCCGAGGACTTGTGCAAGGCCGGTGTCTGGGACCGCTGCTTTAAGAGACAGCGCTGGCCCGATTCCTCCTTGGAATGATGGATCTAAACGCTGCAGTGGAGGCTGTGGAGGACAGAAGACCGGAGTTTTGTCGGGGGCTGTAATACCCAGTTTGTCCCTGTGGCTCCCCTTACTGGTTCACACTACTTGTCACTCAGAGTCTTTGACCCCTTCTCCATTGTGCAGGGTTGGCTGAGGCTGGAGCAAGCAGGGGCAGCTCTGGGGAGCAGGGGATGGGTTCCAGGGCTGGGGGGCCAGGGAATCACAATCAGAGAGGAAGGTTGGGTTTCCTCTGCCACTGCTTTTCCCCTGCAGATCCCAGCTCTCAGAGATGATGGCTTTTCCAGGGCTTCTGAGCACTGCTCCTCAGCGGAGACGTTCATCTTCCTCTGACGTGAGATGGCGAAAACAAGGTCCACAGTCCACAGAACTCCTGTCAGAGAGGGCTTCTGTGTATCTGGGCCACTTGGCCCAGATAAAGCTGTGTATGTGTGTGTTGTTCTTTAGGGGACAGGTTGAGGGTAGGTGAGGACGAATTAATTTATGAACCACATGGAAAAATCCGACACTCAGGGAAATACAGCAGGAAAGGAAGAGGAGGAAAGGGAAGTGGGGAAGGTGGAGACTTTACAAGGTTGCCCTGCCCTTAGAAACACCCCTAGGTTTTCAGCAGGAGTTCCAGGAGAGGGGTGTGTGACAGGTGGGAACCAGTACAGGGGCTGAGTTCTGGGAGGGGCCCAGGAGCCACCCCTGTGGGAGGTAGGATGGATCGGGGAGAGACCACGAGCCCTGGGACAGGGGGGTCTGAGGGATGGTGGGAGGGCTCTGCTAGGACTGGGCATGGCTGTGTTCACCAAGTCCTCTGAGGGGCGGGGGCCAGGTGACCCGGAGTTCCAGGTTCCCATGTGAGGCTGGGTGTCAATATTCGGCAGTCCTAATGCTGTGCTCTCCCCTTTAAGTGGAGAATGTAGAAGCAACCCGCTGTTTTGTAGTTGGTGGCTAAGATAGTCAACCACCCACCTTCAGAATTATGCAGTTTTGAAAATTCTGAGAGACAAACACATAAGAGAAAGACTTTTAGACCACACTTGCTGCCAAATGCCTCATTTTTGTCCAGAGAGAAATATAAAAATGTTTTGAAAGACTTGTTGGCCATCCTGCCAGCCCCTCCGTCTCTGGAGATGTACATTCCAGATCCCAGGAAGCAAGTCCACACCCATTTCTAGTGCTCCAGTAAAGGACGCGGTGTTGGTTCATTAGGACAACGTCCAGTCGTAAGTCTCCAACAAGAGGGATGACTGGCCACAGTGAAAAGTAAGCTGATTCGAGCAGTCCGTGAAGTCCAGGAAGAAAGGGGCTTCATGACCTGCCTCTCATGCTAATTTCTGAAATGAGAAATCACAAATGCTTTGCACGAAGGGGCAATTAGCAGATGTGTGTGAGTTGGGCTCTTCCTGACATTCGTCTCGATAGTTTGCATGCTTCTCCATTGTACGTTTTTTCTACTGGGGGACAATTGCATTTGACCCTCAGCTGGTGGGGCTGGTGAAGCCTGGGACCCACGTTGTGCAGCGTGGTGGCCTCTGGGGCACTGGCAGGGCAATGTAGCGGGGCCCTCGCCTCAATCAAAGAAACTCAGTCTCCTCCCACTTCCATGAGCTCTTTGTGGTGCTGTGGCGAGGAGCAGATGGACAACCTTTAGAGCGCCTAATCTGCATCTCCCTGCACTTTGTTGTTTCACGTGTCATTCTTCCAGAACCCTCGTTTCTCTCCATTAAATGTGTCTTGAGCTCTGGCTAAATACCAGCAACTGTGCTATCGCACGGGGTCCTCCTGATGGCCTGCCATATGGATACCAGTAATAAGAATGAGCAGTTTTTCCACATTTTTATGGTACCAGGCCCAATGCTAAGTGTTTTATGGACCTTACCTCTTGCAATCGTGGCCATTTTTATCTCCATCTTAGAGACAAGGAAACAAACCCGTAATTCGTATTCTGGAACCGCGGGGCCTAGAAGGCAGGAGGCACGGATTGTAGATCATACATTATATACCACTCCCAGTGCAGCAGCACCAAACGATAACATGCATCTGTGTTTACACAAAGAAATGTTTAAACAGTCTCACTAAGTGGGATAAGGATTGTAAGTAGCCTCACGACAGGGCCACAGTGCCAACTGAATGACAAAAAGGCTTTTGGTTTTCAGAGCTTTCTGGAGATGTGGATGAGGGACTGCCACACATTTGGGGTTGCCTGGTTTCATGCATGTCAGCGCCGGGAGTCCGGTCCCCACCTCACCCCAAAGCCCATGGGTTTGGTCACTATCTCACTTCTCTGGGAGTGGTTGCCGTCTCAATCCCGACATGTTTGCTCTGAAACCCAGAACTTCTCTAGCGCTCGGCACTGGTGCCGTTGATGTAGACTTTGAGAGGCTTTTTCCAACGGGGGCGGAGTTGCGTGCTGTTGCATTGTGTGACTTTGCCACAGGCCCCAGGCCAGCCCGCTCACAAGGTCCTCAAGGGGCAGAAGCTCAAGAGTGAGGTTTACACGGCCCGAAAGGCCCACCATCGTGTGCCTGTGGAACACGGCTGGTCATAGGCGCATCTGAACACTGACTGAGCTGTGACCTCAAGTTCTGCATGGGCTTTTCTGTTTCCCAACAGGGTGCACTTTCTAAGTAAGGAGGACTAGGGTACGATGGCCGATAACCATGTCCTCTCACTGAATTTGTAATAAAAGTAATGTAGAATAGGAGATCCAAGACTGGAATCGTCTGAGGCCGGCCCTCTTTGAGAAGAGTCACAAAATGTCCCCTCTCCTGAAAAGACAAATTTCAGTGTCACTTTCATTGTATGTAATTTGCTCACCGAACGTACAGAGAGGGCCTGGAGATTCAGGACTTAGGAGGACACTCCTCCGGCCCTGGGGAAGCTCAGACCAGCCGGGAGGAGACCGGGCCGTGTGCAGATGCTCCCGTGTGAGGTGTGAGCCTCCTCCCGGGGGGACGTGCGGGACACTGTGAATAGTGACCAGGGAGCCCGAGCAGAGACAGGGCGTTTCCCTGGTGGCCAGGGCAGGGGTAGGAAGTGGCTTCACAAAAGCCCATGATGTTTGATGAATGGCACAGCTGGCCACTCTCTCCTTTTGGCTTCTGGGTGTCCACCGTCTTGGTTTTTCTCCTGCTTCCCAGCCCTCTCCTTCTGTCTTACCTCTGAGTGTCACTTCAGCCCAGGGCCCTCTTCCTTCCTTTATATCCCTCCGCATCCTCCCCCTAGGTGATGAAATTCCTCTCCCTCACCTTAAGTACCGTCCATGTGGAAGATGCCTCCAGTTGCATGCCCCGCCTGCATTTTCCCCGATGAGCTTCAGACCTACCATCTCCGTTTAGATGTTCACGCACTCCTCGAAAGTAACACATCCACAATGGAGTTCAAGACTCTCATCCCCAAACCTGGTCCTCCTCCAGCCCACCTCAGGGAATGCTACAGCCTTCCTGCTTAAGCAGAGACCTTGCTGCTTCCCTCTCCCTCATCCCTGATGTCTAAGCTGCCAGCCAAACCCTATCAATTCTCTCTTCAGAGTATAGGAATTAATTGACTTCTCCACCTCCTCTCCTCCTTTCCAGCCAGGCTACCCCTTCTTTTTGGCCGTTGGAATAGCCTGCCACCTCACGTCCCTGTGTCTGCCCTTGTCCCCACACTCATTCCCTACCCCCAGCACTCCCAAGCACCCACTGGGGTCTCTGAATGAAGTCAGATCAGGTGATATCCCAGCTTTAGATGCTTTCGTGGGTCCCTACCCCCTTGCCATGCCTTCCCAGGCTCTGGCCTGCCCACCCTGCCCTTGTTCCAGCTGCTCAGGTGAAAGAATGTCACTCTTTTTTCTCTTATTCAGGCTTTTTCTTTTGTCTTTTTTTCAAACACGAGAAACTCTTTCTCCTGTCAGGCTGTCATAGATGCTGTTCTGAAATATTCTCATCCTGTCTCATGGCCTGCTCTTCACCCCTTTCCATCCTGTCTTCCCTCCTTGGGAAGCTTTGGTCACCTCCCCAATGAGGCCTTCCCTGACCACCCTTAATTAAAGTACTCCCCAACCTGCTGTTCCCCACACAGCACCCTTTCCCCCTCAACCACAATCAATGCAGCAATCAAGAAACACTCACGTGCTTACTATACACCAGTCATTGGTTTGCTGTGGGTGCAGAGGGGGAAAGCTGGGTGGGGTGGGAAGTGGGTGAGCCTAGACTGTCAAGGCCCAAGTGGTTCCCCCTCTGAGTGCCAGCCATGTGGTCAGTGTATGAAGGGAAGCAGAGCTAGGACATGGATGGTCCCCGCTGTCATTTGCTGAGAGGTGGGTGATCTGACTTCAGGCAGCTGGCACCCATGAGAACCATTTAGTTACTCCCTCACACTTCCCATCCATGGCGGACCTCACGATCATCCAGGTACTTTCCCTCTGAGCCCCAAAGTGGCCTTAGCATCATTCTCAACACGACAGCCCTGTCAGTTCCTTGAACTGACCCAGTTGGCCTCTGCAGCCCTGTGCAGTTTCAGGTAGAGCACCCTCCTTAGGTCTAGTTACGCATTCATGAACATTTCCTTTTCGAGGGGATGTATAGGTAGCAGCAGTCCTTGAAGACTATATCTTGCCCAGGAGTTACTGAGTCTATTTTCCTCATCTTTTTTTTTTTCTTTTCCAGGAGGAAATAATGAATGTCAAAGGAAAACTGATTCTGTCAATGCTGGTTATCTCAACTGTAATTGTTGTGTTTTGGGAATATATCAACAGGTAATTATGAACCTTGATGAACTGATGTTGATGAAAGTCACTCTGATCTCCTAGGATCAGCCAGATCACTGGGCTGAACTAAAGGCAGACTTCGCTGAGACCATCAAGAAGAGATTCCACCTACTCTATATATCTGAGCCCTGAACTGTCTTCATTTTTTAAAATCTTTATTTCTTTTACCATCACCATTTAGTCCCCTGATACCCACCCGCCCAGCATTCACCACGCTGTTGTCCATGTCCGTGAGTCCTTTTTCCTTTTTGCTCCATCCCTCCATCCTCTAACCTCCCCCAACCTCTAGCTGTCATCCTGCTCTCCATCTGAGTCTGTCTCCATTCTCCTTGTTATTTCATTTTAACGCTGAGCTGTGTGTCAGAGCATTAGAGCTCCAAGTGCCTTCTGACTAATGAACTGTCTTCCTGCCATGTTCCTGATGTCTTGATTTTTGTGCTCTTGCAGTTCTGGGCAGGCTGGATCCAGGAATAGTAAGGTCTTATTGAACCCAAAATACGATTTGAAGTTATTCATGTGGCCAGAGACAGAAATTACATTAAGGAGTTTCAGACACAAATGCCACAAGAAGTCCATCCTGATTTTGGCAATTCTGAGATATTTGCAGAGTTTAAAGGAGCAACTCAAGTTGTTGACTTTTGTTGCAAAATACACTTGAGTCACTGGTGATTTATGTGTGCCCGGTTAAAACTTTTCTTCTTTAAACTCTGGAAGCAAAGTGAATTAAACATTTCTGAGCGCATTCCCCAAAAGCTTCTTCCGTGCTTTTGGAAACTACAGTGCTTTGCAGGTTCCAGCTGGAGAGGCTTCTGATAGAAAGAAGTCTCCACAAGCAGCTACAAAAACGCACAGTGCCTTTGACTTAAAAGAGCACTGGTAAGTTCACCCAAAAAGTCCACCGTATACCTCTGGGTAGGGAGAGCTGTCTTGGCACCACTGATATTTTCATGGTGCAGTGTTTAAGCAGCCACCAAGTTCACGGTGACAGCCTGAATTAACATTTGAACGTCTTCCAGTTCTTAAATTCTAAGACTTGATGAGTCAACAGGACCATATTGGCTACTAAAAAAGGAACTGCACCTTGAGGTCCATCAGGAGAAAGAGAATTGCTCCAGAATTGGGAGCTGTTCACCCCCACCCCTGCTCCAGGGCGCTGCATAGATCTGTTTCTGGAGTGTCTGTTTCCTTCTGAACTGCTCACCAGCGTGACCAAGATAGAGGGGTCAGCTAACCAGATCTTTCAAACTGAGAAAACTGGGGTACTTGGTCTGAAGTGTAGATGGACTGGAGTTGGGCGAAAGCACCTCGAGCCTGCCTCGTGGACTCAAGAGCTGGGGAAATACCCTGGCTGGAGTCTGGAGCTCGGCTGCCGGGGCTGGTCCTTTGGCACCGCTCACTTCCTCTGTGACCTTGGGCAACTTGGGTAGCCACTCTGTTCCTCATCTTCCCTATCTTTAAACATGGGATAATAATTTAGTGCCTGCTCCATAGGATTGCTGGGAGGATTAAATAAGTTATTGTATGTAAAGCAGTTAGGGCAATGTCTGGAGCTTAATAAGCGCTCAGGAGATGCTAGCTGCCGTGTTTATCACCATCATCTTCATCGTTGCTATTACCCTCCCCTGCTGCTCCAGAGGGCAGGCCAGGATAGGGGATTGTGGCAGCTTGAAGGAAGAACTCTAGCAGTTGGAAGAATCCAGAAGAAGAACAAGTTCCCTTCAGGGGACCTGCCCTGAGTTAGGTTGCTTGTGTGGATAACCTTCAAGCTGTGACTGCTTGCCTTGATAACCTTGGTGTTCTGAATTGCAGCCAGAATTGTGCTTCTTTATTTTGGGTGGCTCACAAAATTAAAATATGGAGCCAAAGGCACAAATGTGCATATTGGCATTGGCCTTCCACAAGAGGGTCTTTTTGCAGGGCACACTGTCTTTGCTCGGGCACCAGAGCAGGTTCTGGCTGCTCTCCAGGCACCCAGACTGTGGTCACACCATGACTCACTGTTGTACCCACAAGGGGCTTGGAAGGCAGCAGGTCCTTTGCCACCTTGTGAATCGGCTGTGTGACGATTTGAGGTGAGCTGAGAGCACCAGCCTTAGGCGATCAGTGCTAGGCTAAAAAGGATTTTAAAATAGCCTAACTGAACACATCAGCTGTTCTCAGCAGAGCCTCCTGAAAGAATGTCATCCAGGACAGCATTTGGTTTGAGGCTGGATGGAAAAACGATCTTAGAATATTATTGCTGGTGGAAAGTTGTAGTAAAAGAATGATGGCGATGGCGATTGTGATGACAGCAGCTACCAGTTACTGAGTGTTGGCGTGTGCCAGGAACTGTGTGCACACCCTCCGGCTTGTACACCAGCCCTGCAAGGAGGTGTTCGTCCAAGTTTCCAGATGAGGAACGCCGCGTCTCAAAAGCTCCCACCTGGATGCGGCATTAGGCTCTGCGGTCATTCCTTGTCCTGTTTCCTGAGGGACAGTAAATCCTGTGTGAAGGATGGCTGAGCCATGGTGATCCTGAGGAGGTCCCAGGAGGGGATCCATCTGTGAACCTCTTCTTGTTGAAGCCACAGTGAAGAGCTGTCGCCTTTTTGCTAAGATTTGAGTCTCCACAGAGCTCCTTGCTCTGTCTCCCGAGATCCTTGGTTATATCTCAAGGAAGGTGGAAACCTAAGAGTAGCTAAAACGAGGCTCTCCACTCAGCCCATAATGGTTGCAAAATAGCTTTTCTCAGAATGAAAAGTAACTCGATATGTTTTTCTTTCTTGTTTGCTTTTAGCCCAGAAGGCTCTTTCTTGTGGATATACCACTCAAAGTAAGTGCTTTGAATTTTAGATGGCTCTGGAACCGCTCCGAGGACCACTCCTGCACCTCCTACAGCCCGCTCTCAACGTGGTGGCTGGTGGTGGGGCTCTGGTCGGAGGCGGAGGCAGGGTAGGGCTCCCGGGGATCTGGACAGCATGCCTCGGCCTCCCAGGCAGCCTGTAGAGAACCATGGCTGCGTTTCGCCCTTGCTTTTTCCCACGAAGTTATCTCTTAAGTGGTGTCATTTGGAGAACATTCCTGCCTTCCCAGTAAAAAATGTCAAGGTAGATATTGTCCCTTATGCTGCCCAGTATATGTTGTGTATTCTTTCAAGAATTTTCTGTGAGACAAAGGACCATGAAAAAAGTTGGGGACTCTGATGAACTCGTGGGTCTATTATCATTATTATTACTGGCAGAAAGAACTACGGGTAAGCCTTCGTTTCTGTCTTTGGCTTGGTTGCCAGGGACCGCAGAGCTGTGCCTAACTGCTTGTACTTTCCCTGGCCTTCGTTTCTGATACAGTTGGCACTAAATCTGAGCTTTTATGTGTACAGAGTGTCATGGGATCTTGGCAGTTTCCCAAAGCCCATTCAGCCATATTTTAGCTACAAATGAAAATAAAGGTGAAACCTTTATTCTCACGCATCCCTGGGATGACCAAGGTCATGTGAAAACACCTATCTGAAGGACTGAGTAAATGTTTCCCTGTTCCTTTTTGCTTGTCGTATGCTCATATTGTTTCTCTGCTTATTGTAACCATATCTTCTTAATCGTAAACCATCTTGAACACTTTCTGAAAGGAGGTGAGCTTTCAAACAGATTTATTATGCCTGTTCATGCCTCACCACTCCGATTTGTCCAACCGAAAGGCCTTATCTCTTGCCTTCCCTGTTTCCCCATCTCCAGAAGGCCCCTGACTCGGGGAGACTCTCCCAGCGAGTATGGAAACTTCTGCACGTGGGCAGGGAAGGTGGTTTCTGATGACAGGTTGTGGAGTTTCTGGCTCAGAGACCCTCAGATTCCCTGAGGCTGCGACTGCTGACTTTGTGGCAGCCCGAATTCTCCTAGTTCAGCAGGAGAGATCATCCCTGGAAGGGTGCGCTGGTTTCTTTATTAAGATCACAGCTCGTTACAGTTGTTTTCAACTTACAAAGCTCTTTTATGTTGCTATTTCCCTCAGTTTTCAAAGATCCCTTCATAGTAGGTCTATTATTATTATTATTATTATTATTATTGTATAGGGGTGGGCAAAAGGTTTACAATTGTGAGTACACAAAATAGTTTGTTCTTGTATTATTATTTATTAATGATTGTACTATATTCCATATGAACAACTGCAAACCTACTTTTGCCCCACCTCATATTAGTATTACGTGACTTTTCAGAGGAGAAAAATCCAGATTCAGAGAAGGAAAATATCTTATCGTAGCCACATAACGAGTAAGTGGCAGATCCAAGCCCCAGGTTTGTGTATCAGTGCCCTTCACCCCGCAACCCATCATTCTTCTCTCCCGTCCTGCTCGGCTCCCTGGACGCGGAGCTGAGTGCCGGTCGGTTGGTCAGTCGGTCGGGGACGCCTCTCGGAGGCACAGTCTGGGCACCCTGAGGTCCGGCCCCATCAGGCCTGTCTCCGTTCCTTCCACCAGAGCAGCGTCACCGCTGTCTGTTGTACCAGCTGGCAGTTTAAAATAAAATTTTAAATGATTTTCTGTCATAAAGAGAGTTTGGAAAACCCCCAGTTAGGGACAGTCTTATTTTCTAAAAATGTTTTTCATCTTCTTCGTTTCTTAGAAGCCCAGAACTCGGTGGCGGCGGCAGTCCGCAGGCCTGGTGGTTTCCGAGCTGGTTCAGCAACAGGTGAGGTGTAAGACGAAGAGCTGTGCTTCCCCCACTGAACACTTGTAGAGTCAGGTAGACGGTTCACGGTCATGGCCTCTCAGTCATTCCTCCTCTGGCTTATTGAAATCATACAAGGTGTTAACTTCGTGGTTGGAACTAGAACATTAAAAGTTTTTTGTTTTTGTTTTTTCCATTTAAGTTGGGGGTGAGCGGGGCTTGGGCTGAAGTTCAGGCTGCAGGGAAGATCGTCATAAGATAAAATGTCCTTATGAGGACTGCTTTATCAAGTTTCCCCTGCCCCCCGTAATCTGAGGGCTACTGGGCCGTTAAACTGCTGGCTGTGCTGACTTGGAAGCACGATAGCAAGGATAGGTGCTGCGCCTTTTCACCCACAGCGCGTCCTTGTGAATAACCAGTTGGTGTCATGCACCCTCTCCGGCCAGTCACTTGCTGCAGGTGTTCCTGCCTCCAGATGCATTTTCACTGACTATCCCCACATGGCTGACCGCCCTCCCTGCCTCATTCAGCTTGCTTTCCCTTTGTACACAGGACCTACGATTACCGAGAGGAAGAAGAAGACATAAACAAAGAGAAGGATGACGAAGAAGAGCTTCAGCTGTCGGACTGGTTTAATCCACAGTAAGAAAGGGCGTTGCCCTCGCACAGTGAATCTGCAGTGTAGCTGGAGGTGGTGGGGCTGTGCCAGCGACAGTGCCCCCGAGAACACCCCTGAGTGGGGAGACGGGGTCCTCTTCTCTGTTGGACCTTTAACAACAGATTAAATGAGAAACCAAGAGTCTAGATGTTCTAACTCAAATGCCGGAGCAGTAACATGGTGACTCTGACAGCAGTTGGCTGATGGCAGCCGCTGAATCACAAAATACTTGGCCAGGAGGGGTCTTACAGGCCATGGTGTGTTGTGGAAAGCTGCAGGATCCAGAGTCAGAACAAGAAAATTCTCTCTGAGATTCAGTTAACTCATCTGTAAAATGGCAACGATGATGCAGAATCTCAGGGACCACATGTGCATCCATTCAGCAAACAAACATGTTTATCAAACATCTGTGACAGGCTAGCTGGTGTCTTTCAAACCACTGATCACTATCATCAATATGTTTAGCTTAAAGGGTTAACACCAGCTTTAAAAAAAATGAAGTTAAATAGAAAATCAGAGGGTATCACTGTGAGCCAGAGGAAATAAGGATGTGCTGTTTAGTGGAATTTTTGTTTCTGTATGCATATGCATGTGTGTTTGGGTGGGATGTCAGGTGTATTTCCCACTATGAATCGTGGCCACATGTCCTGTACTGGACGTCGTGTTGGACACAGTAAACGGAAGAATCCAGTCCTCTGTGGATCCCCTGTGTGTCTTCCAGTCTCACCAATGTGGGTATGTTCAAGAAGTTCACAGTCTTAGAGTGGCACTCGCCTAGATTCATAAGAAGGTATGATGAACCTGACTTAGAAGGATGTGGCTTGGGGAGTAAGGAGGTGGGAGCTGTCCAGGATGACCATGAAGCCTGAGAGGCTGTGTGGGAGTCGGGGTGCGGCTGATCAGGAAAGGGCCTGGAGGAGATGGTCTAGTGATGAGCCAGCTAGGGATGTGTGTGAATTCACATCCGTGGGGGACATCTAGATGGAGATTCACAGGTTGCCTGTCTCGGTCTCTTTGACCTGCTTTAGCAGAACATCATAGACTGGGTGGCTTATGAACAACAAGAAGCTTGTCTGTCAAAGTTCTGGAGGTTGGCAAGTGCAAGATCAAGGCACAACCAGATCTGGTGTGTCTGGTGAGGACCCACTTCCTAGTTCATACTTGGCCGTCTTCTCACTGTGTGCGCACAGGGTGGAAGGGGTGAGGGAGCTCTCCGGGATTCCCTTTAAAAGGGTGCTAATCCCATTCATGAGGGCTTCATCCTCCTGACCTAGTCACCACAAAAGCCTCACCCCAAATACCCCCACAGTGGGGATTAGGTTTTAACATGCAAATTTGGGTGGGAGGGACAGTCCCATCTGTTAGCAGTGCCTGAGCTCAGCAGAAGGTATGAAGACGGAGGATGGGGAGCCGTCAGAATACAAGTGGCAGTGGGATCTGCGAGCCTGGGTGAGGCCACCCAGGTGGAGGAATAGACCTGAGTACTGCCTGACATCAGCATGTCAAGGGCTGGTGCAGGGAGAGAAGTCGGAGACATGGCTGTAGAAGTGGTAGGAGGGTGGGAGAGAAGAACCTATTCCAGTGTGGGGGGTCTTGGACTCTGGAAAGACTGAATATGTTCTGGCAAGTTCTTTTATTGTTTTGGGATAGAGGATCCTGCCAGTGAGGGTGGATGGGAATTTGGGGTCCCCATGTGTCATTTGATCAGCTGGACAACAGGGTAGCCATCTATGAGATGTTACCATTACTGGAAATGTCAGAGTATGGACACACCATTGTTTTGATAAGTCCCTTAGATGTGTGTGTGTGGGGGAGAGGGGTGGTGGTGGTAGCAAAGGGCTTCAGACCTCCCAGAGAACAGGCTTGATAAGCCAGAGATGGTCACCAGGCTCCCTTCCAAGGAGGGTGGCACACTTTTACCATGACACTTGTGCTTTCCTGAATGGGACTTGGGTAGTGGGGTCAGGGCTGAATTGCTGGGGGTAAAGAGGAGGGACAGATGACAGCCACCAGCTGCCACTCTCCACATGCATGGCTCAGCTTCTCTCTGAAGCAGTGGTGAGCAGGTATTTAAAGAATATTGGTTGGAAGTGACACCAAATTAAGCCTTCTCAGGGCCCCAGAGTGCACGTCTCACATAAGTGAGTGATCAGACAACCAACTGAATGAACGATTAACTATATTTCTACAAACGTGTACTTTTCTGTAAACTACCCAAAACATGTAGTATATTGTGTTCACATTTCCACATCAAGCCTGCTCAGATTGTGACACCAGAACCTTGCAGTTTTCCTCCTACTTTTCCGTTCTCCTTTGTTAGTCTCCTTGACGGGGGCTTCTCCCCTCCCCAGCCTCCACTCATCGGAGCGTCCGCGGGGTTAGTCCAGGGCCCGCAGACCTCGTCCGTGTGCGTCATCTCCATGTGCTCTCCCCGTCCAGGGTGTTAGACGCTGTCCGTGTGCGCATGATCCCCGCACATAGGTCTCTGGCCGAGGCCTGCTCTCACTGCCTGCCCGATGTCTCCGCGAGTCTTGCACGATCCCACCCCACCCTGGTTCTTCCAGTTTCCCCTGTCAGGCTCCAGAGTCCGGACACCTCTCTACTTCAGTGCTCCCCTCCACCTGCCCCTCCGTCTAACTCATTAGCATGTTCTGTTCATTCTCCCTCCAAAATTCTTCCCCACCGTCGTCGTCTGTGCGCTTTACAGCCACCGCCCGTGTTCCTTTCACCATAGGCTCTTTGCCGGATCATCCTCCAGCAGCTGCTGCCTGGGAGTTCGGCAAACAGAGTGCTGTGTGCATTCCACATCTTTGTTGACATGCACACTTTGTGGGATTCTCACGCTCCCCCACCCAACCCTGGGGTAGATACCACGGCGTTCCCATAAATAAGTACATAAGATAAAAAAGCTGCCAGCATCCCGAGCAGGTGTTGGTTTGGTTCTGGAGCCTCTCTTATCTTGTGGGAAGCCTCTGACCTGTTCTGGTGGAACCACACAAGCCAGCGTCACATGGTGGGGCCCTGCTTGGAAGGGAGGTTTTGGGGGGCAGCTCTGAGTCTTTTCCTGCAGCACTTTTTCCTCCTTTTGGAGCCCCACCTTGGTGATCTTGAACATCTCTGGCAGTGGAGAGCATCAAAGGCTCTTACACACATGTGGCCTGTCGTCTGTCCCTTCTTTTTGGTGGGGGAGGTTTGTGGGTTTGATGACTAAGTTGTCTTGACACAAATGGAGGTTCATCCAGGAAGCTGATCTCATCCTTTGCCCCTGCCCTTCCCCGCAACCATCCTGCAGTAATAAAACGACCGAAGTAGCTAAGTTAGATGGCAAAAATGACAGACCTGGGGTTTAACCCCAGCTGCATCAGCACAGCACATAACTGTCCACATAGGAAGTGATACAGGCCAGTGGCTTAGCGCACAGACTACAGAGTTAGCTTATCTGGGTTCAAGCCCCAGCTTTGCCCCTTCCTGGCTATGTGACCCAAGGCAAGTTATTTAACCTCTGTGTGCTAGTTTCCTCATTGATAGGAGAACAGAGAGCCCCACTTCTGAAGGGCGAAGCCCTTAGCACAGTGCCTGGCCCCATGGGATGGAGGTATTCAGTGTGTGTTGACTACTGTCATCGGTGGCCAGCCGTGCAGCCTTGGACAAGTTAACAGGCCTTTCTGAGCCTTGACTTTCTTACCTGTACAGTGGACATAATATGGGGCAGGCCTGTTGCAAGGACCAAAAGAGAAAGTGCTGTGATGTGAGGTGGTCTGGCAGAGGTTGGTGCACCTCTGAAGGAGCTGTCCTCCATGAGGCCAGCACGTCTGGGTGTGAGGGCAGAGCTGAGTCTCACTTGGAGACTCCAGACAAGACGGGGTCAGGAGGGCAGCCTGAGAGTGTCCCCCCATCCCTGGAGGTGACTCCGGCTGTGCAGGGGGCAGAAGGAAGCAGGGCACAGGGCTGGGGCGGGAGGGCAGAGTCGGCTCAAGAATGAGAGTGCAGAGCTAGGTAACAGAGGCACGGGAGGTATGAAGACAGGTCTTCTAAGGCTCTTTTTCTCTCTGGGGCTAAGGCTGGGCAAGGTGGGGTCAGCCCAGCCTTGCCCAGCCTCTCTGCGGAATGAGCCGGCTTTGCTGAGTGAAAACCTGCCCTCCACCCATGACAGGGAGGGGAAGTTCTCACTGGCCTGTTTGATGTGTTCTGTGTGTTAACATCTCCCCGGCAGCCTCCCCAGGGCCACAGGCACACAGCCAGCAGGAACCTGACACAGAGGACCACCAGGACTTGCCCCCAACACTGGTCTTCTCCCTGCAGTGGATGAAGCACAAGCAAATGCATAGCCATGGACAGGCCTTTGCACACTGGGGTTTAAATCTAAATGACTGTGTCTCAGCCTCTGCTCCCCAGTGGGGGAAATGCAGCCACTTCCTGAGCCAAAGGGAGTCAGAGCCAGTCCCCACCACCCCTTCGAGGCTGAGTCACACCCTCGTGCTGGGCCCCAGCTGCTGCTCAGCTTTTCTGCATTATCCTTTACAGTTTGTTGTAGCTCTGACGTTGTTTCCTGTGTTTGTGTTGGCTTTGCCAAGTTCCTTTCGAGTGTTCTGAGTGCAGAAAACATGCTTTCCCCACTTCCCTTTGTGCCCCTAGTGACACGGCCCCATGGGCTGAGGAGGGGTCTGTGCCGGGGTCTTCTGGCCTTGTCTGTGGGACCTGTGCTGAGTCCCTTTTTTTCTGGGGGACTCTGTCTCCTTGTGTGTAAAATAACCCCCAAATCTCCTAGTCAGGGGCCCTTTTTGGCCTCTAGCCAGGTTCTTACTCAGAAATCCTTCTCTGGTAAAAGGCACATTGCAACAGTTTTCTCTCTTTCCGCTCAATATCACTCTCTCGTCCCCATGCCAAGGATCAGGACCTTCTCAGGCTCAGACGGCACCCACAGGGATAATAACACCCAGGGATGCCACTGGCAGTTCAAGGAAAGGCGGGGACCTAGGAAAGGGCATTGAAAGAGAGCAAGGAAAGCAGGAGAAAGGAAAGAGGGCATGAGACATGCAGGTAAGACCCCCCTAAAGGCCCCCAAGACAGCCCTCTGAGGCACCTGGGCCTCCGTCCCACTGCCAGAACATGCTGCCCCTCAGATGTCTGTGACCCAGCCCCCTGGTTGCAATTAAGCTGCAGTCGGGATTCAGGGACAGTGACCGCAAGTCCCAGCTGACCCCAGGTTTCCCTGGGCTCTGCCCCACCTTAGTGAAGCTGTCCTCACTGACAGGGCTCTGTATTCGTCACCAGGAAACGGCCGGAGGTGCTGACAGTGACGGGATGGAAGGCGCCGATTGTGTGGGAAGGCACTTACGACAGAGACATCTTAGAAAATTACTATGGCAAACAGAAAATTACCGTGGGTTTGACAGTTTTTGCTATCGGAAGGTAGGTGTCACTGTTAAAATTGAACTTGACTTCTTATTCCAACTGTCAAATGTTTGTGAGGGTCCCCCTGGGCTACTGAAGGCCGTTCATGACCCATCTGAGTCATCAGTTAGGAGAATGTTACAGTGGGACTATTTCAGTCTCGTTGCTGCTAAGGCCCCCAAAACGTGAGGACGAGACAAGAGTCAGTGAGTCAACTCCTTCCCACCTCCAAGGGAGGGTCATCTCAGGGTACAGGTAAAAATATCTGCTACACCCACGGAACCCAAAGACTACAGCTCACCCACAACCACCTCCACCCCGCCCCAGTGGCTTTCTCTGGAAATTTCCCAAAATGCCAGCAGCTAGACAGCCTGAATGTGCAGCGTTCTTCCTCCTACACTCTCAAGACCCACGACCAAAGACAGGAGGACTTAGAGCAAGTGCTTGGTCCAGACCGACCCCAGTGCAGCGGTTTCCACGTCAGAGCGTGGCTGACCGACCGCTCTTCCCTGGGTCCCTCAGGTTCTTCCCTGTCTGGCCCTCCTGGGTCTTGGAGGACTCAGGCCCCGGGATTTGGCTGGCCAGGACTTCCTCTTCCAGAGGTTGGATGGGTTCCTCTTTCAGTGTCCATTTCCTTGTTTAGAATGTTTCTCCCCAAGCTACGATGGTTCTTACTTGAAACTGGTAGCTTGCAATTTTGGTTTTAAAATATAACTCATTTGGCTCTTTTGGAGAATTCTTTCTTTTCCAAAACAAAAGCAAAAGTTTAATTTTCCTGTTCCTTCCCCACCCCGGCCTTTCCATCTGTACCTTTTCTGAAAGCCATATGGGAAGCTGACCACTTTGCCTTGGACAGAGGGCTTGAAGGCCAAGGTCAGTCTGAGCTTGAGCTCCGCCGCTATAGGGCCCAAAGGAGAGCACTGTGTGGATCTGACAGTTCTCTGAAGTCCTCCTCCAACCCAGGGCTCAGAGGCCATTGCCAGCACCGTACCGATTAAGTCCTAATGTTACTGACTGTGCCAATCCCAGGGACCTGTGTAAGCAACCGTAATAGGAAAGGGTAACCTGGAGTTTTGACGCTGTTACTGAAAGACTCTATATTGTTATGAGTTGGGAGCCACTGCTCACTCAGCTCCCCTAATCCTTTGGCAAGAGAGGGGACAAGCCAGCCACGATGCAAACTGATTAGATCCTGATGTTTCCAAAAGAACTGAATGTTGCCCACTGTCCTGCAGTGACCTCAGCCAGCAGTTGTGTCAGTGAAAGAAACATCCAAACCTACAAAGAATTTTTATAGGAATTTATTTGACCCAAACTGATGACAGTTGCCAAGAAGCAAGACCTCGAATGCTCTGGAGAATGACAATTTTGCACTTTCTTTTTTGCATTTGAAACTAATGAGGGCACATAAGAAAGATCACCTGTATTTTGCTGTGCGTAATACGCTCCCGTGTATAATGTGCACCCATGGTTTGGGCTCAGATTTTCAGGAAAAAATCTTTCATTTTAATTTTTTCATTTGTTTGTTTATTTGTTTATTTTTAGAAACAAAAACAGATTATCATATTCCAGGGTATTGTTTTGCATATGGATATTGTTATTGTTTTCTAGAGTTACACTTTTAACACATGAGCATAAATAAAAGAATTAAAGATTTATATACATACGGAATTTGTACTGCCCATGTATAATGCACATCTGTATTTTCCCCTCAAAAATGTGGGCAAAAAGTGCACATATACACAACAATATATGGTACAAGATGGTGGAAGGCAGCAAGGAACAGGATAATTAGGATTATGTGCTCTCTTGAGGGTAGTTCTCTTATTTCAAAGGTATGTTAACCTGGGTGCATAGAAGAATGGGCAGGACTAGCCTAAGTGGAAAATAAACCTTTTACTGAAGAAGTTATGTGTCTGGGGCATTACTACCCACCATGACCTATCCAGTTAGGAATTTATGATCAGATCACCTTGCTTACATTCCATAGAACCCTCTTTTTTGTCCACAGTTGCAACTCTGCAGAACTAAAGAGTAAATGGCATATCCTGGTGAAAGCCCTCTGCCCTCTGAGGCAGGAGAGGACTGTAATCAGCAGCAATAAATCCTCAGGAGAGTGGATTTGGACTTTTTAGGAGGTGTAGCGTTTGGTTTACTGTCAAATAACAATACAACCTCAGTACCTTAATCTCTAAACAATGTTAAACCATGCGGTCGGTAGTTCACTTCCTCCCCTTAGGATTGTCTCCCAGCCTCAAAGCACTATAGATTTTTCTTAAAGGTGCAGAGCACCAAAGAATTTCCCGGCCATCAGCCACAGAGCCATATCAAAGCCCTTCTTTATAGTGCTCAGATATATGCTCTGCTCTCCATTTAAAGATTCAATGCTGTGAACCCTTAGATTTCGAGAGGCCACCATTAAAAACCCCTTTAATTAGGCAGCAAAGAAAGGGAATCCAGGCAGCAACCGCACTGAAATGTGCCAGTTATTGCTACTCACAAGATATGGTGATTGACCGGTGCTGTGCGAGCCCATTAAATTCAGTCCACATTCACTGAGCGTGAGTCCGGTTTGCATGAGCTGGGTTAGCCATCTTCCTGCTCCTTCCTCTTCTCTCTGATCTTCGTGGCTTCACGAGAGTGTAGCTGGGTTACAGAAGGCATCAACACGACATTTTTTGAATGAGTAGACTAGTAGCTAAAAAACCACTGCTCACCCCATTACTATGGCCCAAATCCCAAAACCCTGACAACACTAAATGCTGGGAAGTAGCAGGAATTCTCATTCATTGCTTGTGGGCCTGAAAAATGGCCCAGCGACTTTGGAAGACAGTTTGGCAGTTTCTGACAAAATTAAACATACTCTTAGCATGCACTCCACAATTGTGTTCCTTGGTATTTACCCAAAGGAGTTGAACACTATGTCTACATAAAAACCTGCACACAGCATATTCACAATCGCCAGAAGTTGGAAGCTGCCAATATGCCCTTCAGCAGGTGAATGGATAAATAAACCGTGGTTCATCCAGACAGGGATATATTATCAGTAGCATCAATATTCCAAAAAGGAAAGAGCTAAGCCATGAACAGACTTGGAGCAATCTCCCATGCATATACTAAGTGAAAGAAACCCATCTGAAAAGTCTACTTACTGTATGATTGCATACTGTGACATTGCAGAAAAGGCAAAACTATGGTGATAGTAACAATATCAGTAGTGGCGGGAAGCTGGGGTGGGGAAAGGAATGAACTGGTGGAACACAGGATTTGGGGGGGCAATAAAAATACTCTGTATAATACCATACGTGATGATAGATATGTTGTGCGTTTGCGCAAACCCACGGAATGTGCAGCCCCAAGAGTGAACCTTCCCGTGAACCACGGGCTCGGAGTGGTGACCGTGTGTCACTGTAGGTGCGCTGACTGCAACACGCATCCCATCCTGGTGCAGATGCTGGAAGTGGAGGAAGATGTGGGAGGAAGGGGCGGCCAGGGGAGTATATGGGAATTTTGTGCTTCTGGCTCAATTTTTCTGTGAACCTAAAAATGTTGTAAAAAATTAAGAAAAAGTAGTTAAGACTAAATCCAAGCTTATTTGCTTCAGTATTTAGATAAATCTTAAAATGGTGGTTTCTGGACAATGGGTTGGGATTTTGGGTGACCAGGGATAGGCTCACAGGGCGAATCTGTAGTACAGAAGGATATCCATGTCCTTGAACCCATTCTCTGGGTCCCACAGTGGCGATTGTTAGGCTTAATGCTTCCCCAAAGGACCCAAAAGTCACATCATGGTTGCATCTGGTAGGGTAGTAACAACATTGGGGTATAAGCTGGGGTTTTTGAAGAAGGCTCAAGAACTAGTGCCCCCTGATGTTAGTCAAAGGGTATAAACTTGCCGTTGTAAAATGAGTGAGTTCTGGGATCTAAGGTACAGCATGGTGACTACAGTTAACGATGCTGTACTGTATATACTTGAAAGTTGCTAAGAAAGTAGAGCTTAAATATTCTCACCACAAAAAGAAATTGTAATTGAACAATTACACATGTGGAGGTGTTAGCTAACACTATGGTGGAATCATTTTGCAAAATATGAGTGTATCAAATCAACACTTTGTACCCCTTAAACTTACACAGTGTCGTATGTCAGTTATATACCAATAGAGCTGGGGAGAAAAAACTTCACCCCCTTTGTCTGCCCAAAGGCTAATTAAGGCAGATGATAGTCAATATAGTCTTCATCACAGTGGAAGCTGGTACTGGAGAGTGTGGCTTATATCTGCAGGCCCAAGGCCTCCTAACATTGAACCACAGAATTAGAAAGACTTAGGGACCCAGGCAACTATAGCACTAGAAATTTCAGGGTTCCGGACATAGGAGTAGGGCCTGTACCACTATATGTACTGTTAGGTCCAGAGCACCCTTACTATCTCCAATTGGTCAGTTTCTAAGAGCAGGAGGAGAGCAGGGGTCAGGGCTGTTCACGGACACTTGTCTTTCCAAAACTGGCAGTCGGATAAGTCACTCCACCGCCCCAAGGCAGTGTGACTGAACAGCAGAAAGCAGTCAGGAATGTTGCATCTGGAATGAGGAAGGTCTCCTAAACCTCAGAATACAAACAAAATGATGAGAATAGCACATGGTCTCCTGTCGAGTCCCAGAGAGTTCATTTATCCCGTTCTTTGTTTTAGATACATTGAACATTACTTGGAGGAGTTCTTAACATCTGCTAACAGGCACTTCATGATTGGCCACAGAGTCATATTCTACATCATGATGGACGACGTCTCCCGGTTGCCTTTGATAGAGCTGGGTCCCCTGCGTTCCTTCAAAGTGTTCGAGGTCAAGCCTGAGAAGAGGTGGCAGGACATCAGCATGATGCGCATGAAGACCATCGCGGAGCACATTGCGGCCCACATCCAGCACGAGGTCGACTTCCTCTTCTGCATGGACGTGGACCAGGTCTTCCAAGACACCTTTGGGGTGGAGACCCTCGGCCAGTCAGTGGCGCAGCTACAGGCCTGGTTTTATAAGGCAGATCCTATTGATTTTACTTACGAGAGGCGGATGGAGTCCTCAGCATTCATTCCGTACGGCCAGGGGGATTTTTATTACCATGCAGCCATTTTTGGAGGCACACCCATTCAG
Organism: Tonatia bakeri; assembly: GCA_004024845.1. Taxonomy (NCBI): domain Eukaryota; kingdom Metazoa; phylum Chordata; class Mammalia; order Chiroptera; family Phyllostomidae; genus Tonatia; species Tonatia bakeri. The sequence goes on from PVIA01001113.1 coordinate 250,471, forward strand.
GTCCTAAACATCACCCAGGAGTGCTTCAAGGGAATCCTCCAGGACAAGAAAAATGACATAGAAGCCAAGTGGCATGATGAAAGTCACCTAAACAAGTATTTCCTTCTTAACAAACCAACTAAAATTTTATCCCCAGAATATTGCTGGGATTATCATATAGGCCTACCTTCAGATATTAAGACTGTCAAGATATCTTGGCAGACAAAAGAATATAATTTGGTTAGAAATAATATCTGACTTTAAATTGTGCCAGTAGATTTCTGAATTTGGGAGAGTATTCTGGCTACTTCCTCCAAAAAGTAACATAATTTTAACTTTAAAAAATACTAACAAAACACCAACCCAGCAAGTACATACTATTCCTCCTTGTAACTTTGAGCTTTGTATTATGGGAGAATCAGGTGTAAATTCTGAATGATTTCTTACCTATTCTGGGTTTTGGAGAAATACTATCAGTCGAATAAAAAAGTTGTCATAGGCAAAGAAAAAGCCAGAAGCATTCTACATGTACCAAATAATGTACTGTAGAAAAGGGTGCTGAATCTAAAGCAACACGGGTTGCTTTGCGGCAAGAGAACTCTACATGAGGACACCGCCTACTTGGCAATCCTCAGATGGTTTCATAGCAGGTGGCTTCAGGCCATTTGCAGTACTTTCCTTTTCTCAGGATATTTGGCTTCTGTGGAAAAGACTGGTTGAGATTCCCAGTGGATATCGCGGTGGTGAATGGAGTCACAGAGAATCTGAAGAAAGTGAAAAGAAAGCGTGAAGGCGAGTTTGCTATGAAACAGCAGAGAGAGGGTGGGAGGAGAGGGAGGCTGATTACGGCTGGGCGATGCCACCTCAGAGGAGCACAGGACATGTGTTGGCACTTAAATGCAGCATGCATGGGCCCAGGCGCTGAACAGGATGGGCAATGTGGACGGTCTGCAGCCTCCCCCATCCCATGACAACTAGAGCAGAGAGGACTTGCATGGAAGATGCTTCTTGTTTTGCCCAGGCCACGTTCAGGCTGCCAGATTCTGCAACTAGTACCTTCAGACTCTTGGCCAGAAGACATGGATGGTGTCAGAGAAGACAAAGGCCCACAGTGGACTGAAGAGGCTTGCAAGGAGTTACATTTTTCTGGACTTGGGCTTCATGACAATCAGTCATCAGCAAGTACTGCTGCCACTTGCCCTAACCTTCAGGGTCCCTCAGCCTGTCACGCCCCACTTGGAGGGCTAACATCAGGAGTGGATTGGAGGAGAAGCCCTCCTATCAAGTAACCTCATTTTCCCCTGGGCCACTGAGATGTAACAACAACCAGACACATTTAATAAAATGGTTAATTGATTTTATATCAAAAGCAGAGGGGATGGCAACAAGAGACCTATTCCTTATGACTGAACAGCTTACCATTCAATTCCCTTCTCTAAGAGAAGTTATGAAATCCTACATATTATTTAAAATAATGCAATCCAATGTAAAGGAAGTTAGGAAGCAACATTTACATATTTATAATTTTCTTGTGTTCTAGTTTAAGTTACCTGTTTCCATTTTTAAGCAGTTTATTTAAACAGCCATTGCCTTGGCTTGATGCCCAGCGCAAAGGGCTTCTCTGATAACAGAAAACCTGCATTTTGTCTGCCATTGCACTGTGCCTCCTACTCTTCGCTTCTTGCCAAAAAAAAAAAAAATCACAATCAGCAAAACAAAACAAACCAACCAAAAATCAGGGAGTGGACTTGTAAAAGAAAAAGGAAATCACATGTCACTTAGGACTTCTGTTTCTCTTTATCTCCAGTTTTCCGGAGTACATTCTGGAGTAGGAAAAATTAATGGTTTAAATCCTGAACCAAAGAAATGATCTATCCTGAATGATTAAATGTTTACTTTTGAAGGAATCTTGATTTTTCCTTTATCATGTAAATGGAAATCCCAAATGAACAAACTCAAGATCTCATGAATAGCTCTGGCCCATGTGGCTCAGTGGGTTGGGCGTCGTCCTGCAAACTGAAAGATCACTAGTCGGGGTCTCGGTCAGGGCACGTGCCTGGGCTGCAGGTGTGTCCCCAGTCCAGGTGCCTGCGAAAGGCAACCAATGAATGTTTCTTACATCCTGTTTCTCTCCCCCTTTCCCTCCCATCCCTTCCCTTACTATAAAAAGAACCTCATGAACAGTTATTCTTAAACATTAAAAGAAAAGAAAATTCCTGGCTTATAATTGAATAAATTATTTTCTTAGTATATTCTGGTCTGGTCTGGTCATGGATTGTGCATTTTCTCTCAAAGATGTTTAGAATTGTCAGTTCTAGAATTTTAAATTCTTAGACTACAAAAAGCTTTCATGTCCTAAAAATGCACTTGCTATTACAAAGCTAGAACATGGTTGAGATTTGCAAATTGTTAAAACAAATGCTCCTATAGAGCTTTCCAAAGTGATACGCTGAAGTGGTTAATAACCTGCCAGTGGGAGACCCAGTAGGAAATAGCTTGTTGCTGAAGCCCGGGGTGGGCACCAGGGCAAAGGGAGAAAACGATGCCTTAACTGTATCTGGGCTACTAGTCCTGACCTTTGGGGACTGTATCTGGCCAAGGAAGCCTGGTGAAAGGCTGGGTTTCCAGCAGTCTGGGCACCCATGTTTGTAATAAACAGATTAAAGGAGACCAGCGCGCTGGATATACAACAGGGCATAATGTCTTCACAGTAGAGGATTATTCCCCTTTTACAGGTGAGCAGGCGAGGTTCAGAAAGGTTAGGCCACCCGGCTGGTCAGTGCTGAGCTGAAGCTGAAATCAGACTCTGACAAGGATTAATGTGTTGACACCATAAATACTCGGAGGACCTCATTTCACAACAAGGTGAATGCAGCTTTGAAGAAGAACTTGTAAAGGGCCATGTCTGCCCTGAGGATATCTAAAAAACTAGATAGGTTTCCTGCCTCTACTGTTTCCCACTCTATGCGCTAAACCTGCCCCAAATGCATTAAATTAGTTAAATGGATCATGTGAACAGAACAATGTGTGTTCACTCATCTTTACATGGTGCATGTGGGGCTGATAGATGCCCTCTGGGCATTTGAGCTGTTCTGCCAGGGCAGTGCCTTAGAGGGTGTAACTGGGATGAGGGGCAGATGGGAAGGGACAACCACTCCTCCCACTCCACCTCTAGCAGGGGGTCACACACTGCTGGAAGGGGAGAAGCTTCTCTAAGGCTACAAGGGTCTGATGTGGGGAGCTCCATCCCACAGAGCTCCCCCCTGCCGCCGAGGATGAGAATAAGTCTACCAAGACATGATCTGCTTGGGGAGGAAAGGCTGACCAGTCTCAGAGGAGAAAGGCATCAAGCCTCTCAGTGGGCTTTCACTGAGTTTAGCTTGCACAGGGATGCCCAGGAAAGAAAGGAGGTGGGTTTCCAGATAACATTTCTGGGATCGAGGGGGTCCTTTTGAGGCAGGGTCTGGTGAAGCCAATCGGCTATAAAACCTTGGGAAACTTATTTTGTGCTCGGACCCTTAACATTTAAATTGAGCACATTCTTACCAAAGCAGGTTTCATGGGACTTTATGCATTCTTTCTGAGGCCTGATGTCATCGCCCCCCTCCCCCCCGACACACAGGCACTGAGAACCGCCCGTTCTGGCACAGGGAAGCGCCTCCCTTTGGCATTGTTTCAGGCTTGAATCGGGGAAGCAAGGCAGCCAAGAGATTAGGAGAATTTACAGACAGAATGAGGACTCAGGCTATGATAAAGCCAAGGGGTGAGGGTCTTTTGTCCCTCCTCCACAATCCCCTAAGTCCTTCCCTGATGGCCCCTTCAAAACTGTGCCTGTCTTTAGGTTGTTCCTCCCTTAAGGAATCTGACCCATCATTGACTATCCAGCCATCCTCCAGGGGCCAAGCAGGGTGAAGTAAAGGGGGCAGAGGCTGTGCCCTTGCCGGAGGGTGAGTTTTACCTCCTTAGCAGCTTATGGTTCCAAGGTCCCCTAGCCTTGCGGCCTTTTCACCTTTTGGCGGGGTTACAGTTCTTGAAACCAGGCAGGATGGTTTCCAACAGCCTGACTTCTCTTCCTTCTTGGAATGACTCATCTTCGATCTCCCAGCCAAAATCACCGTGTGATTTATTGAGGTAACCATATCTATGGCAATACTTGGAGTTACAAATATTTATAAAATGCACCTTATGTGAATAACACATGATTATACAAGTGTGAAACACCATAGAAACCATGAATGTATAACATACAATGGATACTTTTAAGGAGAGAAAGGAGGGGTAACTAGGGATCCACTGGTCAAAACCTCAGATCTAAAAGGATGCAGAGCTAGGATTCAAACCCAGGACTGTCTGACTTGAAATCCTTTGCTCTTTCCACAGCCCAAGTCTGCTTCCCTCACTTTTTCCCACTCTACCTTACACACACACACACACACACACACACAATCTTGTTTTTTAAATTTGAGGATGCAAGGAATCACCATCAAAAGCTCTCAATTCATTTATTAACCATTAAAGAACTCAGTAGACCAAAAACTCTGCAGGAGCAGAATGTGGGTCTAAACCCACCACATAGCCAAGCTGGAGAAGCAGTCAAAAGCTGAGCAATACAGGGCACAGGGAAGCTGTGGGCTAAGGGAGTGTGGAGGAGGGAAGGTTGCCTGGTGATGTGGAAATAGCCTCGGAGGAGCTGACTCTGAGCTGAGTTTGGAAGAAGGGGGTCACTGTGAGAAGCAGAGAGGCGGTGAGATGTCCCGGGGAGGTGTGGCACATGTTAAGTGCAGAAGACTGTGATAAGACTTAGAGACGCACACAAATGGTGCTGAAGCCTCGGGACTGATGAAGTCGCCTGGCACAGCCTGTGTGAAAAGAAGCAAAGGCTATGGGAGTCCTTGGGCTGGTTGAGAACTCCGCATTCTCCCAGCATTAGTGGCTCTCTTCCCCACTCCCAGCAATGCTTGGGCTTCTCTATGAGTCTGTGTGATGTCCATGGACCACTGGAGCAAGTGGTCCAGGCTAAGCTAATCAGTACCTTTCACTCCTTTGGTGGCAATAACTGATTTGGGGGTGGACAGGGGACCTAAACTAGTCCAAACCACATGAATATCAGATCCTCAGGAAACAAGGGAGCTGCTAACACCTCTGGTGACTGCAAGAGGGGTCAGCATTAGGATGAAACTGACAATAGAATTGGAAGAGTAGGGAAACTGAAGGAAACCCAGTCCTTGATGACAACCCTTGAGCCGCTGGCTCCAGCCTTACTACTGCCTGTGGGCTTTTCAAATGTGTGAGCCAATGAAGTTTCATTATTAAGTCAGCTGGAATTGGGCTTTCTCTTATAACTGAGATCAAAATATCCCTGTTGATCCCATCTAGAGTAATTAGCTTCTTACAGGAAGGGCTGTAGTCTGCTTTTGCATCAGCTCCAGCACCTATTACATCACCTAGGTCAGAAGCACTGCTTAACCAATATCTACAAAGATGAATGAATGAATGAATCATCACATCTGCTCCTATCAGGGCTCAAAAGAAGTGCCTTTTTAATTAAAAATTTAAAAAATTTTGATTATGGACTCAGATACTTTTATATCTGGCACCTGGAATTTTTCCTCCTATAGTGCTCAGTACAGGCACTCAGGAGGTGCAGCCTGAGCTTCAGGCTCTAACCTGGTGCATAACCAGGCTCAGTGCTGCGTAAGGTTCGGTGCTGCTTAGGGTCAGTGATACGTGGGACAAAGCTGCTCCATCAGTGTAGAGCAGTGGTTCTCCACCAGCATGACTTTCCACCTCCACCCCCAGCCCTTGCCCTGACCCTAGGGATGTATGGCAATGTCTGAAGATACTGTTGGTTGTCACAACTTGGGCAGGGCTGGTCCTCACACCTACTGGTAAAGACCAGGGGCTAAACATCCCCAAATGCACAGGAAAGCCCCCACGACAAAGCACTGTCTGGCTCAAAATGTGATGAGCTTGAGAAATCCTGGTGTAAAATGTCCCAGAGCTTCGTTAAAAAAAAATGTGGGAGAGTCAATATGCATAATACCCACTAGTGTCTACCCTGGAAATAGTCCCTGATGAACGTCAATGCTTGGGACTCACTCCTTGGTCTCCTATAACTTTCACAGCGAAGAAAAACAGAGCAGTTCGCTGTACTGGACACTGCACGGCAGGAATTTCTGAAAATAAGTTATTCTAAGCAACCACAGTGATTAAAAACACAATCTGGACCTGGTGAAGACTACCCATTTGTACCAACAGATATGAATTTTACATATAAATGAAAATAGCTACAAATATTTAAAGTATGGGGCTGTGGAAAATCAACCAAAGTGAGAATACACTTTGAGTGAATTGACTCTAACTGTTCAGAACAAAAGGGGGTTATGGTAACTAGGAGTTTGGTTAAAGATATTTTGGTTGCAAGGAACAGATATCCCGCTTGAGTGGTCTAAACCCAAAAGAGGTTATTGGGAGGCTACTGGGGCGTTCCACTGGCTTCAAAGGCAGAGCTGACGACCCATGAGAGCCCATTGTCCACAATGTTGCCTGGCTCCCTGTTCAGTGACTGCACTGTGGGAGCCTGTACCGGCCATCGTGGGAGTATTTACACCAGGGGAATACCGGCCATCGTGGGAGTATTTACACCAGGGGAATCAGCAAACACCAGAAATCAGATCTTTTTTCCTTTTCATCTTTCTTTTTTAGGAGTTAGTTGTGTAAAGTTTTAGTTGTGCACATCCCTACAACCAGCCCATGAGCAAGTGCCAGGGAAGTTCAAGGGCTTCAATAGTGGAAAATTAGGAAATTCCCCTGGATGTCTGCCAAATGACCCATTTCCACCTACCTCCAGTCTCAGGGTTTCCTCCTTCAGGACCCTAAATTCCTGGGAAAGGAAACCAAATGGCACAGCATTCACTCATGCTCCCAGGAGCTGTGCCATCGGTTAGGTTTATTGGAAGGTGGATTACACTAGGGGGCAGTTTCTCAGACAAGGGCCTATTGCTGTGAGCTGGGCAGATGCCTCTGAAAATGTCTATCACTTTCCACTTAGAGCTGTCTGGCTATCAATCACTTCCTCCCACATGTGTAAAATGTGCCCTGCTACCATAATCCCAAAGCATTAGGCACTACTGTAACACATCCCCATCTCCTAATGTCAGGTCATGGAATTCACGGATAATGCCAGAGGGCCAGGCTTCTCACAGTTTACTATCCCCAGATTCTCGTTTGGTTCCTTAGAAAACCCATCTATCTGACCATTCTGCAATCTGTAAAATTAATAATAAAATTCAGCTCACAGCCAAACACTATAAAGTCAACAATGAGAGGCAAGGAAGGATGAAGGGGGAAAAATTAAGAACTCCTGTTTAAAAGAAAATGATGGTTATCTGCTCAAGGGGCATTTCCTCACTCAGGAATTCAGCTGGGCCTCTGCTGCAAGTTCCCTGTCAAGGCTAGCCACAGTCTTCACCCATCATCACAGTCCACTCCAGACCCTCTGCACTATGTAAGATGTAATTGGTCAGAAGAGATCCAGTGGCAGCACAATTTACCTGCAACCTAGACCAACTGGGGAGCTTTCCCTTGTCCAGTGTCCCACTGGAAGCTCATTGCTTTTATATTTACCAGGAGAGTGGGAGGCAGCTGGGTATCCTCACGTGTGGGATATCACCTCCAAAATCCAAAGCACCCCATGAGAGTTATGCCTCTCTCTCAGTTGTAGGAGGCATAAAGCACTGGCTCTCAAATTTGGCTGCATTCTGGAATTTCCTGCAGAGCTAATATTAATGACTGGTTCTGACCCAAGAGATTCTGACTCACTTGGTATGGGGCAGGCATTGAGACTTTAACAACCTCCCCCGGTACAGATGATTCTGGGAATATGGTGGAACAGGAAGCACTAGGAATCTTCCCCACCTAGACAACAATTGCACTGGCAGAATCTGTCCGATGTAACTCTTTTGGAACTCTGCAATCTACTGAAACTTGGATGTAAATTAAGGTTAATTTCAGTCAATTTCAACTCTTAATGCATGTGTTCCTGGAGTAGCTTACATGCAGCTTGTGCAAACCAGGGCAGGTATAACAGACCCTGTCCTCCAGATATCAGAAACCTGTGCTCTGATCACTAAGGTTCAAAGAGGCAGGAGCCATTGTTCTTACACCTCCTCCCATTGTTTCAGACCCCCTCCCCTCCAGTTGAGGTGACTTCCAGGGGATTACAGAGCCAGTGCCCTCTCTTTCTCCCTCAGTTTTTCTCTTTTCCCCTTTTGTTTCTCCTGTTGGGAGCATATATTAAAGAACAGGACATTCAAAAATAACTACACATATGGGGAAAACTAGAAAGTGACTATGCATGCTCAGGAAATGTATCCGAAAAGACCTTAAGTTATACCTTAGGCTGATCCTTGGCACAGAGAGAGCTTACAACAACCAAAAAGACAAAGCAGCGAATGAAAACAATAACAACAACAAAAAAAAATAGCCAACCCTTGGAAAGGGACATAATCTCCTATCCAAAGTTATGACAGTATTAGATTCAAATGTAGAATTTCAACAAAAAAATCACAAAACACAAAAAGAAATAGTAAAGTCTAGCCCATGCAAAGGAAAAAATAAACAGAAATTGTTCTTGGAAATGACCTGATAGCAGATATACTAGACAAAGACTTCAAAACAACTGTCAAAGATCCTCAAAACTGACTTCCAGCCAAGATGGAGACATAGGTAGACAACTTCACACAACCAAAAGAAGGACAATAATTTAAAAACAAAAAACAACCAGAACTGACAGAAAATCGAACTGTATGGAAGTCCATACAGTGAGAGGACTTGCAGTAAGGCGGTGGCTGGCAGACCCAGCAAAATGGTGGATTGTGGAGCGGGGGAGGAACACCTGGGGAGCGAGACAGATCTCGCAACCTGGGGTCCCAGCGTGGGGAAATAAAGCCTCAAACCACCAACTGAAAGTACCTGTGGGGGTTGAGGTGGCAGTGGGAGAAACTCCCAGCCTCACAGAAAAGTTTGTTGGAGAGACCCACAGGGTCCTAGAACATACACAAGCCCACCCACCTGGGAATCAGCACCAGAAGGGCCCACTTTGCTTGTGGGTAGCAGGGGAAGTGATAAATCCAGCAAAGAGCGGAGCAAGTACCATTGTTCCCTCTTGACCCCCTCCCCATGTACAGCATCACAACCCAGCAACGTGGGTTGCCCCACTCTGGTGAATACCTAAGACTCCACCCCTCACTACATAGCAGGCTTGTTGAGACAAAACAAAAAGAAAAGGGCCCAAATGAAAGAACAGATCAAAGCTCCAGAAAAAATACAACTAAGCAACGAAGAGATAGCCAACCTATCAGATCCACAGTTCAAAACACTGGTACTCAGGATGCTCACAGGATTGGTTGAATTTGGTCACAAATTAGATGAAAAAATGAAGGCAATGCTAAGTGAAATAAAGGAAAATGTACAGGGAACCAATAGTGATGGAAAGGAAACTGGGATTCTAATCAACAGTGTGGACCAGAAGGAAAAAAGAAACATTCCACCAGAAAAGAATAAAGAAACAATTCAAAAAAAAAAATGAGGAGAGGCTTAGGAACCTCCAGGACATCTTTAAATGTTCCAACATCTGAATCATAGGGGTGCCAGAAGGAGAAGAGGAAGAGCAACAAATTGAAAACTTATTTGAACAAATAATGAAGGAGATCTTCCCCAATCTGGCAAAGGAAATAGACTTCCAGGAAGTCCAGGAAGCCCAGAGAGTCCCAAAGAAGTTGGACCCAAGGAGGAACACATCAAGGCACATCATAATTACATTACCCAAGATTAAAAATAAGGAAAGAATCTCAGAAGCAGCAAGAGAAAAGGAGACAGTTACCTACAAAGGAGTTCCCATAAGACTGTCAGCTGATTTCTCAAAAGAGACCTTACAGGCAAGAAGGAGCTGGAAAGAAATATTCCAAGTCATGAAAGGCAAGGACCTACATCCAAGATTACTCTACCCAGCAAAGTTTTCATTTAGAATGGAAGGGCAGATAAAGTGCTTCTCAGATAAAGTGAAGTTAAAGGAGTTCATCATCACCAAGCCCTTATATATGAAATGTTAAAGGGATTTATCTAAGAAAAAGATGATAAAAAATATGAACAGTAAAATGACAACAAACTCACAGTTATTAACAACCACACCTAAAACAAAAACAAAAGCAAACAACTAGAACAGGAACAGAACCACAGAAATGGAGATCACATGGAGGGTTAGCAACAGGGGAGTGAGAGGGAGAGAGAGGGGGAAAAGGTACAGAGAATAAGTAGCACAGATGGTAGGGAGAAAATAGACAGGGGGAGGGTAAGAATAGTATAGGAAATGTAGAGGCCAAAGACCTTGTATGTACAACCCATGGACATGAGCTAAAGGTGGGGGGGATGTGGGTGGGAGGGGCTGTGCAGGGCGGAGGGGAATAAAGGGGGTGAAATGGGACAACTACAATAGCATAATCAATAAAATATATTAAAAAATACTCAAAACTATAGGATGATGTGGGGGGAAAGTCAGAAAACACTTTCTAAACAAAATGGAAATGTCAACAAAGAGTGAGACAACCTACAAAGTAAACGAGAATCATTCTAGAGCTGAAAACTACAATAACCACAGTGAAAAACTCACTAGAGGGACTTGAATGCAAATTTGAGCAGGCAGAAGAGTCAGTGGACCTGAAGACAGGACATTGGAAATGATCGAGTTTGAGGAATACTAAAAAAGACTGAAGAAAAGTGAGCAGTGCCTAAGAGACCTACTGGCTACCATTAAGCTGAGCAATGTATGCATTAGGGAGTCCCAAAATAATATCAGAAGAGAGAGATATTTGAAGAAATAATGCTTGAAAATGTCCCAAGTTTGAGGAAAGACATGAAAATAAACATCTAAGAAGCTCATTGAAATCTATGATGAACTCCAAGAGACATATTATAATTAAACTTTTGAAGAAGAAAGATAAAGACAAAGACTCTTGAAAAGAGCACGGAGAAGTGACTGGTCACACACAAGGAATCCTCAGTAAGATTATCAGGAGATTTCTCACCGGAAACTCTCACGGACAAGAGGGGGTGTCTTGCAGTGTGAAATGAAAGAACATTAGAGAGTAACCGAAAGCCATATGGAAAAATAAAGATCTCAATAAAAGTAAATGTAACAATAAAAGCTAGTATTATAACAATGGTTTGTAACTCCACTTTTTGTTTTTTACACTATTTAAGAGACTAATACAGTTTTTAAAAAATTTTAAGCCCTGGCGCAGTAGCTAAGTTCATTATAACGTCATCCTGATACTCCAAGGTTGCAGGTTTGATCCCTGGTCAGGGCACATACAAGAAGCAACCAATGAATGCATAAATAAATGGATGCATAAATTGATGTTTCTACCCCACCTCTAAAATTAATGACTAAAAAATAATTTTTAATCTAAAAGCTAGTATTATAACTTTGGTTTATAACTCCAAAATTTGTTTTCTACATAATTAAGAGGCTAATGCATTTAAAGGAATTATTAGTTTATGTTTTGGAGCACACAATGTATAAAGATGTAAATTTATGACATATGATGATCACGAAAGGTAAAAACAAATGTAAAGGAACAAAGTTTTGGTATGTTATTAAAATCAAGGTGATATAAATTCTAATTTGAGTGTTATAATTCAGGATGTTAAATATAATCCTCATGATTACCACAAAGAAAACAACTATAGAATATACACAAAAGGAAATGAGAAAGATTTTTAAATATTTTATTATGAAAAAATCAACAGAAAACTTTCAACATTGATATGGATTTTATTCACTGCATGGGTCATGTATGGTATGTATTATTTCAGGTTACTATAAGCTATTGGTGAATAGTAATGACAGTTCATTTTCTTAATGGTGTCTTTTGATGAGCAGAGATTTCTTATTTTGATGAAGTATAACTCATCACCTTTTTAGTTCTCTCTTACTTGTGTCAGGGAACTTACCTGAAAGCTGCAAAGATATTCTCCTATATTTTTCTCTAATTGTGGATTTTGCTTTTATGCTTAGATCTATAATTCATTTTGAAATAACTTTTTCTTTGGTGTGAGATACACAGAATAATATGGGTGAGTTGCACAACCTTGGAGTAAAGAAAGCTATATGTAAAGAGTATATACCATATAAGTCTGTTTGTATGACATTCCACAGCAGGAGTGACTCAGCTGTGGTAATAATAGAAATCAAACACCGGTGTTTTGGGGGGAGAGGGTAGTGACTCAAAGCGGCACAAGAAAAGTTACTGGGGTGGTGGAAATGTTCTATATCTTAATTAAAGTGGTTTTTACATATATATGTATGCACATAGACATATAAATATACATATATGCATGGGTAACAAACCCAATAAAGTGTGCAATTAAACTATATTTTACTTATGTAAATTATACTTCATTTAGAATGCATTATAAAAGCTTTAAGAAATCTACAAGATAAGAAAGAAACTTAAATGATCCTCTTTTTTAAATGGGACAAAATCTAGTCTCCTGGTAATGACAAAGCGAAGTTACGGGCATACGAATTGTTATGATTGCAAGTGTCTAGTTCTTTCATCACCAAAACAGAACCTGGTGACATCACCATTCACAGAAGACTGAAACAGTAAACACGAAAGCTGGAAAGCACCGTAGAACCAGTGATAGGTTATCTGATTTACGATTTTTCGAAAATCTCAAAAGTTCCTGCTTAAACACTGTTTGTCCTCTTAATTTTCTCCACCTCTTCCCAAACCACTAACCATGAATGCTAACTCTTCAAGGAAGAAGCTGATCAAAATTCCTACATGATCTGAGGAACACAAAAGGTAAGAGTTTGTTCCTAATTTCAACCAAATTAAGCCATATCCAATTTTTGCTATACACAGATAATTTTATATTCCACAGATAAAATAATACAAAGGGGTTTTGTAAATCTGATGGCTACAATTCCAAAGTCAATGCATAAATAATCTAAAAATTATAGTTTAGCCTCTACTCAGTGCTCTGGATCGATTATATGTTCATAGACTTTTGAGAAGGGGCATATATTTTATACTGTTATCAGTTCTAGCACCTGTCTTGGAATGATCAACTTAATAATATAATTTAATCACAAATAATCAATATGTTCCTTTATAATTATACAACTCTTTAGAGTCCAAGTAGGTGTTTTCATGATCTCTTTTTCTCTGTCACTCTACCCTGAAAGACTCAGGAGGCAAAGTGGTGTAACTTCTCTGTAGAAAAAAGCCCTTTGTACTTTAGAAAAGATGAACAACGTTTGTAAGATCTCTTGTGTCAAAACTGGCTTAGACCAGTTAACATCCTCAGACTTCGGGTGGATGACTCAAACTCTGTTCTCTTATAAATCAACATCCAATGACCGGAAGTGCCCAGAATCCTAGATAGAATCTACTAAGTCATGTAGTTTAAGTCAGAGAGAGGTAGAACTCAACACAGATTACTCTGTATACATTGTACTTTATTTAATCTGCTTTTACCTGTTCCCTTTTCCTCCCAGTGAAAGATGAGATACAAAAGAAAAACAATTCTATTGTCACTACTCTTATTGTCTCTATGGGCCTTGCAAAGAGAGTATAAATTCAGGTAATTTTAAAAAATTAATGAATATTTTATTCTGGTGTTTGGTAAGGGTTTGGTTATGTCATAGAAGTGATAGGCTCTGCAAACCAAAAAGTGGCTGGTTCGATTCCCAGTCAGGGCACATGCCTGGGTTGTGGCCTGGGTCCCAGGTAGGGGGCATACAAGAGGCAACCACACATTGATGTTTCTCTCCCTCTCTTTCTCCTTCCCTCCCCCTGTCTCTAAAAATAAATAAATAAAATCTTTTTTAAAAAAAGTGACAGGCTCATCCCCTGAATAAATCACCTCCATCTATATCAATCCAAATATACCTAAATATATCCAAAAGACATCCAAACATATCAGCATAAATGTAGCCTTCAGCATAAAAATTCTTTGTTTCTAATGGGTCAGAGCTAAATGTAATTTTTGTAAGCCGATATGTGTGTGGAGAAGCAATGTTAAGCCGCCAAGACAATTCCTGTGTAATTATGGCAATGTAACATTAGTAAGTATGACAGAGAAACTGGCATTTTAAATAGGTGGCATCATCTTTAAGAAACACCCTTAATATTGGTGTCCTGTGGCACTATGTGTGGTATTTGCCCTCTATACATTTGAGGCAAGCAGAAAAACTTCATTTACAGTTAGCAAATTCCATTGTTTTAATGATATTAAAGAAGTGCTCTCATGTGTACCTCAAATAATTATTTTTTAAGATATAACATATGAGTAGTATTTATTAGTCAAACTACCTCAGCAATTTTTAGCATGTTTATTACTGCACTCTAAAACCAACAATGTTCTTGGCACATAGTATGTCCTGGTCCACTTGGGCTGCTATAACAAAATACCATAGACTGGATGGCTTATGAACAGAAATTTATTTCTCACAGTTCTGGAGGCTGGCAAGTGCAAGATCAAGGCACCAGCAGATCTGGTGCCCGATGAAGGCCTGTTCCTGGTTCCTAGCCAGCCATCCCCTCCCCTCGTCCTCGGATGGTGCAAGGGGTGAGGGAGCCCTCTGGGATCCCACTCTTGAGGGCTCCACCCTGCTGACCTAATCACATCCACCTCCTAACACCATCACATCGGAAGTTAGGATCGCAACAGATGAATTTGAGGGGGACACAAACATTCTGTCCACACCATTATGTGTTCATTAGATGTTTGGTAAGATTGGGTTAATAAAATTGGTAATAAAATGAATGCATTGACTGAGTATAACCCTAATCATCTTAAATGTGGAAACCCTTCATATATGTTTAAAAGTAACATAATGCTTTTTATTTATCTTAAGCACAAAGAATCTACAGAGGATGTATCAGTGCTGGTAAGTATTTACACATATGCTATGACCTCTTCTTTGAGGACAAAACTTGCTGGAGGGTGAGGGAGAACCTGCAAGTCCCTGGTTCCTGCAGGCAGAGCAAACCGAAGCAGTTTTACAAACACACGTGGGGACATTCGTTTAAGGTCAGAAAACTAGGAGTCAAAGAGAGCAGGCTGGCAGGGTGCTGCCTCTGATTGGGGAGCGGGAACTGGTTACGGGAATCAGAACTCAGTCTGTGACTCAAGTCACAGGAGTCAGAACTCAGTCTGTAGGAACCTTGTGCCTTTTAAAGTGCTGGGCAAACACCCAGGAATTAAGTCTTGGCTAAAAGACTCTCAGGAGATTGTATTAACCACATGCCACCTGCAAAATCACGTCATCAGAATGTCTGCAGAGAGGAAAACTTCCCCAAAGACTGTGCAAGACCCAGCATCATTACATGTTCTTCAATGTCTTCTGTAGTCACGGAACCTACATGAGGAAGTGAATGCAACTGGGCTTTCTGATGCTTGTCGTGTCCAGGGGCCTTGCCTCTCTGATGGTTCTGTGACTTACAACACCTCCACTAAGGCCGGGACTCCACACTTGGGTGAGCTGTGCTGTGCATGCAAATAATATAGTAAGAATGTTTTCATGTACCTGGGAGACTTACAGCCATAGCTATTGGGGGCAGTAACTTTCGACCATCTGAAAATAGCAAGGAAACCTCTAAGAAAAGGTGGGAACATTCAAGAAAGTCTGCTGAAGTAGAGGCTGGGAGAAAAAATGGGTTAAAATGTTTTCTGGCACAATGTATTCAGTGCGACACAATCTTCAGCGCAGTACAGTCTACCAGTTATTCTATTACCTAATCAGACTTCTCTAGCCTTTCCATACTAACGCTCAGCATTCAGAGGCATTGTTGTCAGTGGACACAGGTGCTGGGTAGAACACCACACATCTCATTCGCACCCCTGATGGCGCAGTCACTCTCATCTGTGTAAGTAGGCACAAAGACGGTCTTGTGACTTATGGCTCAGCCCCACAGCTGCCCAATCCCCTCATTAACTTAGTCCGGGGTCAGCTCTCCAAGGATGTCCTAGCCAGGGGCCATTAGAGTGCATAGCAAGGAGGAGAAGTAAAGACCCAGGCACAACTGTTTGTCTTTCCACTGATTCTGTGATTATGGATGAGGTAATAGAGACTCTATGTGCCTTAGTTTCCTTATCTAGAAAATGGGGAGAATAATAATAATAGCACCTATCGCATAGGTGTGGATTAAATTAGATAATACTTAGGGAAGTATTCACATTGGCTTTTTTTTTTGGTTTGGTAGTGTCTTTTTAATTAAAAAGTATGTTCAGTTATAGTAGGCGTACATCTAATCTCATCTAGCAGATTAGGAACTATTTCCCTTAAGAAGGGATATTTAAGATGAGACCTGAAGGCTATGTGGAAATCAGCGGTTGGTTTTGTGGCATGTTTAAGGAAATTAAAAAAAGACCAGTGAGCCTGGAATATCGTAAGTGCAGGGCTCTGTAGGAGACGTGGCTGGAACAGTGTGAAGGGAGATCATGCGGAATACTATGGCTGTATAAGGAATGAGGACATGATCCTCAGACAAGGATCCTCAGACAATGCGAAGACACTGAATTTTGTTAATCAGAATGACATGGTAACTAACACTGGAACTTCAGAAACATAATACTGGAAGCAGAAGGGAAACATGGAGAATGGGCTGAAAGGGCAACACAAGGGCAGGCTAATCGGGTAACGCATAGCTCCTTGTGGGGGATGGGAACATTCATTATACTGTATTAGTCTCTTTACAACTGTGTACCTTTGAAATTTTCCATACTAAGAAGACTTTTTAAAACGTGTACAGTGGGACCAATTAGGAGGCTACAGTATTGGCCCAGACAAAAGATGATCGTGACTTGAAGACAAGAGGTGGCCAGGTATGGAGAAAAGGGGTGGATCTGAGAGATGTTTTGGAGGTAAACCAGCAGGGTTTAATGACGGAGTTGACCCTGGGACTCAGGGAGCACTCTGAGTGCAGCATGACTCTCATACTCCTGCCTTGCCAGTCCCAGTGGGTCCAGGGAGGTAAGGCAGCGTGTGAAGAGGACCTACTTTGGGGAAGAAATGATGACTTCAACATCTTCACTTTGTGGTGTCTGCATAAACCTCAAGCAGGAAACTTCAGAACACTGTTGGATATATGAGTTTTATATTCCTGAGAGAAGTCTAATTGTATGTAAAAATTTAAAGCCACAGGAAAATGTCCAGGAGACTGTCAACTGATCAAATACAGGACCTTCCGAGACTAATCATTAAATCAAGGCTCCTGAGCACATAGGACATTGAAGGCTAACCTGAAACAGGAAGTAGGCATATATTTCCAGTGTGATAGAAGGGATACATATTCAGCACTAGGGGTAAATTTGGATGTGAGGTGGCAGAAAGTTGAGGGAGTTTTCATCTGATGGCTGCTATTTCCTCTGTGAATTAATAAGAATGAGAACTGTGGAAGCAAAGGTTTCTGGGCAGTACACAGAGGTTGAGGTTGAGGATAATGATTTTTCCATGCCACTACTATCAAAGTTCATCACTGTTTTTCTTACTGCTCCATGCTCGCTTCACATTCTACAGCTTATTATAATACAGACCATGATTTGACAGACATTCAGTAATCTCAAACTCTAATAAGATATAGCATGACTCTTTGTGTTATTTTTCTTGATAGGTCTGTGACTACTCAAACAGAATTAAATCTCTCAGATTGGTTTTTTCCCAGGTAAGAACGCCAAATATTACATGTGAGATTAATTCATAGATTGCTCAGTAGAAGTTAACAGATGGCAACAATATCACGACTGGCATTCCAAATGGGGGAGAGCAGATGGGTCTTTGATTTTAAAAATAAGCAGTGGCCAAGACCGATTGGGAATGGACATCAGGACCCACACCCTCCATGAATGAGTGTGTAGATAACAAAAGCACTCAAAGGCTCTAGAATGGTGGCAGTCACAGGTGTAAGGGTGTACTGGAGACCATTTGGTTGATTCTCCTTGTTCCACCAAGGAGAGGACCAAAGACCAAGTCAGATAGATAGATGGGTTATCTGTGTACTTCATGTTTTAATGCAACGGCTTCCCTCCCTCTAGCCTCTCTGCCTCCATCTTCTTATTCTACCCATTTACCCTTCATACTTGATGCCACAGGACTTAAGGATGTGAAGTGACTAATCAAAATTTGAAAGCAGACACCCACTTGAGATTATTATTGGATAAAGGTCAATGACATCCTCCCATATTACTGGGTTGGCCAAAAAGTCTGTTTAGTTTTTTTCTGTAAAATAAAAGACACAGTTTTAATTTTCACCAATAACTTCATTGATGTGGGTATTTTGAGTATGTGGGTTATCTCCTGCGTGGTAGAACATTGATTGTTCTCAATTAATGTCTCAGTTTGCTCGCTGTCAACTTCAACTGGTCTACCTGACCTTGGAGCATTGTACGGTGAGAAATCTCCAGCACGAAACTTTGCCAACCACTTATGACACGTTCAGTCAGTCACAGCACCTCCTCCATGCACTGCAGCAATCTGTCTTTGCACTTCAGCTGTGTTTTTACTTTTCTTGAAGTAAGAAAGCATGATATACTGAAAATGTTGCATATTTTCTTCCATCTTCAATATTAAAATGGCTGTATAAAAATTCACCAGTTTTTATAAGTTTTTTTAAATGCACGCTGATATGACAGCTGTCACAACACAATCTAACACAATTGTTTAAA
Organism: Tonatia bakeri; assembly: GCA_004024845.1. NCBI lineage: Eukaryota > Metazoa > Chordata > Mammalia > Chiroptera > Phyllostomidae > Tonatia > Tonatia bakeri. The sequence continues at coordinate 269,185 of PVIA01001113.1, forward strand.
TGAAGTTAAAGACAACTAATGTTACTACAGCCATCTTATGGAAAAAGCCAAATGAACTATTTGGCCAACCCACATTATAACATTTGTCAGATCTAATCAGCACACAGAAAGCACACCAATTATTTAAACAGAGAATTTAATATAAAGAATTATTATCTCGTATAAAGTTGTTAACTAGGTAACCTGAAAGACTTAGAAGAGAATTCTGAGGCATTATGAAGGTAAGAACAACAGGCAGTAACTATTCCTCCTAGGGCTGAAGAAAGAAAAGGAAGAAGCTGGGATTATTGAACCTTAGAACAGTGATTTTCAACCTTTTTCATCTCATGGCATACACATAAACCAATTATTAAATTTCTGTGATGCATCCAAAAATGTATTTTTGCTGATCTCATGAAAAAAGTAGGTATAATTTTAATTCATTGACATTGGACGGCTATTGTGTTGGCTGTTGTCAATTTTTTTTTTATTTGACAGTCTAAGGGAAAAGAGGTCAGTGCCCCTGACTAAATAGTCAGGTATGGCATGTTTTAAAAATTCTTAAGGCACACTGGTAGAAAATCGCTACCTTAGAAACTTAAAGAAGCTCTGGGTACTTAGAGTCCAAAGCCATATACTTAGTGCCGGTATCTCAGAGCTCTAGGGAGGCCTGCTGGGGCAGGGAACCAGACCTCCAAGGGGCACAGTAAGACTGGTTTTGTAAATGTTGGAGAACCTGAAAGCCAGATTCAACTGCTGCTTTGGAAGGGAATTGCTATTGCTATGGCGAAGACACACTGCTGGAATGGGACATGCAGGAACAGTGCACAGACAAGAGGCCCACAGGAAACAAAGGGCAAGTTCTTTCTTCCCCCAACCTGTCACTTTCCTCCAGTGCCCTCTATCAGCAAAGCCTAACAGGGTGCCCACTGGCCAATGTGGTTTGCAGAGTCCCAGGTCAGCTTAATAAAGCAGAGTATAGGGTGGTGGGTTTAGTTACCAAAGATAGCAAGAGCTTAATAACTCACACAGCATCCCACCTAGACAAGTGAAGCACAGCCTAGTGATTCAAGGTGATGATTCGTCACACAACTGAACAAAGGAGAAAAACATATCATTGAAAAAGATTCTACATAGGCTACTAAATAACATTCAATACTCATTGCTTTTTCTATTTTTTTCTAAACAACGGAAATTTAGTTTTTTTCCTACTTCTGAAGGCTGGAAGTCGAAGGTCAAGGTGTCTGGCAAGTTTTGTTTGTCCTGAGGTCTCTCCTCTTGGCTTGCAGATGGCTGTCCTCCTGCTGTGTCCTTGCATGGACTTTTCTCTGTAGGCACACACCCCTGAGGTCTCCCCCTCTTGTCAAGACACAAATCCTCTTGGATCACGGCCACACTGTATAACCTTATTTAACCATAACTGCCTTTGACCTTTGTTTAAAATTAATTGATCATAGTTGTATGGGTTTAATTACAGACTCAATTACATTTCATTAAGTTATGTCTATCCTTATGCCAATACCACACTGTTTTGATTACTATATCTTTGTGGTAAGTTTTGGAATCAAGAAGTGTGACTCCTCCAACTTTGTTCTTCTTTTTCAAGGTTGGTTTAGCTATTTAGAGCCCCGTGCAATTCTTAATGAATTTTAGGTGCAGCTTGTCCATTTTTATACATAAAAAAAGGCAGTTGAAAATTGATAGTATATTAGTTTCCTAGGGCTGTTACAAACTGAGTGGCTTAAAACAACAGAACATTTTTTCATTACAGTTCTGAAGTCCAGAAATCCGAAATGAAGGTGACATCAGGGCCATACTCTCTGTGAGAGCTTTAGGGAAGAGTTCTTCATGCCTCTTCCATGTTCTGGTGACCCCAGGCATTCCATGGCTTGTGGTAGCATAACTCCAATCTTTGCCTCTTTTTTATATGGCCTTCTTATCTGTGTCTCTTCTCAATGTGTCCTTTCATCTTCTCATAAGGACATTTGTCATTGGATGCAGGGCCCAACCTACTTTGGAATGACCTTATTAAAATTAATTACATCTGCAAAGATATTTCCAAATAAGGTGATATTCTGAAGTTCCAAGTGGATTTGAATTCTAGCAGTGGGGACAAGGGGGGTACACTATTAAACCCATTACAGAGAGAAATTACACTGAATCTGTAGATCACTTGGGGTTGTATTGCCATCTTAACAATATTAAGCCTTCTAATCCATAAACGTGGGATATCTTTTTATTTATTTAGGCCTTCTTTAATCTCTTTCAACAATGTTTTGTAATTTTCATTGTAAAAGTCTTATACCTTCTTGGTTACATTTATTTCTAATCTCTTTATTTGTTATAGGTCTATTAAGGTTTTCTATTTCTTCTTGAACCAGTTTTTGTGGTTTGTGTATTTCTAGGAATTTGTCCATTTCATTTAGGCTATCTAGATGTTGGTGTATAATACGTTGTGTATCGTATTCTCTTATAATCATTTTCATACCAGTGAGGTCTATATGATGTCCCCATTTCGATTCCTGATTTTAATAATTGGAGTCATCTCTGTTTTTTTTCTTAGCCAGACTAGTTGAACGTTTTTCAATTTTGTTGATCTTCTCAAAGATCCATGGTTTGGTTTCTCTGATTCTATTATTTTCTGTTCTCTATGGCAGCTGTTTCTGCTATAGTCTTTATTTTGTCTCCCTTCTGCTTGTTTTAGGCTTGGTTTGCTCCTTTTTTTCTAGTTCCTTAAGGTGGAAAGTGAGGTTATTGATATGAGATATTTCATCTTTTTCAATACAAATATTTACAGCTACACATTTCCTTCTGAGTACTGCTTTTTACTGCATCCCATAAGTTTTGGTATGTTGTATTTTCTCAGTGTATTTTCTAATTTCCTTTGTGATTTTTCTTCTTTGACTTATTGGTTGTTCAAGAGTGTTGTTTAATTCCCACGTATTTGGAAAGCTTTCAGGTTTACTTCTGCTATTGACTTCTAATTTCAGACCACTGTCCATGGAAAGATAGTTTGCTTGTTTCCAACCATTTTGCTTATTGAGATTTGTTCCATGGCTTAATATATGGTCCTGGAGAATGTTTCATGTATATTTGAGAAGAATATGCATTCTGTTGTTAGTTAAAGTGTCCTGTGAATGGCTGATTCTTTCTTCTGCCTGATCACATCTGCTGTTGAAATCTGACGTTTTGTTCATATCTCAGCTCCAGAAATTCTATTTGGTTCCTTTTTGTAATTTTCTGCCCCTTATTGTGACTCTCTGTTGAAAAAGTGTTCTCTTCATTCCTTTAGTTCTTTGTGCATAGTTTCCTTTGGCTCTTCAGGCGTATTTAAAATAGTCGGTTTAGAGTCTTTGTCTAATAAGCCCAATGTCAGGGCTTACTCAGGGAGAGTTTTTGCGACTTTTTTCCTTTGAATGGGCCATACATTCTTGCTTCTTCACATGCCTTATAATTTTGGTTGAAAACTAGACGTTTTGAGTATTATGATGTGCTCATTCTGGAAATCGGATTATTTTGCTCTCAGAATTTGTTGTACTTGCTAGCTGTGGGTTGTAGATGTTTCTGTTTAGTGACTTCTCTAAACAGTCTTTAAAAGATTGTATTCTTTGTCTTGTTTGGTCTTAGAGATCCCTATTTATTCAGCTTTTGGTCAGATAATGGTTTCACAGAAATTTCAGTAAGTGCCTAGAGCTGGGTCTGGGAGGATGTTGGAAGGCAGGAGGAAAAAAGAAAAAGGAGGGGAAGCAAAAGGAGGAGGAAGAGAAAAGAAACAAAAGAAAAGAAAACTAAGAAGAAAAAACTTAGAGTCTTGAAGACTGGCTCTGTATTGGACCCTCCTGCAACACAGCCCAGTAATTTACAACTATGCTTCAGCCTTCACTGCCGCCTTGCACTGAGCCTGAATATCGGCAAGAGATGACATCATTGGGCCTTCACAGACCTTTTCTGAGTATACATCGTGTCCTGAACAGATGCACAGATTTCTCAATTCCATGCTATACATGGGATCTTGTGGAAGCCCTTACTTTTCAGAGAACTCTCTTACAAACTTTCCCTCCCAGGCTGTCAGCATACCTAGTTTTTATTTCAAACCATGATCTTTTGCCCCAGGTGGCAGGTGCTCATTGCTCCTCTTTAAAATATTTTCAAGGAATACCCTCCACTCAGCCATTCTTCTTTTCTGGGAGAGCTCTGAGTTAAGTGATATAGCCAGTCCTTCAGGAAACTCTCAAAACAAACAAAATCTTCTGAGAACTAGATCTGCTCTTTTCCCTCTGGACTCAGATACCCACATTGAGAACACACTTTGCTATTTTATAATTTGCACTGCCATACTAGTGCAAGGCAAAGTTTAAAAAAATATCACAAAGCTCTCCTACTCCTATCATATTGAGTCATCTTTCTTGATTTAATTTCGTTTAATTGCTCTAAAACTTTGGCTATCTTTCAGAGGTCTGACAAAGTTGATTTTGGCAGTACACAGTAACATTAGCATTAAAAACATTTGAGATTATGAAAACTGGGAAGTTCAGTTTTCAAAATATGATTTCTGAAAATAATCAATGTCTAAAAGCCTAGGACCAAGACATTTTGTCCAAATATGAGACAAACGGTTACTTTAGACTTGTGTGTCCTCAAAGGTCTTGGAATCACTGTATAACAAATCTGTGAATATACTTTTGTAATGATCTGGCCATTCTGATAAGCTGTTTCTCCAGTTATAACCATTAAGGCTTATGGTTAAGAGTAAGGGAATGCTGCAATCAGACAAGACTTATACATGAGTCCTATCTACTACAATTTTTTAAAGGTATTTTGTTCATAATTCTTGTGTCTTTCTTACAGAGCATCCATGAATGCAACCACCCACTGGTCAGCTCCAGTTGTATGGCATGGCACTTACGAAGAAGAAGTATTGGAAAAGTATTATGCAAATCATAAAATTACTGTGGGGCTGACTGTGTTTGCTGTGGGAAGGTAGGAAATACCAAATGCCCTTTACATTCAGGCTGTTTATTGTAGAAAGTGAGAGATTATCGATAATTCCACCTTAAGAATCTAGAAAAAGTAGAGCAAAATGAGGCCAAAGCAAGTAGGAGTAAGGAAGTAATAAAGAACAGAAACCCATGGAATTGAAAACAGGAAAACAATAGAGAAAAATCAGTGAAACGAGTAGCTGGTTCTTGGAATAAAATAAAATTCACAATCATCCAGGAAGTCTGACAAAGAAAAGAAATGATACAAATTACAAATAACAGGAAAGGAACAGGGTATATTATCTCAGACCTTCAGATATCAAAAGGATGACCAGGGAATACTATAAAACACTCTACGCACATACATTTGACAACTCAGATAAAATTAACCTTGAAAACCATAAACCACCATAATTCAACCAACATAAAATAGATCATTTGAATAGCCTGACAGCTATTGAGGAAATAGAATTCATAATTTTAAAAACTCCCAAAATCTCCAGGCCCAGATGATTTCATGGGAGAATTCTAGCAAATATTTAAAGAAGAATTAACATCAATGCTACACAGTCTTTTACAAAAAACAGAAGAAGAGGGAACATTTCCCAGCTCATTTTATGAAACAAGCGCTGCTCTGATAGCAAAATCATACAACAAAATGCAAGGAAGTATAAAGTTGAACAATGTATCTACTACTAATTAAAATTATAAAGTTTACAGTAACTGTTATTAAGCATTGATGTTAATGTATTCTTTGTTAAGAAAAAATGTAGACAGAAGAAGGGAGTAAGGGAGAAAGGGAGAGGAAGAGGAGAGAGAAAGGAAGGAGCAAAGGAAGGAAAGAGGAAAAGAAGAAACACTTCCCGGCAATGACATTGTACATTTGCAGGGAGACTTCCATAAACGGTGCTGCAGAAAGTTGATGGCACCACGGGAAAATTAAAAGTGTACCTCTATAGCATACCATATACAAGTATGTACAAACATTAAGTTGCAGGTAGTTCAAAGACGAAAAGTTAAAGAACTATAGTTTATCTTCATAAACTTAGAACAGAAAAGGATTTCTTAATCAAGACACAGAAAATAGCTCCTGCTGGTATGGCACAGAAGAAGAGTTGTCTCAGGCCACACATTAAATATACAAACACTAACGAAAATGTCCCATATACCAAAATGTCCCATACACCAAAGAGCTGGCAGTTTGATTCCTAGTCAGGACACATACCTAGACTGTGGGGTCAATCCCCTGTCAGGGCGTGTATGGGAGGCTACCAACTGATGTTTCTCACCCACATCATCATTTTCTCTCTCTCTCTGCCCCCCTTCCTCTCTCTCTCTGAAATAAATGAATGTATTTCTTTAAAAAGACACAGACAATATTAACAAAGGTGAAGGCTGATAAATGTGACTCTATTAAAATTAACTTTAAGAAATAATCAGAAAAAAATCCCCGAATTGATGGCTATTCTACAACCTGATCAGGACTCTTCAAAACGGTCATGGACATGAACAAGGAGTGAAACTGACACACATTAAGGAGACATAAGGACGAAATGCAATGTGTGTCCTGGATTAATCCTGGAAACTAAAAATGGCCATTGGGGGAAATACTGGTGAAACCCAAATAAATCTGTGGTTTAGTTAAGAGTATTTTACCACTGATAATCTCCTAGTTTTGAAAAGTATACCATGGTTTTATAAAATATTAACATTAGGAGAAGTTGGGTAAAGTGTATATGGGAGCCTTCTATAATATATTTGTACCTTTGAGTAAATCTAGTGACATTCCAAAATAGAAGGATTTTTAAAAATTAAAAAAAATTAAGTTTCCCACTATAGTTTAGCACCTGACCATAAGCTTCTTTGATTATGAATGCCTGACATTAGGCTTTCGGTTGCCGGGGTGCCCTTTTCAGACATCCACCTCAGATACGCTCACTGCCGTCTGCGCCTTGGATAGCAGCTACACAGCTGGACAAAGAGCCAGCTGCCCCACCCATGAAATTTCCCTTTTAGAAAGCCCTGGGGAGCCTTGGTAACAGACCCCTTGAGTAATCCCACTTTTTCCTTCCCACACTTTAATTTCCACTCTTATGTTTCAAATTTGCTAGTAAAAAGTAAATTTGTGAAACCCCAGGCACCCCATCCTCTACCAGGGGTGTCCAACCCATGGGCTGTGCGTGGGCTGCATAAGGCTTAGGATGGCTATGGGTATGGCCCAACACAAAATTGTAAATTTACTTTAAACCGTTTTTCTGGCTCTCAGTTTTCGTTAGTGTTTGTATATTTAATGTGTGGCCCGAGACAATTCTTCTTCCAGTGTGGACCAGAGACGCCAAAAGTTTGGACACCCCTGCCACCTCAACAAAGGCAGAATCCCAGGTCTGAGTTTGCTCTCTCCCTGCCTCCCTGCTTCCCTGTCTGGTGGTCCCAGGCACACTGTGTACCCTACAGGACTTGTGACCCTTGTGTTTTCAAAGCTCCCTGACAGCTGTTCTGAGGTGCATCTTACAATCATGACAAGAACCACAGCGCTGGGTCGGCTGCACTGTTGCTAGGGAAACGTGGGGGGGGGGTCTCACCACAAGTAGGAGGAGCCCAGGTAAAGGGCTCCAGGGATTCCTAGGCTAGTGCATCACCGTCAATAGGCTGAGACGGACGCAAAACAGCCTGGTATCACACCACACTAGAAAATTTATTCAGATGGATAACAGGCTTCAATGTGAAAGCTCCTGAAAGAAAATGCAGATTTTCACTGCCTTGAGGAAGCAAAGATTTCAGAAACATGAATCCAAAGCACTAATCAGAAAAGAGATGCTGATAAATTGGACTTCTCTGGATTTCAGCTGCTAGCTTTCTAGATCTCATTCTTTTTATTACTGAGTAATAGTCCATTGTATATGCATATAAAACACATCTTCCTTGTGCATTCATCTGTTGATAGATACTTAGGCTTGGCTATTGTAAATAATGCTGCAGTGAACATGGGGTACATATATCTCTTCCAATGAGTGTTTCTGTTTTCTTTAGATAAATTCCCAGAACTTGATTTTTAAAGATTAGACAAACATCATTTGAAGCTGAGCCACATATGATTACCTTTCCTTTCTAAAATTTACTTGAGATTATTTATTACCCCGAGACTCTTTTCCTGGCTTGAGAGACTAGAAATGAGAAAGTTTATTTTCCAATCCAGTAATCTTAGCACCATATTAAAGGTCACAGAGCAAAATAAGGAAGTCAGTGCAAACAGTGGGGTATTAACCATCCCACCTCTGACTGTTTATGCATAGTTGACTACTCCTGAAGCAAGCCACAGGTATCAATGCAGTGACCCAAGACCTTTCTCGCCTACAACTGCCAAAGCAAGGTCCTGTTGCTCTGATAACTCTGAAAACTCTGGCTCTCACTTGGCACTGGGCTCCAAGCAGTTTCCTGATCTCACCAAGTTTCATTCACTCTTGTGAGGAACTCCTCTCCCACAATCCTTGGAACCCCACTGGGGAGAGGAAAGGCAGATAATTTTACTATCTTTTACACTGCTTAAATGAAACTCCAGAAGCATATCTAATATTTGGTTGCTTAGCAGCATTTTCGGATAAACTTTAGTCAGTGTAATTTAAATAGTATGTGTCCCACTAAAACACAAGTGGCAAACACAAGGCCCGCAGGCCGAACCCGGCCCTCCACCTTGTTTCATCCCACCCCACCCCTTGTTTCTACCCGGAGGCAGTGCCGAGCTCTCACTTAACTGTTAAGGAGTAGTTACATTCATACAGTCCTCAAATTACATCCAGCCCTTTGAAGGCAACCAGGAAGCTGATGTAGCCTCCAGTGAAAATGAGTTTGACACCCCTGCACTAAAATATAAGAAAATAAACTTAATTGTTTCTTTTTTTTTTACTTCACAGATATATTGAAACCTATTTGCTCAACTTTATATTATCTGCTGATAATTATTTTATGGTTGGCCAGAGAGTCATAATTTATGTCCTTACAGACAACTTCTCCCAGGTGCCTTGGATAGAGCTGGGTCCCCTCCGTACAATCAAAGTTTTTGAAATTAAGCGAGAGAAGAGATGGCAAGATGTTAGTATGATGCGTATGAAGACCATCAGCGAACATGTTGTAGATCACATCCAATATGAAGTCGACTTCCTCTTCTGCATGGATGTGGATCAAGTCTTCATGCAGAAATATGGGTTGGAGACCCTGGGGGAGTCAGTAGCTCAGTTACATTGTTACTGGTATAAGGCACATCCTATAGAGGTACCTTATGAGAGAAATCGGTTATCAGAAGCACATATACCTATGGGTCAGGGAGACTTTTATTACCATGCTGCTACATTTGGTGGTACTCCTGTTCAGGTTCTCAACATTGCCAGGGAGTGCTTCAAAGGAATCATGACTGATAAGAAAAATAACATTGAAGCGGTGTGGCATGATGAAAGTCATTTAAACAAGTATTTCTTCCTCCATAAACCCACCAAACTCTTATCTCCAGAATACAGCTGGGATAGTCGTGTAAAACGAACTGGTGAAATTAAAGCCATCAAAATAATCTGGGCTATTAAGCATTATAAAATTGTTAGAGCAACACATAATGAATAAGCCCTTCCTCCCTTACCCACTATGAATTTAAGAGCATCGCTTTGTCTTAGATGACTAGCATTTGTCAAACTTTAGCAGTAGAAAAATCACTGACAAAACGGCAAGCTCACCAACACAACACACTCATACTTCTCCTCACATTCATTTGAGTCATCTGACGTGTGATGTAGCAGGTGCAGAATGCATGCATTCACATCAGATGATGACACAGTGATTTTATAACCTCTGTGAATGTTGAAAATATGTTATTTGTTGGGTCACACTGAACAAAATAGAACCTGTCACAAGAAAGTGAAACCTGAAATATTTCCATTGATCCAAGTACATAAACATTTCTCACATTACTTGAGAATATGGATTGTCTAGAGGTGTGGATAAGGGAAAGTCATTGTGACTGTACTAAGAAGCTATGTTAAAACTTTGAGGACATTAAAGCTGCCACCAGATAGGCAGACAGGTAGGAAACTGAGTCATTCAAAAAGAACGATGCATTTTAAAACTACAAAGTTGTTTATTGTAAAAACTAATGAAAATAAAATAAAAATAATATGTAGGGAAAATTGAAAGCATTCTTTTACTCTCTCTTTGAAACCCTGCCCCTCAAAATTCCTTTTATATGCACTTATATACCCACCACATGAATGCACACACCTACACACATGTGCTGTATGCTTATATAATATTTTATACAAACTGACTTACCACACAAATGCACACACACGCATTTATTGGTAGTCAGGGTCCAGGTAGGAAAACAGAAACTACTATTGTCGGTATTCCGAATGGGGAATCTGAGATAGCGCATTGGACATACAGAAGACCAAAGAGCTGAGGAGCACGCAAGGGAGAGTAAGGTAACTCATAACTGTTTCTTTGAAATGAAGGCAATAACCCTTCTAAGGCTGGAGGACACATTGTAAGGTGTCTAAAAAGGGCTAAAACGCGGCATGAGTTGCCTGACATGAGCTGGGACAACAGAGAGAGAAATTCTAGTCACTGCTAAAGATGCCATTCAAGTTGGGGAGAGGAGTGGAGAGAGAGAGAGATTGGGAGAGAGGGGCTTTTCTTCTTCTATTCTGCTCTCTTCTGCCAGTGATGTTCACTGTCTGATGCAAGGGGGTCTGGGAGATGTAGGTCTCGGCCACACCGAGCTGAGGGTGGGGAGAGACGGAGAGCCATCTGAGAGTACAACTAACGAATGGCTACCAGTCCACCCATCTCGCCATGAAGTTCCCCTTCTCGCCCTTCTACTCACACCTAACTCTCATAAAACATGTTTCCACCCTGCAGAATTCAACTAACTTTTGTACAAACAAAGAATCACTTTATTCCCCAAAAGTGACACACAAAGCAGTTTCCCTCACCACGTCTAGGAACGCCAGATGACGGGGGTCCTCTCCCTCAGGAGTATTGGCTCTTCAGTGTGCTGAGCACCAATCTACACGGAAAAGGATCTATCATTCAAATAGGTAGGGGAAGGAAAAGGACAAATCATCTAGGTCTACATATAAAGATATACGCTTTATGTAACAATGCATACTTACAGTAATTATGTTTATATTTATGATATGCATGCTTGCTGTAGTCCTATTGCTGTAGCTGGAAACATCTGCCATAATGTTAGTTCCTGGCTGTATTACAAATAATCTCAATAACTGACCTCCCTTAAGGTTCAGAGTCCCAGTAGAAGAATCTAATAAGCACACCAGATAGTTTAGAATACGTACCTGTGTTTTAGCTACAAGGGGTAAGGAGAGGGAATTCCTGCCTATTTCAGCTTCCATACTGGACAGATGATACTGGTGCTCCTTGAATTTAGGATTGATGTAGCCAAAACATAAAAACGGGCATATTTAAGATTTTATATCATAGAAATATACAGTATTTGCTCTTTTTTTTTTTTTTTTTGGCCTGGCTTCTTTTACAGTATAATTACTTTGAGGCCCATCTGTGTTTGTGCACATATCAACACTTTGTTCTTTTCATCTCTGAGCACTACCCCACAGTTTGTTTATCCAGTCACCTGTTGACAAGCATTTGGGTCATTTCCACCTTTTGGCCACTGCCAAGAAAACTGCTATGAAAAACCACAAGCAGATTTTTTTTTAACATTTTCCTTTCTCTTGGGTAAATATCTAGAAGTGGAATTGCCAGATTGTATGGTGGGTGCTTAAATTGTGATTAACTGCCAAATTCCTTTTTTTCAATTCTGCTCATTTTAAAGATTTTATTTATTTTTAGAGAGAGAGAAAGAGCGGATGAGAAACATCAATGTGTGGTTGCCTCTCATGTGTCCCCCCCACTGGGGACCTGGCCCACAACCTAGGCATGTGCCATGACTAGGAATCGAACTGGGGACCCTTTGGTTCATAGGCCAGCACTCAGTCCACTGAGTCACACCAGGCAGGGCTGCAATGACTCTTAAACATGCAAAAGGATGCTCAACATCAGTCATAATAAAATAAACGCACATTAAAACTACACTGAGATACAATACACAACTTTCAGATGTCAAACACCAAAATTTTAACAATGCACTATATTGATAAGGGTGTCAGGAAATGGGTACTTTCATCCACGATTGTATGAGTTAAACTGGAATAATCACTATGAAAAACAATTTGGCAACATTTACTTAAGTTTTAAATAGGTATAACCTTTGGTCCAGCAATTTCATTTCTAGGAATTTATCCTACAATACACTTCAACACGTGCTCATAGAGCACAGTCAAGTATTTCTAGTGTGGTATTTCTTACAACATCAAAGACAATAATCAGCCAAAATTTCTGACTATAGAAAGCTGTTTAAATTATGATATGGTCATGTCATGAAATACAGTTCACTTGAATGTTAAATGTATGAAGATGTAATGCAATGATCTTCACAATATTTACTGATGAGTGAGAAATTTAAAGTACCAAAGAGTGGTTTTAGTAGGCTGCCATTTGTGCAAAGAAGGGGGAATACACATACACTATATACATAAAATATAAATAAAACCCAACGAACTGACAGTAGCTGCCCCTGGAGATGGGGGTATGGGAAGAGTCAGGTGCATTAATGTAAACTTTTTCTCTGTTATAACTTTTTTACTCTGAGTGTCTTTTTTTTCAATATAAAAAACAAATTTATTTTTAAGGAAGAAGGGCAAAACAAAGGTGCATGATATCTCAAATGAAGGGTGGTTATCTCAGGACAGTGTGATTGCATTTGAGTATCATTTTCTTCTTTGAGCTTTTATGCACATGACAAATTTAATAACATGGAAATATGTTACTTCTATAATCAGAAAATAAGTATTTTAAAAACATTCTGCCCTGGCTGGTATAGCTCAGTGGATGGAGCGTGGGCTGCAAACCAAGGGGTCACCACTTCGATTCCCTATCAGGGCACATGCCTGCATTGTGAACCAGGTCCCCCGTGAGGGCCATGTGAGAGGCAACCATACATTGATGTTTCTCTCCCTCTCTTAAAATAAATAAATATTTCTTTAAAAATCCTAAGAAAACATAAGAAGGGATTAACTTCACCTTGGGTAATTGAACAATGCCTAACAGAGGATGAAGAATAAAAAAAGTTTCACTTTTGTATCATCCATACACACACACACAGACACACACACACACACACAGACACACACACACACACACCAGCACACCGTTCATAATATATTTCTGTAAGTAAAAACCAGTCATTGAAACAGGTAAGGAAGTACAAAAAACAACAAAACCCTAAAAGCAAAATATTTAAAATCCTTTACTTTTTCAAGTGAGACAAAGTTCTATCATCTGGTAACAATGAGAAGAACTTGCTACCAAATGTATCATTATGACTTTCTAATGCTTTCATCACCAAGAGTCTGGTGACATCACCATTAGCAGAAGATTCGAACACAAGGAGAGTATTAGATAATATCTTTTTATATTGTTTTTCTAAAAACCCGAAAATTTAATGCCCAGAAAACATCCTAAGACAAAAACTAAAGGTAAGGCTCTCAGGAAGAGACTGTATGGAAGTCCAGATGACCTGGTGAAATCGTAGGAGGGCTCATCCTCAAACCTTGGCCTTCAAAGTGCATGGTACAAGGTCGGTGACACTCAAACATATTTCTGGCCTTTAAGAATAATGCCATTGACGACGTATGGTCAGAAGCAATCTGGTTAAATGGAATGTGCCTCATTCGCAGGGGATTTCTAATGTTCTTGAATTTAAAAGTTGGTCATTCACATTGCCGGACACTAAAATTACGCCCAGCTGAAGCCTCCCCAGCCTGGCATTATCTAGAGGAGAGCTGTCTAAAGGAATACAGCACAAGTCACATTTGTAACTTTAAATATTCTAGTAACCCCATCGCAAAGATATAAAAAGAAACAGGCGACCTTTACGTTGTTTGAATTTCAAATTACAGTTTCATTTCAGCTTAAAATGTGCTTATTTTTAAAAATCTTTTTAAAGTTCTCAGTTACAGTTGACACTCAACGTCCTATTAGTGCCTCATTTACATAACCGAGACACTAGACATTTCCATAACTTTTGAAGTGCTCTCCCCAGTTAGTTTAGCACCTGCCTGGCCCCATACATATTTATTATAACATTATTGACTATATTCCTGATGCTGTCCTTTACGTCCCCATGATTATTTTGTACCTGACAATCTGTACTTCCTGGTCTGTTCACCTTTTCCACCCAGCCCAACTCCCCTTGTGTCTGGCAACAATCAGTTTGTTCTCCATATCTATGGGTTTGTTCTGATTATTTATTTTGTCTCTTAGATTCCACATGTAAGTATAATCATATGGTACTTGTTTCCTCCATCTGACTTATTTCTGATAGCACGATGCTCCCTAGGTTCACCTGTGTTGTTGCAAATGGCTGAGTGGTATTCCGCTGTACACATGCACCACATCTTCCTGCCCAATGGGTCTACCGAAGGGCGCCTGGGTTGCTTCCATATCTTGGCTATTGCTCATGAAATATTCTTCCTTATTTCTGGTTGTTTTAAAGTCTATTTTGTCTGATATAAGTATTATCAACCCAGCTTTTTTTCTCCCCTTTTTTTTATTTTTAGTATTTTTTATTTTTTCAATTACAGTTGATGTACATTACTTCAGTTTCAGTTGTACAACCCAGTGATTAGACATTTATAACTTATGAAGTGATCACCCCAATAAATCTAGTACCCATCTGACACCATAGTTATGACAATATTATTGACTATATTTCTTGTGCTGTACTTTACACTCCCATGACTATTCTGTAACTACTGGTTTGTGCTTCTTAACCCTTCACCTTTTTCACCCATCCCCACATCCCCTGCCATATGGCAACTATCAAAACGTTCATTATTTACAATAGCCAAGATATGGAAGCAACTCAGCCTTTTTTTCATTTCCATTTGCATGAAATATCTTTTTCCATCCCTTCACTTTCAGATTGTGTGTCTTTCAATCTGAAGTGGGTCTTGCAGCATTTAATCCATTTACATTTAAAAAAATTATTGATAGGTATGAAGTTACTGTAATTTTATTATTGATATTTTTTTATCTTTTTTCTTCTTTTTTTAAAATCCTCACCCAAGCACATTTTCATTGCTTTTTAGAGAGGGAGGGAGAGAGAGAAACATTTATGCAAGAGAGAAACATTGATCGATTGCCACCCTTATGCACCCCGATTTGGGATGGTACACACCTAGACGGGGGATGGAACCTGCAACCTGGGCATGTGCCCTGATGGGGCATCAAGCCCACAATCTTTTGGTTACAGGATGATGCTCCAACCAACTGAGCCACACGTGCCAGGGTTCTTCTTCTTTTTAAAGAAATGGTTTTTTTTTAAATTTTTTAAATGATTTTATTCATTTATTTTTAGACAGAGGGGAAGGGAGGGAGAAAGAGAGGAAGAGAAATATCAATGTGTGGTTGCCTCTTGCACACCCCACACTGGAGAGCCCGACTTGCAACCCAGGCATGTGCCCTGACTGGTAATCCCACCAGCAACCCTGTGGTTTGCAAGCTGGTGCTCAATCTACTCAGCCACAAAAGCCAGGGCTTTAAAGAAATGTCTTTAAAAAGACATTTCTTGATTTCTTGTAATACTGGTTTGGTGGTATTTAACTCCTTTAACTTTTTTTCTTGTCTGGGAGAGATGACATTCATTTTAGTAATGTATTTCATTTAACCCACTATATCCAAAATTTCATTTCAACATGTAGTAAATATAAACAATATTAATGAGATATCTTACTATTTTTTTTCATGCTGAGTCTTCAAACTCCACTGTTTGAACTAGCAACATTTCAAGTATTCACTAGTCACTATGGTGCTAAGTGGCCACCATATTAGAAGGTACAGATCTAAAACACCTTGCTTATTAATTATAAGTGTTCAAAAAGTAGGTATCAGAGACCTCAGTTTACTCCAATGCATAACCCAAAAGCAGGACCTGTTCTTGGATGATGCCTACTAAACACCAGCTCACACTTGCAAACAGAAGTCCTGATCCCTTCAGCACAAGGTGCATTGGCTGGAACAAAACACTCCATTTTGGAGCTTAATGCCTTTAACTTAGACTTTTAATCACTGTTTACAAGGATATACCTTTAAGACAGCTCATATAGTTTTAGGTTACTACTCATATAGCCACTGAATAAATTATTAGTTTTAATATCTTTGTGGAGAAAAGATATATAAACAGTAACTTTGGAAAAGAATACATCCCAGTGCATAAGGATGTCTTCAAAAGTACCTCTTTTTACTTTTACAGAAACACAAATGAAGTAGGACTTTAAAAAAATTTCCTTTATAAAATCAATCATGGTGGACTTTGATAAAGGGACAAAAAATGAATGTCACTGACACTTTGCACCTAATCTAAAAAGGATCGGACGGCATCCTGAGGGAGATTTTTATAGGCACTTCAAAGAAGACAGGTGGTTTCCCTAACTCAAGCCTTTTTTCTAAGGCTGAGCATCCCAGAATAAGACACTTGGGTTGGTGGCCAAATTTCCATAAATTAATTTGTTATTAGAAGATGGCAAGGAAGTTGTATTTTACTTTCTAAAACAAAACCCTCTTTTCTCCTCTTTGTTTCTAGCATAGAATGAATTCTAAAAGGAAAATACTGTTATTGATTTCATTTGCTGTATCACTGACACTGATTAAGCATCATTTCCGGTAAATATAAAAAATTATTGAATCATTTTCTTTAGTGATTGGCAGAGTTGATCTAAAATACTGAGTTTCATCCAAAAAGTATTAATAAACACTCCCTTAATTAATCTAAAAAATCTCCTCTTTGGGGAATAAATGAAATAATAAATATACTAATCCTTTCATTTTTCAACATTCAACAAATATTTCTCAAACACTTTCTTGGTACTGGCCCCTGTTCTAGGTGCTGGGAAAACAGTAATAACCCATACAAAATGACTTTCTTAGGAAACTTTATATTCTAGGTGGAGAAGATGGACAATAAGCAAAGAAATATATGTACTATAATGTCAGGAGCATTGTATTTTATATAATCATGCTATGAAGAAAGAAATAAGGCAAGATAATAGGACAGAGAGTGTTGGGGGCTATTTTAGATGTCCTTTAGGCTACATCAGAGTTCCATCCAATCGGAATAAGACTCAAAGTAACCTGCTGCAGAAACACAGCCGCACTGGGGGACAAATTTGTTAGCTTCTAAAATTTCTTACCTGAATAAGTTCAAATTCTTATCTCAACCATGCCTTCCTCCTTATAGTCTTTTTTTTTAATATGCAATGCATTGTCACTGAATGCTATTTGAAAATTAGCAATATTGTGGGAGCTAATGGCTTTTAAAATTAACCCTGTTGCTTTGATATCATGTTCTATATGTTATCTGCCCTCTGGGGTATTGTGCCTTAATAGAAAAAAAGCCAGTGTCATGTCAGAACTGGATGCCATGGGTTATAGAACTGGAGCATTATGGCTGGCACATACTAGGAGTTTAGTAACTATCTGGCTAACAAGTGAGTAAATGAAGAAATCTCAATTCTAGATTTTCTGTTATTCCAACTGCAATGGGGATTTGTCCAAATTTCACACTAAATGCATTTTTTTTTTCATTTTGATAAAGAATAAAGAAGCAGCTACAGAAGATAAGTCTCTGCTGGTAAGAATCTGGGTTTCATAAATATTTTACAAACTGCACTGAAGGCAAACTGGCTGGAGTCAAGTGGGTTCTAACGGGATGGCAATCAGAAAGGACAGGAAACTAGGCTGAACTCTCTAGAGGCAGCCACTGACACATTTCTTGGGTATCAGTTCAGAAACACTCTACTATGCGCACACACACGTGTGTGTGTGAGTATGTTATGTGCACATCTCCAAATTTGGCTCACTTGACACATTCGCCTGCTTACACCAAACAAGTTTCTGACATCTGCTATAGTTTAAATATCTCTTGCTGCGATGATATGATATTTTTTTCACATTGATAGCCCTCATTAGTCAACCATGTTTTCTACTATTGACCATTGTGTAGAACTCCAGAAATTACTGAAATCAACCATCAAAAAAATGAACTTTGGAAAAAATTTTCATTTGTCCCTGTATATTTTTAATGAAGTTTGGCATGGACGATTTCCATTGTGTTTTTCTGTTTGTTTGTTTTCAAGTATATTTTATTTTTTATGCTGTTACAGTTGACCCATTTTTGCTCCCCTTAGTTCCCCTCTGGCCTGTGGATGATTTTTATTTTGAATGAATGTGAGGCCTGGGAAATCCTATAATGAAATATCTTTGACTAAAAAAACCTCTGAAATTTCAAAAAGGGATGCACTTTGAAAGGTTTTTAAAAATATCTGATTTGAAATATAGATTCTCAGGAAGTTGCAAAGACAGTACAAAGTCACAAATACCTTTCACCCAATTTTCCCCAATGTTACATATTACATAGTTATTATACAATAACAAAACAGGAAGTTGTTATGTTGAAACAATGTGTGTGTAAAGTTATATAACATTTTATCACATGTGTAGATTCTTATAACCACCACAGCAATCAAGATACAAACTATTCCTTCAGCACAAAGGCCTCCTCTGAGCTACCATTTATATTCACACCAACCCTTTCCCCTCGCCCTCCCTAGTACCACTAATCTGTTTTTATCTCTATAATTTTGTCACTTTGACAAAGTTTATAAATGCAATCATATTGGGTAGGCCAAAAAGTTCGTTTAGTTATTTCCCGTAGGATGGCTCTAGTAGGGCTTAGTTGTTAACTTCATTCGAACAATTTTATTAGACTGTATTGTGACAGCTGTCATATCAGCATACATTTTTGTGCAGCCATTTTAATATTGAAAATAGAAGAAAATATGCAATATTTTTGGCATTTTATGCCTTACTATTTCAAGAAAGATAAAAATGCAACACACAAAAAATTTGTGCAGTGTATGAAGAAGGTGCTGTGACTGATTGACCATATCAGAAGTGGTTTGCGAAGTTTCTTGGTACAATTGACATTTTGGGCAAATGATGCTTTGTTGTGAGGCTATCTCATGCACCGGAAGGTGTTTAGCAGCACCCCTGGCCTCTACCACTAGAAGCCAACAGCAGGAGCTAGGCGACATACTCAAAATATCCAAATCAATAAAGTTATTGGTGAAAATGAAAAAGGGGTCTTGGAGCTTTGGGCCAAGTCAATACAATATATAACCTATGGAGATAAGCTTTTTTTCACTCAGTATAATGCCCTTGAAATCCAGCCATGCTATCGTGTATATCAGTAGGTTGTTTCTTTTTATTGCTGTGTAACACTCCATGAAGGGATGTACTAGTGCTTGTTTAACCATTCACCTGCTGAGAGACATTTTGGTTGACAGTTCTTTTGTTATAGCACCTGGAAAATATTGTTCCACTCCCTTTTGGGTCCACGATTTCTGATGAGAAACCCACTTCCCATCTATTATTTTTCCCTATAGGTGAAGAATCACTTTTCTCTGACTGCTTTCAAGATTTTTTTCGCCTTTAGCTCTCAGAAATTTGACTATCATGTGCTTTATGCTGGATTTCTTTAGGTTTATCCTGTTTGGGGTTCACTCAGTTTCTTGAATCTGTGGGTTTATGTCTTTCATCAAATTTTGGGGAATGTTCTGCCATTTTTTAAAACATTTTCAGCCCCATCCTTTTTTACTCCTTCTGGTAGTCTAAGCGCCTGAATGTGAAATCTTTTGTTATAGCCTCACATTTCCCTGAGGCTCTGTTCATTTCTTCCTTCCTTTTCTCTCTGTTGTTCAGATGGAGTGATTTATATTATTCTAAGTTCGCTGATTTTTCCCCTCCATCCTCTCTATTGTGCTGTTAAGCTTTTTCAGTGAGTTTTTACTTTCACTGTTGTATTTTTAAGTTCTAAAATTTATTTTTGGTTCTTCTTTATATCATCTACATCTCTGATTAGACTTTCTATTTCTTTGCTGTCACTTTCTATTTTTTCATGTGTTTCAAGTGTTTGTAATTGCTCGTTGAAGCAGTTTTACAATGGCTGCTTAAAATCCTTCTCAGGTAATTCTAACATCCGTGTGACCATAACATCTGTAGACTGTCCTTTCTCATGCAGAGATCTTCTTGATTCTTGGTGTGAGACTTTCCTGATTCTTGGTAAAATTAGTGATTTTTTTATTGAAACTTGGGCATTTGGGGTATTAGGAGACTGCATCTTATTTAAATCTGTGTTTTGACAAGCATCCTCTTATACCACTCAAGCTTGGACATGGGTGGCACCTACTCAATCCAGTCAGTTGAAGGGACAAACTTCAGGTGCCCACCTCTGCCTCCTCTGAAACCTGGTGGGAAGGGCTCCTTGCTACAACAGCAGGGATGGGAGTTCAGGCTCCCCACATGGTCTCCACTGACACGGACCGCAGGAGGATGGCCATGAGTGCTGAGCAGTGGTGGAAGTTCTAACCCCCGCTAGCCTCCTCTAACTCCACACCAGTGAGGAGGTGAGGCAACCTCATTTCAGTCTGTAGAGGATGGAAAGCTGAGCTCTCCACCTGGCTGTTTCTAGAGGGATGGGCGTGGGGCCACCGTTGTTCTGTGGTAGTGGGCTGGACTACAGCGAGTAGTGTTTACAACTTTTCTGTCTTGCAAGGTTGCCCTTTTCCTGGTCCTCTAGCTGTGAAAAGCACGCTTTTCTTGGGGCTCTTTTTGTGCCTGCCCATTGGCATTCCTGGGCTGCTGGCTTCTCTGACACCCAGGCTGGGATATAGGTGGCAGAAAATCTAGGGAAGTCACTGCCGTGTCCACTTTTGAGACCCGAGGTAAAGTTTACCTGATCCACCTTCTCTCCACCTCTCAGAGTCTTCATGTACAATGTCCAGGAGTTTCAGCTACACTTAGTGATAGGAATAGGGAAAATCAGTACTAACCCATCTTTCTGGAAGCAGGAGTTGCTTAAAGTTATTCTCATTTTACAAAATGTCCCTGGTTGATAAAAGGGAATTTCCCTCCTAACCTTGTTAATTAAATCATTAACTTAAAAGTTTACAACAAAACCTTGGGTGGCTCCTTCTTCTCTAATAAAAATCAAAGGTGAACATCTGGGCCCCTACTTCAGCCTCTTCATTTCAACACGTAACAGAGTATCTATTACACAGTAAGCTACTAATGTTTGATAAATGAAGTAAATCTGCATTTTCTCTGAATATACATTATTTTGCCTGTTCTGTTAATTTAAAAAATATGTTCCCTCTCACCCCAAACCATATCGTCACTTCCTTCCTGCCTTTGGTCATGCCCTCTTCACCCTCTGTGTCTGTAGTCCTTATCCTTCCAGATACAGTTTGGACACGGTTTACATATTTCTCTTCCAGTTGGTTTCCCCTGACCACAAGTTTAGGTTAGATGCCCCGTTTACATGTATATGCTCCCATGGAGATCTGCTTCTCCCTATTAGCCCTTATTACTCTCTACTATAATTATCTGTTTAATCTTGTCTTTCCTACTAGTTTATTAGCTTCCTGAGGGCAGGAGCTGACCTAAGTGTTCATAGTTACCAAACCAGCACCAAACAGTGCCTGTCACGTTAGAGGGGTGCAATACATGCTTGCAGGGTGGGTGGTTCCTCTTAACTTGATTTTCTCTTTGTGCCTAGGGACCGTGAAGCAGAAGAACCTCGGCTCTCAGACTGGTTTAATCCGAAGTAAGAACAAGAAATTCTGCTCACAGTATAACAATAGTAGTATAACTCAGTTTGAATGCGGGAAACTTTTTTCCCTGTCATCCAATTGTAGCTATCCTGACAGGCTTTCAGGACTTAGAGTTCTTACTTTTAAGGCTCTTATGTACCAAACTAGGATTTATTTATAAAGAGCCAGGTAATTAAGGGTCATAATAAGAAAGCTATCATCTGGTTTAACATTCCCAGTTTTATTAGGGGAAGAAAAAAATCACTTTATAGCAGCCCCCCAAATGCCATCTACTGTCACTCAGAGAAAGTCTCTCGGACTTTTTCCAAACTGGATTATTCAGGTATTACTCTTGATTTTGGCATTAACACTCAGGGGAGAAGCTCTTTCTTTTTAATAGCTACCTAGTATCCTATTTTACAGCTATAGAGTGTAATTATTTCAGCCAACTCCCTATTGGTATTGTATTGTGTGCAATTTGGTGGCTATTGTAAGTAATATTTTGATGAATATCCTTGTTCAGATGTTTTTGTGCACAGTTGTATGAATTTATCTGTGGGATAAATTCCCATCATTAATTTAAAAGGATACAAACATTTAAAATTTTGATTAAAGGGCTGCTAAAGTGCCCTCTAATGATTATACCACTTATTTTCCAATCAGCAGGGGATAAATGTTAGTAAAATTTCATTTGTTTTACATATTTATATTTTATTATAAACAGGTAGTATCAAACATGTTATTAATGGAAAAACTGTTAGTTAAAATATCTCAGTTCAATTTCATTTCTGTAATTATTAAATTTCAGCATCTTTTTATATGTATTTCACCATTGGTGAATTCTTTTCATATTTATATTTTTAAAACATATCTTAGATACACAGAATTACATCAATAATAATCCTTGCTTCATGACTCATCTCATTAGTCCATGAAAAATCTACTTATATTATTGATTTGTTGCTTTCTTGCTTACTTATTTTTAATGAAACAAACACTACCACCTTCAATAACTTCAAATTACACAAATAGCTTTGTGTTCTTTCCAAGACTCCCACTTTGCGTCTCTGCCCTGTAACAACCACCACTCGGAATCCTGATTTATTATCTCCTCGCTTTCTTTGTTAAATATATATCTTCTATATATCTTCTTGGAAAAGTCTGTTTTTAAATTTCAGTTGTTTGTAACTTTATAAAGAGCATATCATGCTCTGTATGTAATCTTCAGGAACTTATTTTTTCCCTCAATATTAGGTTGCTAAGAGTCATCCAAATATTTCATATTACAATCATTCATTCTGACAGCTGCATAATAACTGTCTGTGGAATTATACCACAGTTTGTTCATCCATTGCCCTGTTAATGGGCACTTAAACTGTTTCTAGGTTTTTGCTGTTATGGATGTTTAGACCCTCTGCTGTTATAGGATGCTTTCCAAGGAGTTCAAAGAGTTTAAAATGTGAGAAATAATTATAGACAAAATAGCCACCTTGTGTCTATCTCTGACCTCACCCCACTCTAATCACAAAGGCTTCCTTGATGTTCCTCAGATACACCACACACGATCTCAGCTCAGGCCCTTGGCACCTTCTGTTCTTTCTGCATGGATCATTCATCCTTCAATAGCCAAGTGGCTCACCCTTTCACTCCCCTCAAGACTACAACTGCCCCTTATAAAATGGCACCCACACTCCCTTTCTTCCCTATCCAGTTTGTTTTTCTCCATTGTGCTCACAAACACCCAACATGCTATATATTTGCTGGTTTGTTCATTTATTATCCACCTCTCCTCACTAGAATGTGCCTAAAAAAGAGCCTAGACATAGTAGAGGCTCAATATTTGTAGAATAAATGAATACATAAAACCCTTGGTCTAATGGAATGATAATACTTTCATAACAATGAATAGTGGTAGAAGGCATTCTTAATTGGAAGGCTTGTGCTTTATTATTAAGTATCATGTTGGCTTAAAATAAAATGACCTCTTCAATATTGAAATATCAGGGAAGAAGTTCGTTTTTTGTTTTTATTAATTAGGAAAAAACCTATAAGTTTTTTCAAGTAAATATAAAAGAATATCTCAGAACAGCCAAAGAAAGTGTGAAAAATGAGAGAATTTTGCCTAACACCATTGTGATCAAATCAACATGGAACAGATTATAAGCATGGTACGTCCAGAATTAGAGCACAGTGTGCTGTGTGAAAATTGATGTATAACAAAGATGGTCTTTTAGAAATCAGTGAAGAGAGTTACAAAGAGAATTCCCAGAGATTAAGGTCTGATCCTAGTCCTCCAGACACTTGAGAGAGTTCTTATGTGAAGCTTCCCAAGTTATGACCAAAATTCATTGTTCAGAATAGAACACATTACACATTTACTTCACGTAGAGAGAGGGGAATTGACATTTTCTATTTAAATAAATACTTATGGCTAAAAAAATCAGTGAAGGGACTATTTAATACGTGATGTTGGTACTCCTGGTGATCTAAGTGGGAAAAACGTAGAGCCCCCATCCTGCATCACATACAAAAGTAAATTCCCAGTAGAGTAAAGGCTTAAATGTAAAAAGTAAGGTAATAACAAATCTTATTATGAAGTCAATAAGAAAACATGTAAAATCTAGGTAAGAAGGAAATCTTTTTTTAAAGATTATTTAGTTATTTATTTTTAGACAGAGGGGAAAGGAGAGAGAGAGGGAGATAAACATCAATGTGTAGTTGCCTCTCACATGCTCCCCGCTGGGCACCTGGCCCATAACCCAGGCATGTGTCCTGACTGGGAATCGAACCCTTTGGTTCACAGGCCGGTGCTCAATCCACTGAGCCACACCAGCCAGGGCAGGAAACCTTAATTAAAATGCTGGAAACATAGTAGTTACTTAAGAAGATACCTTTCACTACATAAAATTTATTTTTTAAATTGTATTTTATTGATTATGCTATTACAGTGATCTACATAAAATGTAAAACTTTCATTTTATTTTATTAGAAGAACCAAAATTTAATAGATGAGAAAATCACCTGATAAAAATTGTTTGTAATACAAATGTAATTAAACATAAGGAACTCCTACAAACTGCTGAAAAAATCAACAATTCAATAGAAAAATATGAAACTCACAGTAAAGCAATTGAAATAACCAACAAGCATATGAAAAGATGCTTAAATTCACTGAAAATTAGAGAAATGTAATAAAAAGTAATAATGAGCTGTTATACACATTACACTGGAATTTTTAAAGAGCTACAGTCTGATAGTGTAGTGAAAATGCTCACGGAAATGTGCAGTATTACAGCCATTTAAAAAGTAATTGGGTAACCCTTATCAAAAATGAACATACACAGACAGCAATCCCACTCCTGGGATTATCCAGCAAAAACAACAGCAACAATACATAAGGATACAAGATTAAGAAAGTTTATTGTATCACTTCTCATAGTGACAAAAAGAATCCCAGAAATAGAATGAACACCATTCATAAGGAACTGGCTAAACAAACTGTCCAAAATTATTCAGCCCTTGGAAAGAATGAGTTAAGAACTAGTATAGATCATCTGGAAGGATTTCCACACAGTTGTGCTGAATGAGAAAAGCAAGATGCAGAAGCATGTGCATTGTCTCATTACTTTAAAATAAATAGCATCTTAAAAGCCTGACTGTGTGTGTGTGTGTGTGTGTTGTATACATATTATCTATAGAATTACATGAGTACAGAGGAAAAAAGAAAACAGCACAAACTAGGCTGGTAATATGGTGATCAAACCAGGTAGACAGGAAGTGGAGGAGGACTTCCTGCTACAGGAAGGACTTTTTCCACTGAGAACTAGGAACTCTAAACCCACTGAACCCAAGGTCACAACAATGGCAAGTAAACATTCTATAAGGTAGTTATTAGATATGACCATGAGTAGGAACTCCCCACATCCATCTTGCTTTGTGGACTGTATCTTTTAATTTTAGAAGAAATGGCATCTCGCACTGTTCACTGATTCAAAGCATTAACAGTGTACTACAGAACAGTTCCTCAGCGTTTCAGGAATCATCTCTGAATAAACACTGAAACTGAGACTCTTCTTAGCCATTCCAGCTTTACCAGGTCAGCTGCCTCTGGACAGTGATGCACATATTCAGACCAGAAAACTTTATTGAAGTGAGCCGATTGCCACACTACTTTCACCATGAAATGTGTATCCTGGGGACAGGGGGTGGGGGGAGCAACATCATGTGTGATACAATAGCAATAAATCAGATATTCTGCAAGTCAACAAAGCTGGCAGATCTGAAGGCAGGGAAAGCAAATCCCCACCCAGAACATGAAACATTCCCCCAAGGCAAAGATGCTACTTCTTTCATTATGGAGTCTAATATAATCAACAGCCATCACTTGGCTGGCTGGTCCCCCTGGGAAACGGTGACATATTTAGACTCAGAGTTGGCCCCTGCTGTTGGCACATCGTGCCCTCAGCACTGGTTAATAGCTCCATTAGTATGGGGGTGTCCGTGTCATTGGGCCCATGTGCAATCCCCATCGGACACCAAGTAGCTAGGGGGGCCACTTTGTACGTAGACACTAAGCCAACAAGGGGGGCTAGGCAAGGCATCCACAGGGTGGGTCATCTTGTCCACCTGATTTCTGAGAGCCTCCTTTGCAGAGGATGCCTTCTGGTCAGCGTTGAAGTCTAATGACTCTCAGTGGACTATTTCTTCCTCTTCCATTTATCAAACCAGCTCTAAACATGGGTTTTAATTGCCTTCTGCTTTCAGAGACTTTTTCTTTCACTCTGGAAACAAATCCTTAATCTGATCTAATGAGGAGAGAGGGACAATCTTCAAACCCTTCCATCTTCTCAAATAGACACTGAAATTATGTATCTGTAGTATACATAATTTCTAAGCATCATCACTATGGCAAGGATACATTGGCCAGTTTTAAGACAGAGTTTAAGAGTTGTGAGTCAAATACAATGAAGGACCCAAAAAAACCTGGAATTGTCCTCTGGAGGACGAGTCCCTGGTAGTGCAGGCTTCCCCCACTAAGTGAGTGTTCCACCTGTATCAGTGTACCACCTGGCACTGCTGTGAGAGGCTGCATTCGGCTTCAGATAATTTTTTTTGGAGACTCTTTCAATGTGTTTGCCCATTTCATCATGGGTGGTTTGAGTGTATGAGCTCACCTGCTCACATAATGCTGAGTGTTCAGCAGTTTTTAACAAAAAACAGCTTGCCCCCCACCCCACCCCGCTCCGCTCCATGCCCCACCCTCCCTGTTCACCTGATCTTCCCTGGAGCTACTTTCCCAGGATGCAAAACAAGTCCTCAAAGGGAAACACTTTTGACAATGTGGAACAGGTGAAACAGAAAGGGGTGGAAACACTTTAAAGACATCGAAATTGAGAAGTTCAAAACTGTTTTGAGCAGCGAAAAAAAATGTCTCAGGTGTATTCCATCAAATGGAGAATACTTGGAAGGTGACTGAAACTTTTGGGGTTGTCTCAAAGATTTTTATTTATTTATTTTTAGAGAGAAGGGAAGGGAGGGAGAAAGAGAGGAAGAGAAACATCAATGTGTGGTTGTCTCTAGTGCACCCCTGCCTCTAGTAATGGGCCCTGGCCCGCAAGCCAGGCATGTGCCCTGACTGGGAATCAAACCAGCAATGCTTTGGTCCACAGGCCAAATCTCAATCCACTGAGCTAATGAGCTTCAGGGCATGACTGAAGTTTTAACATGTAAGAATGACTACATAATTTTTTAATAAATAAATTCAGGGTTTCAGGGGCCCCCCTTCATATAGGGCTCAGTACTACCTGCAATTTCTGGCATCCACTGGGGTCTTAGAATATATGCCCTGACAATAAAGGAGAACTACTATATATTATTGATATCAATACTATTAAGGGTCGAAAAATCCACTTATTTGGGTCTGGATTTGTAATGAAAACCTGCAATCACCAACAGCAAAATGGCTTCTCACTTTGCATGCATTTCCTTCCAAAATGAAGTTCTTAATTTGTTTTACTAGTTCAATGCCCTGCCTCCAGCAAAACGGTTACTACTAATGTTGCTACTTCTACTGTCATATTGTTATTATCAGAACCAAATCTAATGTCATTCTCCCTTTTTGGACTAATTTTGTTTTCTTGCAATTTGCACTGACGAGCCTAAAGCGTTAGGGGAAATGTGCAAAGAGAGTTCTCTAGAGCTTCTAGGAAAACAGGAGGGAGGAAAAGAGAAAGGAGAAGGGGTGGTAAAGAAGACATAAGGAGGCAGCAGTGCTGTCTGCGTCAGCCAGTAATCAGAGAAATGTTCAAACCCTGGGCTACTTAAGTTTAAGCTGCAGTCAGAGCTCAAAGAAAAAAATCCCAGGGCTCAAAAGGCAACGTGGTGCCATGACTAAAGCATAGATTCTGAAGTCCAACTGGCTGATCTTAACTCCTGACTCTGCCATTCATTAGCTGTGTGATACTAAGCAATTTAGTCAACCAATCTGTGCTTGTTTCCTCATATGAAAAACAGGATAATAATAGCACTTACATTATAGGACATCGCAAGGGTTAGAGGGAAAGCACTCAATAACTGTGCCAGCACATAGGAAGTAGTTGATAGTCATTAGCATATTCACTTGGACAACAACCTCTGCTGTCATAATGAAGTGGCATCTGATTAATTTGTTTCTTGTTTGTTCAACAGAAAACGTCCTGATGTAATAACAACAACTAATTGGCTTGCTCCAGTCATATGGGAAGAAACTTACAATAGACAGGTCCTGGAAAAATATTATAAAAGGCTGAACATTACCATAGGCTTGGTTGTTTGGGCTACTGGAAAGTAGGTGTTACTAATAGCCTTTTTTATTTTGTAAAAGTTTATTGTACATAAGCACCCAGGAACTTTCTATACCCAAAGAGATACTCATAATTAACCCTAATCATCATTTCTGGCTGACCTGTATGTTTATTTGTCTACTATAGTTATTTTCTCCTGCTGTGGCTAAGTCTTTCACATTATGTGGGAATCTTCTCACTAATATTCATTTAGCTCTCTTTTTCTTTCTTCACAATGAACTTTATGGTTCTTCCCAGGCCCCCAAGTCACTACATTCTCTTTCACTAACCAATAAAGATACAGACCCACCTGCTCTACCCTTACCTACAATGATGAATATGTTAACATGTTTAAATGACATGTGTCCTGATGATTTTTACCAAAATAAGTTTTTCCTGTTTGTTTTTGTTCATGTGTCACAGGTTTGCGGGACATCACCTGAAACAGTTCATCCAGTCTGCCAATGAGCACTTTATGATTGGCCACAATGTTATCTTTTACATCTTGATGGATGACTTCTCCAGGTTACCTCGCATAGAGCTAGGTCCCCTTCGAACATTTAAACTATTGACTATATTAAAAGATAGGATGTGGGAAGACTTTAATGTCATATGCATGAAGAATTTAAATATGTACATCACAAAATACATCCAGCATGAAGTTGACTTTCTCTTCAGTATGAGTGTAAACCAGATCTTCAAGCATGAATTTGGAGTGGAAACCCTGGGCAAATCTGTAGCTCAACTTCATGCATGGTGGTATTTTAGAAATGTTAAAAATTTCCCTTATGAAAGAAGATCTAAATCTGCAGCTTTCATCCCTTTTGGAAAGGGAGATTTCTATTATCACAGTGCCATATTTGGTGGTACACCCTATGAGGTTTTGACCTTCACTGTAGAATATCAAAAAGGAGTAATTGATGACATAGAAAATGAACTTATCAGCACATATGAACGTCACCTAAACAAGTATTTTTTTATCAATAAGCCCACTAAGTTGTTATCACCAGAATATAATTGGGATCCAACTTTTAGAACTCCCCCACAAATTAAACATATTAAGATAGCATGGCAGTCAAAAGGGATTTGATGGTTATTATCATTAGATTTATGGGTTAATAAGTGAATCACAATGAGTACTTAAAGATAAAACATTAAATTTTTGAGTGTTTTAGAAACTTACAAAAATGTGTGATCTTTCAAAATAAGTTGTTTTTCTCCTCATAATTTCTAGATCTAAATCTAAATCTACCTGTGCTGGGTAAATGGACAATTAAATGTTAGTGTACAGTAATGTTATTATCTATGTATTTTAAATAATGTAGAAATATTTTGGGAGATACAAAATGAACGCTTTATGAAGGAATACACCCAGACTCTAGTTCAGAAAATACAGATAGGCAGATAACCACAAATGTCAAGGGGATAGATGTAAGGGTAAAGATAAATATTCATCAACTGACTCATCAAATATTTACTCTGTTTTCCAGTGTTGTGATAAATAACTACTTGGAATTAATATTCTCAATTTGTATTTGAACTAGTATCTGATTGAACTAAGGTGAACTAGAGACATTCTACCAACTATGTACCTTACTTTTACTGTTATAAAGATATTGAGTTCATTTCTTTTAATGAACTACAGGAATTTTTTAATGAGCTACAGGAATTTTACTTTTCTTAAATAGACACCATCCTGGCTGGTGTGGCCCAGTGGGTTGAGTGCTGGCCTGGGAACAGAAAGGTTGCAAGTTTGGTTCCCTGACAGGGTGCATGCCTGGGCTACAGGCCAGGACCCTGGTTGGGTCATGTGTGAGATGCAACCAATTGATGTTTCTCCCCTTTTCTCCCTTCCTTCCCCTATCTCTGAAAAATAAAATCTTTAAAAAAATAGGTATCTACTGAACTTTATGATAAATATATTCTTCTAGGTGCAGAGATAGAAAAGTGTTTTAAAATATACAAAATTTGACCTCAAGCAGCCTACAGTCTACCAAGAGAAATAAAACTATTTATAAATATTTATTTTGCAAATTTAGAAGTGCTTAAACCCGTAAGGAAGACATGACTAAACTATCATGGTGGTTCGGGAAAGGGAGTAATCACCTCTGTAAGAAAATTTATGTAGTTATATCAACTATGTTTCTATAAATTAGTGATGAATTACAGCATATCATAAGAACTGGAGAGTCTGAAGTCACAATAAGTTATTATTTTAATACTCTTTCATGGAAGAAACACTGAGGCCTAGTAAGCATTCTGTAAAAGTTAAGTATCATTGGCTATTAAAGCACTGAAAAGTAGAAAAAACATTGATAATGACTGGCAGGCAGACCTTACAATGCCCACCAACAACCACCTACCCTGATATTCACGTCCTTGTGTCAGCTACACGCCCCTCCCCCCACCACTTTGGGTGTAAGCTGAATGCAGTGACTTGCTTCCAACTAACAAAACATGACAAAGGTGATGGGAAGTCACCTTCATCGTGAGGATACATAAGATTGTGACTTCTGTCTTACTAGCGGACTCTCTTTCTTGCTGCCTTTGCTGAAGCGAGGTGAAATGTTGGAGAGGCCCTCATAGCCAGGAACCAAGGGCAGTGACCAGCCCACAGACAGAAAGGACCTGAATCCCCTCAGAGCAACAGCTCTCAAGGAACTAAGTACTGCCAACAACCAAGTAAGTGACCTTGGAAGCAGAGGGATCTTTCCCCAGCTAAGTCTTCAGATGAGACCTCATCTCCAGTCAATACCTTCACTGCAGCCTCGTGAAAGAACCACAAGTATTGTAGAAAACCCAGCTAAGCCATGTCCATATTCCCAACCCACAGAAGCTGTCAGATAATTAACGTGCGTTGTTTTATACTCCTAAGCTTTAGGATAATTTGTTAAGCAGTGATAAATAACTAATACAGATTTCATACCCGAAAGAGAGACAATTTCATAAAATATACCTAAAACTGTGGGAGTGGTTTTGGAAGCAAGCAGTAAGTGGATGGAAACTGGAAAGATTTTTTATGGTACTTAGTACTTTACTAACAGACTGTTAGTAGATGTCTGGACTTTGAGGGTGCTGTTCAAAAGGAAGGAGTGTGTTATTGAAAATTGGAGGAAGGGAAGCTTTGCTATGTAATGACAAAAGGCATGACAACATTGCCTCCTCTGGTTATGCGGAAAAGAGGGCATGCATCTTCCTTATGGAGATAAGGAAGCTTCCAAACTTTCTTGTTACTTGTAGCAAAATATAGGGAGAGAGATGAACTGAGAAAAGATGTATAAAATAAAATAGCCTGCTCTTTTGAGATTTCTGGTCCCCGACAAGATGACATAGACTCACTTTTCCCTGTTAGTCCCCTGTAAGTACAAGTAAGAATCCAGGACATAATTAGACACAACCATAAAAGAACTCTGAAAAGTGGAAAGAGAAAGGCAGCCTGGCTAGAGACCTTAGTACTTGAGGGAAAGCATGGAGGTGAGTTTCCTGCAAATTCTTTTTCTCCTATATATCCCAGACTGGGCATAGGAGAAACCTACAGCTCAAAACCATCAAAAGGCATAGGTAAAAAAATTAAAATCTCTAGGAAAAGTCAGGTCTTTCTGGCTGAAGACCCAAGAAAGAGGCAGCCCAGCAGAGACCAAGTGAAGCACCCCATTCCCATGTCCTACTGGCTGGCCTGCTCTGCCTGCTCCAGGAGCACCTGCAAGAGTTGGCAGAGAATTCTATCTAGAAGCACCGACAGGCCCAATGTCTCCTGGCCCTCCACCCAACAGTATGGGGAGACCCATGTCCAGCATCTCCTGGGCCTCCACCCAGTGGCAAAAGATAAGGGTGACCCCCAACACTACTACCAGAGGCAGGGAGAGAGGCCCAGGATGATGCTCCCCTCACTCAGAAGCACTGACAGAGATGGAGCGAGAAGCCTGTTAATACCACGTGACCTACAGAGAAGGCTATGGGAGACACTTTCTGTCCCACAGACGCAGCATCCTCCACTCACCACCTAGCAGCACCAGCATAGGAGCCCAGGAAATCACCTTCCACCCCCTTAGGCAGTACCAGCAGCGATCAGCCAGGCACTGGGTGGAACAGAGAGCAGGTGACCCAGAGAGGCTCAGGGAAGCACTCACTTCCCCATGACCCAACATGCACCAGCAGGAAATGCCTGGGAAAGCGCACTTCACCCCTGCCAGCGGCATCAGCGGGATCAAGCTGGAGCCATGGTGGCACCAGGTGGACGAAGTGGACCAGAATAATGTACAGGCTCTGAAACCTGTATGGCATTGGAACCACAGCCCCCAAAAGTAAACATAAACAGGTGAGTTCTCTTGCTGAAAACAAAGATATTCGTTTTGGAATCTCAAAACTTAATACTCAAAATGCCTAGAATACAATTTCAAAAACTATTCATCATACTGAGAACCAGAAAAGTCACAACCCAACTGAGAAAAGGCAGTCAACTGATACTAATATAGAGAGAAATCAGATGCTGGGATAATCTGACAAAGATTTTAGAGCAGTTATCATAAAAAATGTCACAACAAGCCATTCCAAATTATATCAAAACAAATGAAAAATAGTGTTTATTTTCATTTGTTTTGATATAATTTGGAATGGTTTTTCAGCAAAAGTGTTTATTAAATGAATTAATAACATTTAGCATAAAACATCTATAGAAAGGCAAATATCATAGGCTATCATTTATACACAGTGTGGCAAAAATAGGTTTCCAGTTGTTCGTATGAAAAATATACAATAATTGGACTTCTGGCCAAGATGGAGGCATAGGTGGACGCACCACACCTCCACGCATAACCAAGATAGGAACAACAACAATTTAGAAATAGAATAACATCCAGAACTCACAGAAAATTGATTTAAATGTAAGTTGGACAACCAAGAAGTTGAAATAGACCTGTTCATCCAGACCGGTAGGAGGGGCGGAGTAGGCAGCTGGGCACGGGTTGCAGCGCGGAGAGCAGAGAGAGTTGGGACCGGGTGCATAAGGCATCCGAGGGTGCATAAGGCATCTGGGGAGTGCAAGACCGCAGTGGGTGGACCCTGAGTGCGCTTGTGGCAGCTGGCAGGCCCCGGCAGAGGGGTGGCACCCAGCAGACCCAGTGAGGCGACGATTGTAAAGCAAAGCAGTGCATGCAACTCAGGATCCCAGCGCTGGGAAATAGAGCCTTGGGACACTGATTGCGGACGCCTGTGGAAGTTGAAGTACAGGGAGAGACACCCAGCCTCACAGGAGAGGTCCTTGGAGGGTCCCACAGCGTGCACAAGCCCACCCACATGGGAATTGGCACTAGAGGGGCCCAGTTTGCTTGGGGGAAGCAGCAGAAGGGACTGAGGTCCCACGGAGAACAGAGCAACCACCATTGTTCCCTCTCGACCCCGCCCCCACATACAACGTCACAACACAGTGACTGGGGTGCCCCACCCTGGTGAACACCTAAGGCTCCGCCCCCTACTGTAACAGTTGTGACCAGACCCCCCAAAAGAGAGAGAGAGAGAGAGAGAGAGAGAGAGAAAGATGGCTCAAACAGAAGAACAAATCAAAGCCCCAGAACTCATCCTTTTAAGCGACCGAGAAATAGCCAACCTATCAGATGCACAGTTCAAAACACTGGTGATCAGGAAACTCACAGAATTGGTTGATTTTGGTCACAAATTAGATGAACAAATGCAGGCGATGATAAGAGAAATGAAGGAAAATGCACATGGAATCAATAGTGATGGGAAGGAAACTGGGACTCAAAACAATAGAGTGGACCAGAAGGAAGAAAGAAACAACCAAACAGGAAAGAATGGAGAAATAAGAATTCAAAAAAATGAGGAGAAGCTTAGGAACCTCCAGGACATCTTTAAACGTTCCAACATCCGAATTATAGGGGTACCAGAACAGGAAGAGGAAGAGCAAGATATTGAAAACTTATTTGAAAACATGATGAAGGAGAACTTTCCTATTCTGGCAAAGGAAATAGACTTCCAGGAAGTCCAGGAAGCTCACAGAGTCCCAAAGAAACTGTACCCAAGAAGGAACACACCAAGGCACATTGTAATTACATTAGTCAAGGTAAAAATGAAGGAGAGAATCTTAGAAGCAGCAAGAGATAAGGGGACAGTAATCTACAAAGGAGTTCCCATCAGACTGTCAGTTGATTTCTAGAAAGAGACTTTACAGGCAAGAAGGGGCTGGAAAGAAGTATTCCAAGTCATGAAAGACAAGGACCTACATCCAAGATTGCTCTATCCAACAAAGCTTTCATTTAGAATGGAAAGGCAGATAAAGTGCTTCTCAGATAAGGTCAAGTTAAAGGAGTTCATCATCACCAAGCCCTTATTTTATGAAATGTTGAAGGGACTTATCTAAGAAGATAAAAAAAATCATGTATAGTAAAATGACAGCAAACTCACAATTATTAACAATCACACCTAAAACAAAACCAAAAGAAACTAAGCAAACAACTAGAACAGGAACAGAACCACAGAAATGGAGATCACATGGAGGGTTATCAACAGGGGAGTGGGCTGGGGAGAGAGGGGGTAAAAGGTACAGAGAATAAGTAGCATAGGTGTTAGGTAGAAAATAGACAGGGGGAGGGCAAGAATAGTATGGGAAATGTAGAAGCTAAAGAACTTATGACACATGAACTAAAGGGGGGAATGTGGGTGGGAGAGGGTGTACAGGGTGGAGGGGAGTGAAGGGGGGAAAGGGACAACTGTAATAGCATAATCAATAAAATTTATTTTTAAAAAAAGAAAAACAATTGTGCTGTTATAGCACACAAACATAATAAATATAATTTATGGTTTCTGTCTCTAAACTATTATGAACAATAAATTGTCATTAAAATTGTATGAGTTTGGGGAAAAAAAAAGAAAAATATACAATAATAAATACTGATACAAGAACAAACTCTGTTTCACATACTCACGGCTGTGAACTGACTCTTGTCCCACCCTGTACGTTACTTTGTAAAGCTGTGCGCTGCTCAAAACTCAGTTACGATTTTCTGTCTCACGCAGAGCAAATGTGGCAGACCTTACTGTGATCCCCAAGGCCTTCACTTCCTAATACTTTCCCCCTAGTTCAGCATATTCCTCCTTGCCGTTCCTCAACTCACCAGACGCACTTCCACCCCAGGACCTTTGCACCGACTATTTCCTCTGCCCCAGATGCTCCCTCACTACCTCTGTTTTTCACTCAGAAGTAGTCTTCTCAGTGAGGCCAACCTGAACACATGATCTAAAATTATAAGGCTCCCTCCTCCCCGATTTTAGACTTAATTCTTCCTTCCTTGATTTATTTTTCCCTTTAACATTTATGACTATATAGCACAGTACATATTTTACTTATCTTTTCTTATTTGATTTGTCTTTGTTCCCACAAAAATGTAAGCTTCCACGAATTCAGATTTCTGGCCATTTTGTTTACAGCTGTAATCCCAGTGCCTAGAAAAGTAACTGGCATATAGAAGGTATTCAATCAGTACCTGTCAAATGAATAAACAAACAAGTGATTGATGACTTTGGAAACTTTCCCAGATTCTTCAGTCATCTACTTTCTTTTAATAACCCAACTAGGACAAAGGAGAACATGATAGTTAACACTAGATGGCACCATATCACAAAAAAAGTCACTTTAATCAACCTATCCTTTCCTTCTGACTGGAATTGCTTCCAGAAAAAGCCGAAGTATTGCCAACTTTCCTCTGGCCTCCCCCTCCCCAGCCTGTTGATGGTACAGTTGCTGAGCAACTCAAACTTCACTGTGTATGCCCCACCTGCAAAAATGTCATTCTGCCCTGCCGAGTGTTTCAGGTCTGCAGTAAGCCAGGTCCATGACTGAGTTCTTCCTCCCTATCCCTTGCAACCCCAACCTATCTTCATCTGAAGTCTGGACAGTGAGGCCTCACGTGTCCAGAGCTGTGGTGTGGTGTGGTGTGGTGTGTGGTGAGAGAATGTGCCTCTGGGTTGCACTCTGTTAGAGGGAGTCACAGATTTTAATTCCAACATCCTCTTCCCTTAGACCACACTAGATCCATGGATTCCAAGGGCTGGGGACAGATTTCAATGGCAGCAACCATGGAGTATGAAGTAAGAATCACCATTTCCCTGCATCACCAACGGCTCTCTTACTGGGCCATGTTAAAGGCATCTTGAGTGCTCACTTCCTAAGGACTAAGTAACTGGCTCAGTGCTCATGCCAAGAAGATCCTGTGGCTAATCTGCCCTGACAGTTCATTTTAGGCTAAGGTGACCAACTGGTCCCAGTTTGCCAGGTACTTTCCAGTTTTAGCACAGAAGTCTCAGGTTCCAGGAAATCCCTCAATGTGGGGCAAACCAGGACAGCTGGGGACTCTGCATTAAGCCCAGATCTATCTGAACTCCACTCCAACCAAACAGCTGTATCCCCTAGTTAAAAATTCTAACACACATACAGACTTTTGTTCTCTCCTCCCATTCCACATGTCGTCAGTCACCAAATCTAA
The DNA here is from genome assembly GCA_004024845.1 of Tonatia bakeri. Classification (NCBI taxonomy): domain Eukaryota; kingdom Metazoa; phylum Chordata; class Mammalia; order Chiroptera; family Phyllostomidae; genus Tonatia; species Tonatia bakeri. Next base: position 306,231 of record PVIA01001113.1, read on the forward strand.
CTCCTTTGGGTCAAGTACATTCATTTTCTCCTCCACATTCTCACAGTAAAAGTGGAAAACTACTATAACAACAAAAACGACAAGACCACGGCAGATTCAGAGCCTTCAGGAGTGACGCTTTGGATCGCACCACCTGGTGCAGGGGCTGCCTCAGAGCAAAGGGAACACGGAGTGAGTAGGAAAAGTGACAAAGATCAACTGCAGGCTCACGTCCAGACAGAAAAAAGGTCTATACCTAAATGTTATTTTCTTCTTTACTTAATGTATGTGTACTTATGCATTTGTGTATATGTTAACAATTTTTTCTTCTCCTTTCCCATTGTAATTTTAAGAATCAATAGCAGTGGTTAACTTTACAGTTTCATCTTAAGGTTAGCAAATATTCAAGAGGGGCTCTAACTGAACTTGAGGAGTAATTAACATCATTCAGAGATTAATGTAATAACATTTGGGACCTTTTGTTTAGGGGAAAAAGGTGAGAGTGCCTATTTCTACAAAAGTAATTGCATCTTGTTAAAGAAAAGCTGCAAACTGTTTATGCTGTATGGGAAGTTGAAACAGATATAGAAAGTCATGTATAGATATTGAGTAGGCCGAGTGATGAGCTGTCTCAGTTAGTAAACCGTTTGTCTGTTAGTCCAAACCCACACTTTTAATTCTGCTTTGACACTTTTAATTCTGCTTTGTGATGCTACAGCAGACTATGAGAACTACATTTCTACTTGCCAGTCAACTTCCTGTTCAATTCTGCAAGGCAGATAAGGGAGAAAACATGCATTCCTTCCCTGTCTGTTGGTTATCGATGATAATGTTCAGCTTTTTGCGGGGAGGGCCCCTCTAGAATCAGCCTCATCATGCCTAACCGAAGATATCAGCAACAGTTATGGAGTGGCCTGTCCTCGGAGGTCTGAGGGGCCCCTCCTGCAAGCTTCCTTTGGTCCCCCTGACCTAGGCGCTGAGGCTTCATCTTCAGTTCCATTCTCTGGCTTAGCTCACTATTTCCTTTTTTGCTTTTTCGGCTCTCCAAAACTGCTTAGCCAATTCCTTATACTAAATTCTTTCTGTTGAAATGCCAAGTGTGTTTTTTGTTGTTCTGAATGTGTCCTGGTATAGTCTGCCTGCCAATGACCTGCATTACTAGCTAGAAATGAAGGAAATATGGAATACGGGGTAGAGGGAAGTGATACATATCAACAACGACCTTGTGACTTCTTATAGCAACAAAGACTACAGCACTGATGCACCTTTCCATTATGTACATTTTCACCACTGATTTCTACTCTTTCCCCTTCCCCTCTTCCTACAGTTTTGTATGGAGTGTTAGTTAGTGGAACTTAATTTACAATTTAGTTCATAAGTTCCCAGGCCACAAAAAGTCATATCTGGACCTGCTTAAGGGAAATGAGGATCACCAGTAGATCCTGAGCTTGAGGTTACAATGGCTAATAGGACTTGGAGTCTGTCTTCTCTGGGGAGAAGGGGTGAGAGAGTGTCTTTGTACATTCAGACAGAAGTACGAAGGTATGAAACATGGGTAGAGGGTGAACTTAAATGCTGAGTGGCAAAAGCAGTGGACTATACAGATTTTGAGCCCATATGTCCTGAAATCCACTTTTTATCCTTCCATTGCTCCACTCTGTACTATAAGGGGACAGACCTCTATTAACGGGCTTGCTGTCAACTGATTTCTGCAGGACTGGAGGACAAGGGAGGAAAGGAATACACCAGGATATTTCTCTCCCTGTCTCTTCGATCTCAGGACCTTCTCTGACAGTGCCTACACCTCCTCAGGGGCTTAGCTCCCACTGGAGGTCCTAGCCTCCAGGAGGTGACCCCCAGCTCTGGGATTCAGCAACACAGCCTTCTTACCTTTGTCTCTCCAGTTACAAACAGTGGCTCCTCTGCTGTTACTAGTCTCTGGGCTGCTTCACTTTCTCAATCAGAAGCACTCAGTTCTTCTATCACCTGGTAACCACTTCCCTGAATTTTCTCTGTTGCTGTTACTAGAAGTGGTTGCTGTTATCCTGGTTGTCCCTGACTATTAAAACAGATGACAAGAGATGACATTAGGTATACTGTAATACTAAGCCAATATTCTGCAGCTCTCCCACTTTGGGCAATGGAATACAAATATACCTACACACCTACAGAATGAGGGCTGCACAGGTGATTCAAAGGCAAACATGACAAACAAACCCAACCCATTCTCCACAGGGAACTGGTGAAACAAACACTGAGACACCCACAGAGCTGTAAAAAAGAACAAGGAAATTCTCTATGTTCTAATATCTATTATTCAGTGAAGAGAACAGAGCATAGAACAGTATAAATAATGTGATCTTCTGTGTCAAAAGGGGAAGAATAAGAACATATGTTTGGACTTGCACCACAAAGACACACAAGAAACTAATAAAAGTGGTTACTAACAAGGGGCAGGGCAATGGAGAACAAGGTAGACAGAGACGGAGAGAGAATTTTCAATATATACATTACATCATTTTGGTTTTTGAGCCACATAGATGTAATACCTGTTGAAAAAGTAATAAAAGTTATAAAAATGCATATGAAGAAAAAACTGCAACCTAGTCACTAAATGGTAAATAAAAGCAGTATCAAAACACATATAAAACTGTAGAAAAACAAAAGATGATAAAGAGTATATAGTTTATTATTTCAATTACATTCTGGAAAAGGCAAAACTATGGAGACAATAGAAAGATCAGTCATAGTCAGGGTTGCAGGGCAGAGACGAATAGGATTTTTAGGGCAGCGAAAATCCTCTGTGAGATACTATGATAGATTCACATCAACATATATTTGTCTAAACCCACAGAATGTACACCACCAACAATGAACCCTTTGGATGACTACAGTGTGTCAGTGTAGATTTGTCCTCAGTAAAACACGTACCACTCTGGTAGGGAATGTTCCTGATGGGCAGCAGGGGGTTGGGGGGCACTCTATACGTGTGGGTGCAGGAGGTACATGGGAATCTTTGTACCTTTCTCTTAATTTTATTGTAAACCTAAAACTGCTCTAAAAATTTTTTTTTAAAAGAGAGGTGAAAGATGAGAGGGGAAGAGAAAGAGCAAATATGCAGAAGGCAACAGTCATGATTTACACAAATTTTCAAGAAACTATAGTGTATATTTTAACCACTGCTTCCCCATTCAAGTTTCAGTTGCCTTTGGCTAGCATAAGTTGGTTAAGGTTCTTTGCCTGTTCAACTGACCCAAACTGATTTCTGAGGTGTTGAAGCCTAACCTTTTTTTTGTTAAACTTAATAACAATTGGACATGTAAAGGGAAGCATCTTCTATTCCACATAAGCCTCCCTTTAAACCCAATTTACCTTTGATAACCTGAGCCGATCACACCAATCAACACTAGAAGCCTTACTTACTCTAGCTGTGAACTGAATTTCTTCACTGATCACAATGTTTTATGAAATACAAAATGGTACAGAAAACTGGAAATCTGTGTGAAAAAATAATGAAAGAAAATTTCCCTAATTTGGAGAAAATAAATAGACATGCAAGTCCAGGAAGCACAGAGAGTCCTAATCAAGTTGGACCCAAAGAGGACCACACCAAGACACACTCATAATTGAAATACCAAGGATTAAAGATAAAAAGAATCTTACAAGCAGGAAGAGAAAAGAAGAGAGTTACCTACAAAGGAGTTCCCATAAGACCCTCAGCTGATTTCTCAAAAGAAACTTTGCAGGCAAGCAGGGGCTGGCACGAAGTATTAAAAGTCATGAAAAGCAAGGACCTACAACCAAGATTACTCTATCCAGCAAAGCTATCATTTAGAATAGAAGAGCAGAATAAGTGCTTCCCAGACAAAGTAAATCTAAAGGAATTCATCATCACCAAGCCATTACTACATGAAATGTTAAAGGGACTTATCTAACAAAAAGAAGATCAAAACTATGAACACTAAAATGACAACAAACTCACAACTATCAACAACTGAATCTTAAAAAATAAAAACAAAAACAAACTAAGCAAACAACCAGAACAGGAACAGAATCATAGGTATGGGGATCATTTGGAGGTTTACCAGTTGGGAGGGGAATGGGGGAGAAAGGGAGAAATGGTGCAGGGGTCAAGAAGCATAATTGGTAGGAACGAAATAGACAGGAAAGGTTAAGAATAGAATAGGAAAGGGAGAAGCCAAAGAACTTACACACGTGACCCATGGACATGAACTAATGTGGGGGGGATTGCTGGAGGGAAGGGGGTACAAGGCAGAGGGGGGCTAAGGGAAAAAGTTTGGACAACTGTAATAGCATAATCAATAAAGTATAGTTAAAATGAAAAAGTTTTAAACATTTATATTCATTGATTAAATTAGTATCTTGCTTTTTAATTTTATGTTTTTACTCTTAAATTTGAATGTTTTAAAAGAAAAATAAGGTCTACAGTGACTCAGTAAAGGTCTAATGTGGCATTATTGTCAATAAATAAAAATGTATGTGAGGTTTCAGTATAATATTTTGCTGAAATTAAAACAAAAACAAAACTTATGGAAAGGAATTCATTAGTTTTGCAACCCTTATCTACTCATCCAAACACACTAACAAATGTCAAGACAAGAGAAAAAACAAGATTTTATTAGTACTTTGGTTTATAACTTTTAAATATTTAGACATGTGGCACTTGGACCTCCCTTAGTATTTGTCCAGGGACACATAAAATTGTACCAAAAGGCAATTTAAATCAGCAACCTGTACAAGAAAGAAAAATCTTTTAAATAAGCAATTTTTAACTTTAGGAAAAGCAAAAAGAAGAAAGAAATATGACCACAATACACTACGTTTGTCTATGCATAATACTTGCATAGGTATAACATAAACACGGACTATTTAACTCAACCAAAAATTATGTGAGAGGAAAGAAAAAGGAAGCAGAGAGGGTGACAGCACAGGAGACAAATCCTCACCTATCGTAAGGGAAGTCACTAAATACAATCTAAAATTGTTGCTCCCCATTCCCCACAATGGAAGGAACCCACTCTATCAGCCAACGGAGACTTGGCTGGATGACTAGCAGTGTAATGCTAAGTCCAGACCTCAGAACTGGTGGTTGTTGTCGACAGACTGAGTCCTCACCCTCGCATGGACCAGGACAGCCTTGGAAAAGAGAAGTCCGTGTTGTTGAAGCCCAAGCGTAGCCTTCATCACTGACACCATGGCCACTGTGCTGACAAGCCCATTCGGTAAACACTACCTCAGCTGGAGACAGAAGTGGCATTTACAGAGTGGGCCATCTTGAACAGTTTGGTATCAAGAGCCTCTTCTGCCATGGAGAATTTCTGGGGAACATTTCATGAAAGCAAGAGAGATTAAAAGAGAGGAGTCTCAGGAAGCTTTGCTTTATCTATTTTGTTTGGATTGTTTGTTTGTTTGGCCCTGGTGGATGGGCTAGAAGGGGTCTGTTTCCTTGTACCACAAGACATGGCATTGTTTATTCTAGGACTTCGTCTTGGATTTTTAACAATAATATATATTCACATATTACTCCTACAATAAAAATAAATTTTGATAAATTAATTTAACCCTGGTGATAACCTCCATGAAGTTGGATCATCACATTCATCTGTTATATGGTGACCATGGCCACTATTTATTGCCTGAGATGAGGGTTCTCATTTCACATGCAGCCCTTCCCAGCAGCATTCTCGGCCTAGAGAGGTCACCCACTCAAGTGCTTTCTACAGATTCTGATAACTTCTTTCACTAATCCATGCCCAAAACTAAACTGAGAGTCTTCTGGACTATATTGGAGGACATAGGAGGGGTGCATAGGTGGCTTGTGTGATGGATCTAATCTTGCACTCTGTGCCCTATAATTTTTTATCCCTTTTTTTAGGCAAAATTCCTTCTAGCTTTTCAGTGCTATTTGGGCTTAGTACATTGTTAAGATCACAGCTCCAGCCTCACTAACTGTCAAATCTCTGCCAAGTGCAATCTTACTAATTAATTCAGTTTAATCTAAAAAAGTCCATCTTGGGTTTTTTGTTTTTGTTGTTGTTGTTGTTAGGATCCTCAAATCCATTCCTGCAAATACCCCCTACAGTTTTATGACATACATCAGCCAATTCCTATAGTTCTTGTGGATGTATACTGAACCTTCCCTACTCTGATCCCACATTTTTTGCTTTCTGAGACATGATAAGTTTAAATTCTGGTTACCAGATAAGCAATAATGAAAGACAGGGCTTACAAGAATGTCTTAGTTTTCTCTCTCACTAAATCAAGATTTCTCCAAGCCAGGATTACACAACAGGTAACACTTTAGTTCTCAAACTGGAGGCAACTTCCTACCTTGCCTCACCTAAGGGGATATTTAACAATGTCTGAAGACATTTTGATTGCAATAACTCAGGGTTGGGGTGTTACTGGCATCTTGTAAGTAAGTAGAGGCCAGGGATGCTGCCAAATATCTTACAGTGCACAGGGCAGCTCCCCAATGGCCCTCCCCAAAATTATCTGGTCTCAAATGTTAACTGCCACAGCTGAGACTACTGTTTTAGATGAATTTAGGAGTTTATGGTCTCTAAAACTTGATTCCTCTCACATATTGTTACTCCATTTGTCAAGACCCTTCTTCCCTAATCTAGCTTAATCTAATACTCATATAAAATACCTGGCAAAGTAGGTGAATTCATGTACTAATACTCATATATAATTTTCCAAGCCTTAGTATTAATCTCTGAATTTGGATTTCAGTTATCTCTGCCCTATGACTATAAGCTGTGAGAGATTGTTTTCAATGTTCTCCCATAGACACTTTAGTTTCACTCCATTAAGGCAACACGTTGCA